>VXBN01002749.1:765-90009 GCA_013397395.1 Sinosuthora webbiana | reverse complement strand
AGCTGTTGTGCTGTCCGAGGGCGGGATGGCAACCAAATGGTCCCGCGAGCATCGGCCCCCCCGGGCCGGCCGCTCGCACCCGCCGCGGGGCCCGGCCCCCCCGCCGCCCCCGGCCCCGATGTTTGTATTGTGTCAGAAAAGGGGAGAATTTCAGAATTACAGCTGAAAACGCCATCTGTTTCCAATGAATCCCCCATAGTTTTTCACAATGTTTTTGGCAGATCTCTGCCTGCAAATTCCTTCAAGCCCTGAGTGCTTGTTTTTGTTGGGGGAGGGGAAACCCAGTCCACAGAGGCGGATTTGTTCCTTCCAAAACTCTCCAGTTTTGGAGAGAAAGCAGGAGGGAGAAAGAAAAGCTCTAAGGCTTAAATCTCCCTATCTCTCTTTTCAGTTTAGCAAAACTTTCCTTTTTTTAATTTTAATGTATTAATTTTTAAATCGCCTCTGCCTTTCTTTTGCATAACCGTAGGTGAAGTAGTCTTGCACACACATGCAGGAAATAAATAAATAACTGCTTTACGCCCTTCCTCCCATCTTTGCCCTCTTCGCCCTCTTCCAGGAAAACCTTTTCTGCGCTGCCCTTAGCACCGAGGTGTCTCTCTGGACCCCACTTTTCCCATGAAAATTCCCAGCAGGCTGGAAGCTGAACCCCCTGGGTTTTTTTTTTTTTCTGGAAACTCTGGAGCTGCTCCCATGTGTGTTGCTTAACGCCCTTTTCGGAGCGGTTGAGTTGCAAAGCGTCGAGGCTGTGAGATTTACGGTGCAAGAAAGAACTTGATAGGAGATCTGGCTGGCTGCTTTGTTTGATTCTCCCTTCAGCAGTCAAATAAGGTGCAAAGAACTGGCAGAACGAGGCGATCCAGAGCCCGCGGGAGCGGGGCGCAGGCGGAGACGGGGCTCCCCGTGCCCTGGGCTGGGAGCAGGCTGGGGGCTTTTTTGAAAGCTTTGTGGGTGGGAAGGTAGGAAAAAGGGGGGGATTTGTTCCCTGCCATATCCTTTTGCCCCTATTTCCCTATGCTTCCTGGGGATTTGTGGGTTCCCAGCAGGTTCCCCAGCAGCAAGGAGGCTTCGCAGCCCTCCTGGGAGCCCCAGGTGAGCAGGGCCGCTGGAGGCTGCCCAAGCGGGCCCTCGGCGTGTCAGATCAGTGCCTCGCCGAGTCCTGCCCTATTTATTTATTTGCTTAACCCCCCCCTACGCTCACAGCCCGGGCTGGATTCCTGCTTGTGCTGCTCTCACACTGGTGGCTTCGCCCTGCTGCCTCCTGGGCAGCCCCCACCGTCCAGTGCCTCTGGGCTGGGTCCTCTGGCCGTGGGTCAGGGTGACCGTGGGGCAGCTGGGGAAGGAGGTCTGGGCAAAGCAGGCCGCTGCTCACAGTTTCCTTGGCAGAAATTCTCCTTGGAGCTTGTGCCAAGTCCCAGTGTTGGATGCTCATGGATGCTGAGACCCTGATCTCCTGGGTGAACCAAACGTGTGCCTCCCAGGACAGGCTGTGCTTAGTTTTCTTGCAAATCCTTTTGTACTTCCGAAATCTGGCCCTGGGTGTTTTTGCCCCAGGTGTGGCAGGCTCAGGTTTGCTTGGCTTTCCCTGTTTGTTTCCAACTTGGCTGTTTTGGCTGTAGTACACTCATGCCTCCATAAAAATTTGGAGTTTCCTGCTCTTGGTCCATCCAGGCAGTGCAGTGGATTCCAGATAAGGATCCAGCCCTGTTGGAGGTGTGTCAGAGTAGTCAATAAATGCCTTTTGTCTCAGCAGCAGGGAGGTGATGGCAGCATTAAGCCAAAATTGAGATGGGGGGCTTAGAGGCTAAAATAACCCCGCAGTGCTGTGAACAGGGAGCCCATCCCGGTGAAGGTGGAGGCTGGGGAGGAACACGCCTGTGCGGGATGTTGTCAGGGCAGAGGAGAAGGGAGGGATTCAAACGTAAACCTGGAAATATTTTGGCTTCCCTGTTTTGTTGCAAGCTTGGAGCTGGTCTCGTACTTGGAACAGGGAGCTGGTCTCGTACTTGGAACAGTTCTCTGCCATTGCCAGCAAGGCACGTTGCAGGGCTGGAAGGAGGCACCTTGTTTTTAATAGAGATTGGGTGGATATGTTGCTTTTTTTCACAGAAAATCGTGGAATTCTTGGCCCTTGGTTACTGGGCACAAGGCAATGTTAGGAGTGACTTTGGGTTTATCATGGGAACAGCTGAGGTTTCTTTCTCTGTGGCCTGGACAGCTGTGCTGAATCGGATGTGCACATGAAAGTGCTCTCAGGGCTGGGCAGCCATAAAAACTTCCTGACCTGGGGGCTCTTCTCGGGCTCTGCACTGACCTGCTGTCCCTGGAGAGCCAGGCTGCGGCCCCAGTGACAATGAGTTTTGTGGTCTCTCTTCTGGCTCCCTGATGGGCACATCCCATAAAGAATCCGTAGGCTCTGGCATGGCAGTGTGTGGCCCAGGCAAGCCCCTCCTCAGCCCGTCAGTCCTTCAGGGCATCCCACAGCCAAGCCCTACTGCTCCCAAGGGATAAGCGTTGGTGAGACAGTGAAAAAGGTTGAAGATGAAGGGTTTGATTGGTTTGATTTGCTTTTCCTGTTGGAGCAGACACCAAACTTGGAGTAAGAGGTGGTGCAGGAACCCAGGACCAGAAGAGCCTCAGGGTCCCAGGTGGCTTGAAGGGGGCTGTAGTGAGCTCAGGGCTGCTGGAATCCAGGAATGATGTGTCCTGGGGTGATGGGGGAGGGTTTTTGGGGAGGATGGGGGTTGCTTGGAGATTCAGCTGTGGTGGGGCAGGTGAGGGGGTGCCCTGGCATCTTTCTGGCTGTCCTGGCAAATCCCTTCCTGATGCCACAGATCAGGAGTGAGCAGTGGAGGCAGGGTCCTGCCTGATCATGCACAGCATCCAGAGTGCACTTGTTAGAGGAGAGCTCCTAAATGCCTTTAAAAAGCTCTGTAGCCTGCACTTGGCAGCTACTGGGATAAAAAGAAGAGAGGATATTTATTCCCTTGTCCATAAGCTCTCAAAATAACAGTGCGTTCGATTGTAGCCTCAAGATTGCTTTGCACTCAAGTGCAGCCCGGCTGAGTAAATCACTGCTCCACCAGCTGAAATTCCTGCAGCAAGGGGGAGAATTGAATTATAGCCAACTGCAAAACCAGATGCCATCCCCTTGATGAAGTCATCGGGCTCTCAGTGCGGAGAACAAGCTGGCTCCGACACACACGCAGCCCTGGTAGGCGCAGACTGAGGCGCTCTGTCTGACGGCCTGGCCGCGGTGTGTGGGGTGGCCAGGGTCTCATGTCCCCACAGCTGCAGGGACAGCAGGTCCTTCAGAAGGGTGTCGAGTCCCACTTTGCACTGCGTGAGCACCCAGAAGTGTTTGGCCATTCAGTTCCCAGCAAACAGAGCTGTCCCTGACATACAGGTTTTATGGGTCAGGCAGAGAGCAAGCTTCACTTGAGGCCAAAGAATTTTTTCCTCCCTTGGTTTCCTCTCCTTCCTGGACAGCTGTTGACTTTGGTCCCCAAAGCCTTAGTAATGATCTATGGCATTTTGGGGTTTGGACAAGCTACCTTTTTCTCTTGCTGTGTGACACACTCCAGCTGGCCCTTTCTGAGATGACAAGGGCATGTGCCAGCCCACAGTGATGAGAAAGCATCACTGTGCTGGGGTACAAGTGGTGGAGCAGTGGGACTGGGGGAATGGGTTCCAGTTAGAAAATTACTTTTTCCTCTTAAAACCTAAGTCCCGGGAGAGGCAACATTTGAAAATAAATAAGCCTCTGAAGGTCTGTGGCTGTGAAAGATGAACGGGCTTCCGTGGGGTATGAGTGATGGGGAGGGAGTCTGGTGCTGGGTGGGAGCCCAGCCTGCAGGAAGGGATCCACAAGGTCCCCTTTCAATCCCAGCTGGGGCTCCAGCATCAGTCAGGTGTCTCGATGGGCTTGTGGGGCTGCTGCCTTCCAGCCGGGCAGCTGCCACCCCACACCCTGCACAAGGCAACGCCTCCGATTGAGATGCCGCAATTTTTTGGCAGACATCTAATTGTATAAATTTGCCTCATCCAGATTTATGTGCTCCGGGCTTTTCTCCATCTCCTCGTTTTGTATCTCATTTACCTCTGCGTTTGAAGGGTTGAAATTTCACAAGAGCACAGCGGGGATGATTATTCCTAGAGGGAATCCACACCTGTGAGCAGAAAGCGTTTCCCTGCCAGCCCCGCCGCGGCCCGGGCGAGGGGGAGGAGGGCGAGGGACCCGCTGCCACACCTGGGGGGCCCCCGGGCACTGGTGGGTGGCAGCGCTGCCTTCAAAGGCACCCTGGGAAAACAGCTTTGGCGTGGGGAGAGTGGTGTCTGCTGGAAACCTGAAACACTCGGCGGTGGGGATGGCTGGCGGAGGTGACCTTATCCGGGGACCGCTGCTCCAGAGGGATGGGGACAGGGGAGGTGGTGGCTGAGGAGGAAGGTGAGGGTGATGCTTCATGCAGGGCATGAGAGTGCAAATTCACCTCTCTTCCCACGGCGCTCATCTTGGGTGAAAGCCTTAACATCCTTCAGTGTTCTCATCTCTAAACTGGACCCTTTGCCTGAGGAGATTTACCAGCTCTTGGGGACTGTTGGCGAAAGTGTCCAGGTGCACTCCCAAGGGGGGAAGTCAGGTGTGGAGCTCCAGAATGGCTTCCCAGCCTGCAGCACGCTGTGCTGGAGAGCCAGCTTGGTTAGTGCCCTTCTGCAGATGAAGAGTCAGAGGGAGATCCCTTCCCTTCCTACTTGTCCTCCATCCACCAGCTCGTGGAGGAGTAAAACCTGCATCTTCTGAACCACCCACTGGCACCACTTCCCCTGAGCAGGCAAAAGCTGAACAGCTGCGGCAAAGGCAGCGCTAAGGCCCAAATCCCAGGAGGAAAATTCAAGAACAAAGTCTGTGACTCCGTTGCTGCGTTGTCTGTTGTGCTGGTTCCCCCTCTCAGCCCACCGTGCCCACTGAACTCCCCAAGGCTTGCTGGTAGTTCTCCGAGCAGCTCCGTGGCTGGTGCCCTCTCCGGTGGTGCTGCTCACCCTTCTCCGTGCCCAGGGATGCCGAGGTGAGGCTGGGGGGCTGGGGAGAGCTGCCTTGGCTGGCGCGGAGCATGCCGGGTCAGCCGTAAGCCGAGTCTGGAGCCAAAAGAGCTGACTAAGTGACAGGAGCGATCAAGGCTCCTTCGGCAGCGTGCAGTGCAGCAGTTTGTGCTGCAGCTGGTGAAGACACTGACTCTGCTGCTTTCCTGCCTGTACTTGCCCCGTGTCTCTGCGATGCCTGCAGAGGAGAGATGGGGGGCCGTGAACTCGGCGCTGAGGACAGAAAGGAGTTGGCCATGGCAGGTCCTCCGGGTGCTTTAGCGATGGACACGGGCTGAAAGGAGGAAAAACCTTTCTGTGTCCCTCTTCTGACTTCAAGGAACTGGTTTTTCCTTCCCCCAGCGTCCTCTTGAGCAGGACAAGGACTGGGTTAAAGCAAGCTGCATGGTTTGAGGTGTGCTCTGGGGTATATCTAGAATCACTTCATGGTACACAAAGTAGGGCCTTTGCCTGGATTTAATGCATCTGCGGCTTTTGTCGGTGGAAATGAGCACATAACCCCGGCCCCAGCGTGGAAGGTGGCCCCTCCGAGCCAACCTCCCCACGCACACCCTTGCAAAATATGAGCCCCAGCTCTTTAAGAGAGTCAGGTTTATTTTTCTCCTTCAGTTCCCTCCTCCCGATCCTCCCCCCACTTCAGTGCAACTGAAACCTGATCTAATCCCTTTGCACATGGGTAATTTATTGGTCTATTGGGCTTTTCTTGATGGCAAATTGCATTGTCTTTCTTCCTGGGTTGAGGCTTTGGAGCAGTTTGCTGCATTCCTGCAGCTCTTTTCTCAGGGCTGATCTTTCACACCCCCTCTGAGCACAGTCAAATCAGTTTTATTGGGCCTCTTTGTTATGCAAACAAGGCAATAATAACCAGGCTATTATTCTGCAAGATTGTGCTTGATTAACAGTTCAAAGGAGGTCGCTGGAAGAGCCCGGCGCTGCCTTCCCGCACAAATCCTTTCACCAAGCCTGGGTCAGGTGGCCCTTGGGTCTTGCTCGCCCCACGGTGCCCGGTGGGGCTGCGGGAGAGCTGTCCCTGCCCGTGACATCCCATCCATCACGGCGGCACCGAACTGCTCCTTTCTCTCCCTGGTGTGACAAGGCGCCGGCTGATCCGTGTCATAAAATAGAATCACGGAATGATTTGGGTTGGGAGGGGCCTGGAAAGGTCACCCCGTCCAAGCCCCCCCTTCCATGGGCAGGCATCTCTTGGATGTCTCCGGGGATGGGGGCACCCACCACCTCTCTGGGCAACCTGTGCCAGTGTCTCAGCACTCTGATGGTAAAAAAAATCCTTCTTTATATCTGACCTCACGACCCTCATGGGTATCAAGATGTGGTCCAGCATGGCCACCATGAGGGATGATGGCTCATGGAGACACCCCCTGGGACAGGAGCAGCACGAGGGGCTGGATGCATAGCACACTGTTCATTCCCTCAGTTTTTGCTTGGGAGTCCTGAAACCTTACTGGAAGCAATCCCTTGTGCCGTGTTTTTAAGGAGCAATGTGATTTTTATATATATATTTTAAATTCTTTGGGGGTCGTTTTCATGCTGCTGTCTGCCTGTGAGCACAGCAGCCCACATCTCCTTGAAGCTGGCAGATGTTGCTGGTATTTAGCACCTTGGAGAATCGTGCCTTTCCTATTGAGGTGTCAGCATAAATATGTTTATTTAGATTACTTAAATAAATATGTGTTTAGGAGCCTAAGTCTGGGTGCTTAGATGTGAGGCCAAAGGTAATTACGTTTTACTGTGTTCTCCAAAAAGGCCCTTTACTGCATGTGTGAGGCTTGCACATCTACACTTCAATCCATGTATTTGGAAAAACGCGGGATGATGTATTTGCATCACATGTGGGTGATGAAATACTTTCCAGCCCGTTAGGAACCAAGAGGATATTAAAAAACATTGCTTAGCAGTGAACACTTTAAAATTAACAGGTCTGGTGAACGTGCATTCAAGAGTCTTAAAAGAATTGGCTTTTTCTTACAGAAATTAATTTCCAGTAATTCTCTTTGTCACAGGAATTACAGGAGAACAGATGAAATGTTGGTTTTGTGCTAGTTTTTCTGAAAGAGCGTGATTTGGTTAAATGAAATCCAGGTTACTTGACACCAGCTGAAAGGAGAATAGGGGGGCACTGATAATGAAATGCTGTTAAAGTTAGGTGTGTGCATATGTTTGAACACTTAATTTGACGTCAAGTAATGCAGTGTAGTGATGATGAGGGCAGAGCAGTGGGACTGGGGTCGTGTGATACCCCAGAACCCTGAGTGTGTGTTTGGTGGTCCATGGGATGTTGCTCAATGGAAGACCAGGGCTTTCCAAACCAGGAGCTCAGGAAAAGGTCACAATTCATTGCCTGCTCAATGCAGTGTCCTGCTTAAAGGGCTGACCTCGGGAGAGTTGTGAGCGTGTCCTTTATTCCCTGTGTCCTGTCGGGGTGGTAGGTTGTGCAGGAAACGAGGGTGCTGGAGGGAGATCTGCCGGTGGGGCTGGGCAAACACCTTCAGCGAGAACTTAAAAGTGCAACCCGTTTAGCTTATCTGGAGGATTGACAAGGGACCTGATTGCAGTGTGTAAATATCTTTGTGGGAAACACACTCGTTACTAACGGACCTTTTACTGCTTTGGAGAAAATCGCTGGTTCTTTTTATGTCCTTACAATGAAGTCAGATAAAATCCACTTAGAACCAAGACCCGTGTTTTGTAAAGGTGATAAACTCCTGAAACAGCCCGCCCCAGGAACGGGGCTTTTCAGTCGGCACAGACCTCAGGAGTCCTCACGGGAAGTGTCCCTGAACAAATGGGGGATATGGGAGGGGGCTGTCCCAGTCCAGGTGCTTTTCTGATTTTTTTTTTTTCTGGCTTTAACTTTCTGAAACCGTTGGTTTCAAGATAACAAAGGCAATTTTGTTCTCTGGTTTAAGTGACACCAAGGCCTTGAAAGGTTGTGGGGAGGGTTGGGAGGTGCCTTGGAGGGGCTGAAGTCACCTGTCAGTGAGATGTAGGCTGCTTTGCCATGGACGAGAAATCACCCAGACCTGGGGATGTCTCACAGGTCCCAGGAGAGCCATGCCGGGTTCCTGCTGGAGAGGGATTTGTTTCCATGCTAAGTCATCTGCGGTTGAAAAACAGAACCATTGTGAGTCGATGGAAAATAGATTATGCGAAATTGAATAAACATCGTTTCTTGGCCAGGGTACAAATGAGCCTGCACCACTGTGCCAAAGCTTCTGCCAGAGGGGACGAGGCAAGGCTGCTTGGGAGGGAGGGCTAAGGGTCGTGTTTGCTCTCCTCCACGGCCTTTGTCAGCTGTGGTCCCTCCCCAGCAGCATGAGGGATTTGCCATGAGGGTGGCTGGGGAAATGTCCATGGGAAAGGCCGGGAAGGCCGGGCTCACACACCGCCCAGCGCCGGGGCACCTGCGTTTGGAGATCTGGCCTTATATGGGGCCCTGAGCGAAACAGCGAGAAGGGGATGGGTGCCAAAAGTGGAGCGATAACATCTTAGAGCAGAACGCTCCCCCTTCAGGCACAGGGAGGAAGGAGATGGGCTTCCCTGCCCTCCCTTCGGTTGGGATTTTTTAATTTCAGTACCTTATAAAGTCATGTGTGACCCCGGGCAGGGCAGCACTGGGTGTTGGGGGGCTGTTGAGCGGGGCGCTCTCTGTCCCTAGGCAGCCACAGCTCATGTTCATCTCCTCATCCAAGTGAGTCTTTAAAGAGCAAGAGGCTGTGGGTTTATTCCTACTGAAAACATCCCCTCTAAGCAGCACCTAAAAAGCTGGAGCAGGTAAAGTGCTGCAGCCAGGACTCTGCAAGCTGCTCACTGGATGGGATGCTTTGTGTAGTGCATCCTGATGCTTTACTGAGCCGGGGGGTGTGTGGCTCCTGCATGTCCAGGGATGTGTCCTCCAGCTTCTCCTGGGGCTGTGCAGGCAAGTCGGGCTGCAGTGACAGCACCTTCTGCCACACAAACCCCAAGGCGTCCTCAAGCTGTACATTAGCATAACAGCTAGGAGAGCAATGACTTTAATTGCCTGATGCCACAAGGGTTTGGGATAACCAGCGGTGGTGGCACTGGTCACACTCCTGCCTTCCATTATGACAGTCCCGGAAAACCACACTCCTGGGATGAACAAGAGAGGGATGTGAAATAATAAACATCTTTAAATTTGACCCGTACATGCAGAAGACTTAGCAGGAACATGAGCCAATTCCCAGGTCAGAACCTTGTTGTTGAGTCACCTCTGGTCAATGATGAGTTAAAGGATTTCCACAGAGCTTCTTGCAGGTTTAAATGGGATGCTGCCAAGACCAAACAGCTCCCAGGTTCTTGGTGCTGTTGCTAGCATCTGAGTTTGTTAAACATGAATTTTAAAACTGTGAGGAACCTGTCACCATTTCCTATTTGCACTTCAGTCTTCTTGGAAACAGAGAGGAGACAGGCTTGTTTCTCACAGCCGAACTGCTCAAGTGTTTTATAGTCTTAAGTCTCTCTTTCTGATTTTCCAGCACCAACTCTGTTTAGGTTTCCAGCACTGTAATGTTTAAAACTCAAACATACTGTTTTCCCTGAAACAATACTGGGTTTTGTAACTTTCTAAACAAATCTGAGATACTTTTGGCACAGATGCCCTGCCAGGCTCTTTCTAAACAAGTCCCAAGACAGGAATATATGGGTACGCCAGCAAAAGGCACCATGAAAGCATCTGGAAATGGTGGGGCTTGTCTTCTCCTCCTGCTGCTGCCTTTTCTGCCTGAACCCATCCTGTTTCCAAGCGCTCCGAGGGGGTCGATTAAGAGGAGAGGAAGGAAAATGCCATGAATTTTAAGTAGTGTGAGCCTGGGTTCACCCAGCAAGACTCCAAATTGGCAGGGGCAGAGCAGTGTCTGCGACATTCAGCAACGGCCATGTGCTTTTTGCACGGCTGCTTTCAAGTCTGCTCCGGGGAAGCCACACTGCCCCAGGGAGCAGACGTTGTGTGTGGGGGGAAGAAACAGGATCTGAATTTTCTTTGCCTTCCCCCGCCTTGCCAGGAAGCACCAGGGCTGCGGCTGAGCCCGGCAAAGGCCCTGCAGCTTCTGGCTTCGCCTCCGCCTGGGCAGCACACGGCGGCTGGGAAGGGGAGGCGGGAGCTCGCTGGCATCCCTGCACCCGCTGTGCCGGTTTTTTTCCTCCACCTCTTGTTCTCTCTGGGGAACGGGCTCCCAGGGCTGGGCAGAGCCGCACAGACCTCAAGAAGGAGGTTTTTTGGCTCCCGCTTCTTTCCAGAGGCACAGGGACAAGTGCTGCACCCGTCACTGCTGGGGGTGGTGGATGGCCTCTGGCTGTGCTGCAGGGCGGATCATGGCACTGGTCCTGCTCTGACCTGGGCACAGTGGTTGTGATGCTGCTCAGTTTTCCCAAAGGAGGCAAAGGAAGAGAGCTTTGTGCTGGTAGAGCTCAGTCTGGACACTGCGCCCAGTAACTCACGCAGCACAGAGCTAAGAATGTCAAACCCTAAAAGGGCATTAAAAACCCCATTGCATCTCCCCCCCACATTAGTGATCCTCCCTCATCACTGCTTATGAATATGTCCCATTCTTCCACGCCATGGTTTCCCCCCATGATCATTCATCTAAAGGCTGCATGTTCTTTCCCTTTTTGGCTTCAATTGGGGCAGATCCTGGTGGTTTCTTTGGCTTTGATGCATGAGGGTTGGGTCATGTGAGAGGGTCACGTCTGGTGAGCGAGGCCCCGTCACGCGGCCGGGCCGGTGTCATGAGTTTGGGCCGCGGGAGGGGGACGCGGCCTCTGGATGGGGGGTAGAGTTGGGCACCCCACCCTCGGGCAAGCCAGCGCTGACCCCTTTGTGTTGTCCCCCTCTCCCGCAGTGACGTCTCCATGCAAGATCCTCAAGTGCAACTCTGAGTTCTGGGCGGCCACGTCGGGCTCGCACCACCTGGGCGCGGAGGAGGCGCCCGAGTTCTGCACGGCGCTGCGGGCCTACGCGCACTGCACGCGCCGCACCGCCCGCACCTGCAGGGGGGACCTGGCCTACCACTCGGCCGTGCATGGCATAGACGATCTCATGGTGCAGCACAACTGCTCCAAGGATGGCCCCACGTCCCAGCCCCGCCTCCGGACATTGCCCCCCGGGGACAGCCAGGAGCGCTCCGACAGCCCCGAGATCTGCCACTACGAGAAGAGCTTCCACAAGCACTCGGCCGCCCCCAACTACACGCACTGCGGGCTCTTTGGGGACCCCCACCTCAGGACTTTCACGGACACTTTCCAGACCTGCAAGGTGCAGGGGGCCTGGCCGCTCATAGACAATAACTACCTGAACGTGCAGGTCACCAACACGCCGGTGCTGCCCGGCTCCTCGGCCACCGCCACCAGCAAGGTGAGCCTTGTCCCCCTGGGCAGAGGTGGGCAAGGGCAGAGAGGCTTCACAACGGCCTTGCTTTCCTCTGTGTCTTCCCCCATTTCCACATGTCCTTGGGGAGGGTAAGACAGAGCATGAGCTACTCCGAATTTGAATGTCTGGCCCTCAGTATCAGATGTCCATCCTTCTTTTGTCCCCAGCCTTCACTGAAATGTGGTTTCTTGTTGAGCACATCCAGCCCCATCGCAGCGAGCAGGCTGAGGTGCTGCACCTCAAGGGGCCTTCATGGCCAAGAGCTGGGTACTGTAAATTAAGAGGGCTCCCACCTTGGGACTGCAGATTTTTGTGAATAGCCAGATCAGGAATGATGCTGGCACCTCTTGGGAGACTCCCAAGGCCCAAGCAAACCCAGGACTGCCCTCTGGGGAGGCTCCAGCTTGCAGGAAAAGCCTGGAGGGAGCTGAGCTCCTCACACTGCCTTCCCCTCTACCCAGGCTTGTAATTGTCTCTGTGGTTTGCAGCCAAGTCAAGACATTTTGTGGGGAACAGTCTGTTCTGGAGGTGCTTTGACAAACTAAATAAACATCCTGAAGGCACGAGGCAAACACAGAAAGCCCAAGTGAAAATGCGCTGCTGTGGTACAGCAGGACTTGTGTGTCACAGCCTCAGCTTCAGGAGGGACCTGGAGCTGAGGAACTGGTGTGCTGCCCCTGGTGCACAAGCTCTAAAGCCAACAGGGTGGTTTTTGTGCCAAAGAAAAAGGTAGGCTCAGCAGGAGGCATCCACTTGATTTTGAAAATGTCCTGTCCCATCATGTGTGGGAGTTCTGCTTCTCCCTGTGCGTGGGGAGAGGAGAGAAGCATGTGTAGGACTGGGGCTGCTTCTCTGCTCTGGATGTCACCCCTTTATCCTGAGCTGGAGCTGGCAGTGAGGTTCTGACCTGTACCTGGTAAACCTCCTAAAAGATACTTAATGGTGCTCTGAAATCCTTACCCACTTAAAGGCATCAAAACGTGCTGGAGCTTGCAAGGAAGTCTGGCTTGAGGAAAGTGGTCCTTAAGGATTCCAGGACCTGCTGGGATCGCAGGATCACCATCTTAATTGAGCCTTTTCTCTCCTTATCTGCCTCACAGGCTTGTGGTGAAGAGGGATTAGTCATGAGACCTGCAGTGTGAGCTGTGGGAAGCACTGCTGTGGGCACTGTACTGCTGGAAAGGACAGGATGATCCTTGGGGCTCTTTGTGTTCTCTGCTCTCTTCTCCAGCCCTGCCCCACTCTGCCTGGGTCTCAGTCTCCCCCTTCATGGGGCCCATGTGGCAGGAGGTCCCCTTTGCCACTTCTCCCTCATGGGCAGAAAGGTGCAAGAGCAACTCTGCAGGAGCTGGAAGAGGAAATGTAGTTTGTACTGTTTGTACATGCAAATTCTACCCGTTTTCCTCCCCTGGTCTTCCCTCCAAAAGCCAGGCCAGCAAGGGAAGAGCAAGCACTGTGAGGTCCTTCCTCTGGCAAGGGGCCTGTGTTTGGGCCCGTCCGGGGTGAGGAGGCGTGTTGGGCTGTGTTTGAATCAGAATCAATAAGGTTGGAAAAAACCTCTTAAGATGGAGTCCAACCACTGACCCAGCACTGCCAAGGCCACCACGAAGTCACCCCTAGAAGGGCCATCCCACTGGAACAGGCTGAACATGCGTGTGCCTGTGGGGCTGAGGTAGAGCAGGACATGTTTGAGGTCCCACGGGAGAAATCCTGTTGGTCTGCAGTTGGTTAGGGAAACAAATTGGTCCAGCCCTTGGGATGTAAATGTCATGGGAGTCAGAGGAGAAGCTCCACTGCCTCCAGGGGAGTCAGGGCTCATCCCTGCTGCCATCTGCCAGCCCTGGAGGCGAGGCAGTGCTGCGTGCAGGGGCATGCTGCCACAGGCCTATGAGCAGAGATACTCCACCCAGCTCCAGCTGCAAGGAAGCTCCTGTGTTGGGCCTGGAGATAACAGGCAGATCCAGGTGGTGCATTCAGTCAAACCTCTGGATGTCAGATCTCTGCACAGCGTCCTCACCCTTTTGCTGGAGCAGGATGACCACATCTGGCAGGCTAAAATCTGGGGCCACTTCTTAGGATGAAGGAGCCACCCATGAGCTGAGGGTCACGCTCCTGTCTGGACCAACCCTTCCAGCTCCCATCCCACTGCTGGAGGTGACTGTGTGCTCTCAGGTGGCCTTCACTGGCTGTAACCATGCTCCTTTCCTCCCCCACAGCTCACCATCATCTTCAAGAGCTTCCAGGAGTGCGTGGACCAGAAAGTGTACCAGGCGGAGATGGATGAGCTCCCCGCTGCCTTCGTGGACGGCTCCAAGAACGGAGGGGACAAGCACGGGGCCAACAGCCTGAAGATCACGGAGAAGGTGTCGGGGCAGCACATCGAGATCCAGGCCAAGTACATCGGCACCACCATCGTGGTGCGGCAGGTGGGCCGGTACCTCACCTTCGCCGTGCGCATGCCCGAGGAGGTGGTCAACGCCGTGGAGGACCGGGACAGTCAGGGCCTCTACCTGTGCCTGCGTGGTTGTCCCCTCAACCAGCAGATTGACTTCCAGGCCATCCGCTCGGCCCAGGCCACGGAGGGCCGTGCCCGGAGGAAGGGGCCCAGCCTGCCGGCCCCGCCCGAGGCCTTCACCTACGAGACGGCCACGGCCAAGTGCAGGGAGAAGCTGCCCGTGGAGGACCTCTACTTCCAGTCCTGTGTCTTTGACCTCCTCACCACGGGGGATGTCAACTTCATGCTGGCTGCTTACTATGCCTTTGAGGATGTGAAGATGCTTCACTCCAACAAAGACAAGCTGCACCTCTATGAAAGGACACGGGTGCTGACCCCGGGCAACACGGCTCCCAGGGGAACACATCCCGCCCTCTGGGTAGCGCTGCTGTGTTTGTGTTGGTTGTGCTTGTTATAGAGGTTTGCTCCTTCACACCTTGGAGAGAAGGGAAAGGGGGAGCAGGAGGCAACCAGGGATGAGATGCAGGTGTTGGAAAGCAAGAGGTTGGACATCAGAGCCATATGGGTTGTCCTCAGACCTCAGTCTCTCTCTTGGTGCAAGTCCTCCACCTTCCCAGCTCTTGCCTGGGAGGAATGTGCTGCCAGTGGGACCAGTCAGGAGTTTTTGCTGGACTGTACCTTGTCTGGACCTTCCTCACTTCCCCATCCTCCTGCTCCCCAGTCGAGTGGGTGTTGGGGAACCCTTGTAGCTACTGTCCTTGTAGCACTCCCCTGGTCCTGGCCGTGCACGTGGTGACTGTGACACTGGCGTGTGTGAACGTGGCTTTGTCTTCAGAGAGCAGAGCCCACGAGGAGGGCACGGAGCAGTGAGACAGGACCAAGCCTGGCCAGCACAGCAGGGCAGGATGTCCTGCTCACCAGGGCTGGGCTCTGCTTTTCAGCACGCCTTGCTCTGCCCACAGCCCTGTTGTTGTAGAAGGTGGTGCAAGGGGCCGAAATGGTGGGCAGTGATCCCACACTTGCTTGGCTGCTGGTGCCAGGCACCTTCTGGGTGGAAGGAGGACACGTTCCTCAAGCCTTGGCCTGCATTTTTTGTGGTTCAAAGGCATCCCCTATTTCAGCCAGTTCACCTGGCTGATTCACTCAGTAGTTTTACTCCTGTTTCCCTTGTCTCTGCCTGGACCCAGCGTGGACTCTTGATGGCAACGGGAGAAACCTGGCCAGTATTCAAGCAGTTTCTGCAACTTCTGCCCAGCATTGGATGAGTTCCTCACACCATTCGCTCTCTGGTCCCCTAAAACTGGCAGCAGGGTGGCTGCTCAGTGGGAGACCCCACCTGCACCTTCCCTCCAGCCTCTCCCTGCCTGTGGCCCAGCCCTGGGATGGAGCAGGAGCGTGGTGCTCTTTTTTTTTTGCTGCTAGGTCTCTGCTCTGCTCCCCATCCTGGGGCCGCGACTTGCAACCCCATTGCAGACCAGTTGCACCTTAAGCCCTCTTGGGCTTGAATCAGAAATGGGGCAATGTCAGAATTCAGCCAGGAGATGGGATGCAGCAGAGAACCCCCCCAGCTGCCTCCAGATGTCTGTTCCCTGCCTCGAAACCATCAATAATCTCCTTCCCCCACCACGTAGTGCTGCCCATCTCCTCCACTCCGTGTTCCTCTGTGGTTCACCCCGTCGCTCGCTGAACAAACATCAAGACCACCTTTGGTCTGCGCCTTCAAGACCTCCTGGTGGGTTTCCCCCACTTTTCCTCAGGGGGAAGTTCCCAGAAACAAGCCCCAAAACACATGTCACAGTTGGGGGCACCTCCTGCTCTCAAAAGGGAGGTCTCTGGGCGTGATGAGACAAGCTAGCACCAAAAGAGGTGGGAACAGGCTTGGTTTGGCCGTCTGAACTGGTGCCAAGAGGCAGCCTGGTGTAAATACTGAACATGACTATTCATTGTGTCCTTACAGCTCTAGAGCTCCATTTGTAAAGCAGCAGAGAAATGCAAACTTGTGTCAATTGATGTAATTTATATTGTCTCTTTAATATATAGAGCCCTGGCATTGATCTCGTGTGACTGTACAGATGAAAAGATGTAATTGGTTTTTAAATGTTTAAGGAAAGAAAAGAAACAAAAAGATGTGTTTACTACTTTGCTCCTTGCTTTGTTTGCTGATGCCCCAGATACTCTGTTTAGGGAGATTTTGAAATAAGGATATCACAGTCTGGAGATGCTGAGGGGAGCAGCCACTGGACCACGGCACTGGACAGATTCATTTCCCAATGCACTAATGCTCAGCCAGGCTGATTTGAACTTTCTGTTTCCTTTGTTCTAGAGAAAACAAAATTTTAATCTTCCCTACAACTTGAAAATACACCATTTAAAAGCCAAAATCTGTTTCTGGGCAAAGAGGAGGTTTACCCCACAGCTAAATACAGCTGTGCACAGCCTCCCTCTGAGCACACAGTGCTGCTTGAAAGCTGCCTGAGCTGGCCCAGCCACAGCGTGCCAACAGGTCAATAATTCCCCTAAGACCTCCCCTTCCTATAAAACAGTCACCCCACAGTATGACACGCTGTGGTTGAGGGACAGTTTCCATCCAAGGAAAGTCTGGTTATAGTGTGGCTCACTCTCTCTGTCCAGGTGGGCGCTCCAGTGGTGGCCGATAGTGCAGGGTGGTCGGGGTATCCCTATTTTAGAAGCAAACAGTGAAGCACTTTATTTTGGTTGTGTTTGACCCAGTTCTGGTTAAAGGTGAAGTGTGGCCAAGAAGGACCCGATACTTGGAAACAAACAAAACAAAAACATAGGCAAAGGGGGGGGCATTGTGAAAAGGCCCCCCCACCTCCTCCCTGCGCTGAGACCCACGGGAGTGTCACCGCGTGTAAATACTGTAAATTATTTATTGAAAGAAACGCAAGTAAAGTTTGAGGTTTTTTTGACAATAAATGAGTGGGTCTTGGTTTGTTCCCCATGTGTTCCCCGGTGCTGTTCCCCACTCAGGATGCAGGTGTTGCCCCGTTTCTGCACTCACTCCAAAGCAGCTTTCTTCCACCTGAGGGACCCTCTGACAGCTCATTTCTGTCCTGAATTCTCCTGAGAATTTCACTCTGGAGTTCGATTTATCTACGGCCAAATGAGAAAATTAAAAAGGGGATGGGGGCGGGGGGGAAATAATAAACCACTGGAGCCTTGCCTCACTGGGAGAGGAGATGGGGGCCAGTGGGTACCACCACCCTTCCCCTGCTCACCCCAGCAGATTGGGGTGTACATCCCGGTAATGGTAATTCCTCCTTTCCATGATCTTCCTTTTGTTGGGCAGCTCTCCTGTCCCAGGCTGGGTTTGTTGCTGCCCTCTAATGAAGAAAAACAAAATTGCATTTTTTTCTCCTAAATTTTCAGTTTCTGAAATCTGTAGGGATTCATTGTGGGGACAGGGAGATGCTGAGGGCAGGTGGGACACCCACACCAACTCACATTATTTGGGTGAACCCATGCAGTGATACCCAGCACCAGAGATGTGATTGACATCTGGCCTTCCCTTCCTTCAAAGCCCAGAGAACTGGCAGCATTTGTAAGGAGCCAAATCCACTCCCTCTGCCACTCCTTACACCAGAGCTCAGGTTTAGCCAGATGAAATGGCTACACCTGAAATGGCTAAACCTGAAAACTCACCTACAAAGTGCCCAGAGTGCAGGGGCCAGGAGTGTCCCTCACTGACTGTTCTGCCAGGAGGTCACCAATGGTCCCCTGCTGTCCAGCCTGGGACAGTGAGCAGGCAGCATCTGCGTGTTCCAGTGGGACAAAGTGCTGATGTGAGGGAAATGGTGACCCCTGAAACACAAGGATGCCCCATCCCCATTAGGGGGACAAGGCAGCAAAGCATCCCCAGGAGGTAAGTGGGGAAGGCACAGACTGTGCAGGGACATTGGTGGTGGCAGTGGTGGCCCTGTGGCACCTGGGGGAGGTTCAAATTGCTCTCCAGACCACGTTCAGGGGCTGGTGAGGGGGCAGCCCCTGGGGGATGCAGGGTCCCATCCCATCACTCTCTGATGGGCAACAGCTCAAGTGCCACCACCTGGGGCCTGGGGTGGGTTTCCAGCCCCACTTTGGGTGTGCCTGCCCATCCTCTGGCCTTTGGCCACTGTCTTGGGCTCTGAGCTTCACATCTGAGTGCTCGGGGTGAGCCAGGACCGGCTGTCCGGGAGCAGCCACAACTGCAGAATGATGTTCAAAACCACTTTTTGCTGGGAACCGGCTGCCCTCTAGAGGCTCTGCCCCACTGTAAAGCACAGCCCTGTCCCCTCACGGGGGGTCCTGCTCCCTGTGCCAGCACACGGCTTGGCATGGAGCCTGTCCTTATGGATGATACCTTCCTGTGGGACTGACCACACCTGCCCGCCATGGACAGGTGGGAAGGGGTCGTTTCCTCATCAGTTTTGAGAAGGCTTTAGGATTGAACTGTTGTCAGTGCGGTGCTGTGGACATGGGTGTGCAGGGAGATGCCGGGCTGAGCTGTGCTGGGGAGACACCTGGCATCAGGGTGCCCACATCCTTACCTGCCTGCTTAAATAATAATTAAAAAAAAAAATAGTCATTGGCCTCAGGTAGATTCACCCAGGCACGTAACACCCAGCCCAGCTCCTTGCAGCCCCTGGTGCCTCCCTGCAGCTGAGCCCCTCTCCCTGCTGAGCCCCATGGCTAACAGCCAGTCATTCTTTCCATTAGGAAATCCATTTTTCAGGAGCATATAACTCAGCTGTGAAATTTCACTCTTGGCTGAAACTTGGCTCAGCAGCAAAGAGACTGGGGAAGGGCTGGACCCAGTGGCTGCAGGTGTGAAAAGTGCTTTTTACAATGAGCTTTTATAACTTGGGAGAAATGGCTCCAATCCCTGCTCCGTGTCTTGCCGTGTGGGCCTCAGTGTGAGCAGTGGAGGGTAAAGACCAAACCAAAGCAGCCCCTGGTTGCCATCACATCCCACCTGGGGAGAGGCACATCCTGCTCAGGAGGGGCTGGGGACAGAGAGGAGAACTCACCCACGCAGCAGGAGCAACACTTCTAGAGAAAGGGGAATTCTCCTCAGAAAAGGTAAGAAAAGAAATTCACACATCCTCAGAGATCCATAAAACGTGGAGGTGGGATAAACACGTAATCATCAGTATCATCCCAGTGAAATCCTGGTGGAGCTGGGTTAGAGAATGTACAGCTCCTTCTGATCAGCTGGAAATTCCCATCTGAAGAGGCTTCCAAGTCTCTGTCACCACAGACTGTGAAACTATGTAAAAACAGGCAAGCAGAACATGCTTATTCCTGCACAGCAAAAACATCCATGGTGGCGTGCCTGTGGCTGGCAGGAAAGGGCCCTGTCATCCCAAACCAGCCCCCAGACCTGCCACGGGAACCCCCCAGAGACACCACACGCTGGGGCCCTTCTGAAAATCTCAGTAACACTTTTTAATATACAAGAATCAAAAGTACAGCAGTTTTACAATGTAGGAAAATTTCATACATACTATATAAACAACATATTTACATCAGAAATCACTAGGACAGTGGCATTTCTTTCACAAATATAAATTAATATTAATTACTGTTTTTAGTCAAGAGGTTTAAAAGTCCGTATTTTTACAGTAAGAGTCCTTCTCTCCCCAGAGGGGAGGCAGAGGTGGGGAGGAAACGGGTGAAAGCAGAATAATATTTTTGTGTGGATCACAAACCATTCACACAAGGGCTTCAGCACTCGGTTCCGTGTCCATTTTGGCTGGGACCATATCGCCTGTCCCCACAGCAGGTTTTGGTCTGCAGGATTTCCACCATGTGAACTCATAACTTTACACCATTTCCCAAGAGGTCAGGCTGAAAAACTTTTTTTTTTTTTTTTAATTGAACCCCAGCAAGTTACTGCTTTTTCCTGCCAAGAGGCTGTAGGGAATCCTGCAGCTGGTTCAGAAGGAAGAGCTGTACCAGATGCTGACACAAACACCACAGCGAAGTTTATGGCTGTGGATGTGTCCCCTCTGATCCCACTCATGTCCCCATGACTGTGTTTGGTTATGGTCCCTATGCTGAGGGGACATAAAATGCATAAGTGTATGTGTGCTCAGGGAAGACCTCCCAAATCTCCGCCACTTCACTAAAGCCAAACCCAGCAAAGACCCACCCACCATGAGTGGACATGGTGTGACATCAGGCTAAAGTGACAGTGGGGACAGCTCTCCAGTGGATATGGGTAAAGCTTTTGCTGTTGCACAAGAAGGAAATCCCAACCAACCTCATGCCTGGAACCTAGGATAAGCAGAAACCCCCACATCTCAATACAGAAAATGCCTCTTGCTGGGGTCCAAAATTTTCCTGCACCAACCCCAACACTGGGTGGCCGGTATTGCCTTTGCTACACGAGTATGGCACAAACTTCCCACCGTGACAGCACCGCACCGTGACAAAAAGAGCAGTTCTCTTTGCCCCTCCAAGGTTGCTCCCACTTTCACATTAAAAGCTAATACCTCTGAAAAGAAAGGACCTCTTTGTTGAATACCACAGCCTGCAGTCACAGCTTAGTGGGAAACGCCACGGAAAGGTGCTCCCTCCACACCTCCCACCCCTCCGAGGGGGACTGTGGAAGACTTGCCTTCACCTTGCCCTGCACAGGTAAACACAAGTGTAACACTTCATCAGGGCAGCAAGTGCCCCTAAGGAAACAAAACTGCCCTGAATTTGGTGGAAATCTCGCAACATAAAAACAAAAGGGGAACAAAACACTTCTCGTGTGTCCCGTTAGAGCAGCGGGATCGGGAGGAGTGACGGCAGCAGATTTCCAGGGATACACTGCATGGAGGAGTATTAGTGTCAGTTTGCATGCGCCTTCCAAGGCACTGGCTGGAGTCAGGAAGCCAGCCCTGAACACCCATCTGCCCTCAGTCTTTTGGGGAAGGGACATCACAGCTTATTAGGGTCAAATACTGGCATCTTAATAGGAGGCCCAGCTTCTGTGCCCCACCAAAGAGGAGTCTGGAACAGCCTGGTCTTTAACACTGAGCAGCCCCAGACACCACGCTCAGGGCAGCCTGGCTCTTGGGAGAGCATTGTTGTCTCCAGGGAACTCCAGCCTGAAAAAAATAATCACCCAAGGTGCTTCTGGCCAGCAGCATGTGCACAACCAACCCCTCTCACCACACCAGTGTCCAGGCCAAACGCTGGTTTGCACCAAATGCTGTGGTTTGAATACTTGGAGTGTTTGCCCTGAAGTCCACTGAGCTGGGCTGCACATTCCTCTTTCCTTTCTGCCATGCTGGGCTCTAAGACGTTTGCTCCAAGGATATTTATGGATCAGTCCTGAATTCCTCATTCTCTCCCTGCTCACTGAGGTGCTCAGTCCTGAATTCCTCATTCTCTCCCTGCTCACTGAGGTGCTAAGTCCTCAGGTTTGTTTCCAATTTAGACAAACAAAAGGTCTGTAAGTGCAGGTACTATTAGCTATTCAGGGTCACTGCTGACTGCTGGAGAGGTGGCAGGAAGGTGACCACCCCCTGAACAGTGATCTCTCCACTGGATTCCTATTTCACTTTGTTCTACCATCCGTTGTCCTTCAGTTACAGTAAAGGTTTGTGATCACTGCTTTGTGAAGCACGGAGAGAAGTGATTTGCCCAGAGACCAGAGACTTTAGTGGCAGGAAGATTAGGAGTTCCAGGATCCCCAGAGCCATCTTTTGATCTTGCACCTCCCAGCCAGCATCTGTTAGATCCTGGACCACCCAAGCTGCCCATGCCAGAAGAGAAGAGCTTTGTTAGGAATTCCTGAGCCCGGTCCACTGGGAAATACTGTTCTCATCCCAATTTCTTTCCTGCTGGTTAGAAGTGAACTAAGCCTTTGCTAAGGAAGTTGACCTTTTTTTCCCATATCCCAGCTCCCGCTTACCCTCAGAGTCAAGATTTGCCAGTTCCAGCTCTGGAGATGGGAGGAAGATCCCCCCACCTCTTCTGCAGACACAAGAGCAATCAAAGCAGAGCCAGTTTCATGAAATGGATAAAGACATGGAAATGATAACATGGCCAGGAAAGTGATGGATTGTCACCAGCATGGCTTCAGCTCCTTTGGAGTCATTCTGCAGGGACATCAAGTCCCTCTTTCAACCAAGTTTGGCTGCTGAGGGACTTTCCTGTCCCTCCTTGAATATATCCTCCCATTGCCCCATGCTGGTGACACACAAATCCCAGCCCAACCAGTTTATCCCCAACCCCAAAGCAGCATCTGTCACATAACATCAAGTCAGAGCAGGCACACGGCCTTCTGCACCATCCTAAGCAGCACTGCCTTCTTCTTCTGAGGAAACACTGGCTGGGGAAAATTCCCTTGGGTCCATTGGACTGAGGAAAACAAAAACAAAGAACGAGGCAGCAAGGATGGTTCCATGACAGAACAGTTCAATGGTAAAAAAATGGGAAAAGGAAATGGGAATCTAAACCAGAATCAAGAACTAGGGAAAATCTTCCTCCACCCACTCCCCCAAAATCCTCCTTGACCCAGCCAGATGATAGCAGCATGTTCAGAGTTTCTCGTTGCTGGCTTGGAGAAAGCCACCGTCGCACCAATCCCAGTATTTCAGACGCGCGCTTCCCCCTCTCAGTCACTTCACGCTTTCCGAATGTTCCAGTTATAATCTGGATTGTTTTTCTGTTCCAATGACCTATCCAGAGGTGACCTGTGATCGAGAGGTGACTTGGAATCGTGGGGGGATTTCTGAGAGGGGGGCGAGCGAGGGTCCGACACCGCAGGGTGAGAAGGAGGGAGGGGCTGTTTGTAATCTCCCAGTTTGTCTGTGTGGAAGGACCGGTAGTGGTCCGAAGGTCCTTGGCCGTGGTAGCCCATGGGCGGCCTGTGGTCAGACATCCGCCGGAAATCCTGCTGGTGGTAGTTCTGAGGCCTGAAGTCGTCGGACCGTCGACGTTTGGAATCGTGGTGGTGCCTGTGGAGAGAAAAGGGGACGGGGATCAGCTCTCCCAGCCCGGCCTCTGTGGTCAGCCGTCCTCACAAACATCCCCGAGCCCAGCCCAGCCCAGCCCAGCCCGGCCCGGCCCAGCCCGGCCCGGCCCGGCCCGGCCCAGCCCAGCCCAGCCGAGGGGAATCAATCAATCACCTGTCGTAGTAGTCCCGGTGGCCCCTGTGGTCTCGGTCGCTGTTGTACTGCTCGTAGGGCCTCTTGCGGGACAGGTTGTTTGGTCGGTAGTTCCCAGAGCTCCGGTGGGGATCCCCCCGCGACCGCCGGTCCCCGTAGTGGTGGTCCTTGTACCAGTGCTGCTCGTACTGGTGGTGCCGCTCCCCGCCCCACATCTGGTTGCTGTTGCCGCCGTAGTTGAACTTTCGATCCCTCTGCCAGTCTCCTCGGTCTGCCGTGAGCAAAGAGCACCTCTGAGTGTCTCTCGTGCTTTAAGCACGTTTACTCCCCTGAATTCTCCAAGAAATTATAGCTATTGATGCCCCTTTAACTTTCTCTTCCCTTAACTATGTGGGCCCCATTTTACTGTGGGAACTGACAGTGGTCAGAACACGGATTTTTAGGCTCCAGGCAGTGCCTTAAGGCCTGTGGGAAAGCCAAGTACAGAACTCTCTCAGTCTGGCCTGGGAAATCATAAGGAGGAACCCAAAACAGTCTTGTAGATACCATGCTCCTGACACCTGGTGTTTTTCCAACTTGTTTACTGGTAGAGATGTTTACAAAAAGGTGGTGCCCTAAAGGACCGATCATATTCATTTTACTGAGACACTGTATAAAAAGAATCTGTCTTTCAATAAACTTTGCTATAAGCCCTCTGAAGAAATCGGAGTTCTACGTGTTGTTACATGAGCCGTCCTGCATCGTAACAATGTTTTATTCTTTTAATTTCTTTATCACCATTTCTTTATCACCCTCGCAAATCTTATCCTGTCCCATTCTCACATTCTTTTCCTCACTACATCACCATGTTTTCTAGCCCAGCAGTAAGTGCAGTGGTAGTGTATGTCCTATCCCCATCACCTTTAAACCTGAGCAGTCACAAATCCGAGAAGGAGTTGTGTCCAGGAGTATTAGGTCAGAAAGAAAGGTTTCTCCTGGCCTGCCAGCGCTCACCTGTGTTGCTGAAATGTCTCTTGTTTGGATGGCCGTAGTTGTCCCGTGGGTGCCCGTGCATCTGCTGCTGGGTGTGGGAAGGGGGCATGTGGATCTTCTGGGAATGAGGGTTGTGAGGCACGTGGGACTGGGACATCACAGAATCGCGGCTGGAGCCTGAGGGCTCTGGGCGGAACGGCTTCTTCATGCTGGACATGTCCTCCTTCTTCTTCTGCTCCTGCAAGGGGGAACAGAGGGATACAGCTCAGCTGCTCTCCCATCAAAAGATCAGGACTGTGAGCAATGGCCTTGTCTGCCAGGCTCTGGATTTTCCTGCCTCTTTGAGGACTTGGTGAGCCAACTCTGTGCTCAAGAACAGCACAAACGTGGTGAGGGACAGGCACGGTTTGGCAGCTCTGCTTTCTACACCTGATCTCTACAGGGCAGCACGCCCAGGCTTTTCACTCCACAGGGCAACTGAACATCACATGCCACACCAAACAATGCTTTTGCTTGGTCAGAACGGCCAGGACAAAGTGACCAGAACTGCCACATGAAAAAGAAGGCAAAAGCAATCTGACTGTTTAGATGTTGAGAAAAATCACACACTGCCAACAACAACAACAAAGAACACCCACAGTAAGAGGAAGAAAGAATTGGCATTTCCAGTGCAGTAACTTTTAAGGACAGAAATCAAAAGGAAAGCACTTCAGCTCTCACCTCCTCTTCCTGTGATCTTTTCTTATGAGCCATCTTGTAGAGTTTGTGTAGTTTTCTGGCATCAAATTCTGTGAATTTTGACACAAATATCCATAGGTTCCTAGAAGGACATTAACATTTTCTGTTAAGTGCTACAGCAGCAGTTTAATTGCCAATGGCTTCCAAACCAACATCAAATTCATTCTACCCTCTCTGGAAAAGAGTCTCAGCTCAGGACAGGATGACCAGGAGGGCTGGAACCACATTCTTCAAAGTAAAATAAAGAGGTTTGCAGTGGTTTATGTGATTTAGCTTTGAAATCAATTTTAATGAAACCAGGACAACTTGAAGACAAAACACTTGCCTGGGACTGGTCATGGAAGACCATCCCTGGAAATGTTCAAGGGTCAGGCTGAATGGAATTCTGGGCAACCTGGTCTAGTGAGCTGTGTCCCTGCCTATGGCGGGGGCTTGGGAACTGGGTGATTTTTAAGGTCCCTCCCAACCCAAACCATTCCATGATTCTGTGATTCTGTAGACTGAGTGGACCAGAAAACACAAGATTTCATGGGTTAAGTAAGAGGCAAAGGGCACGTTCACCCACAAAAAAAACAGCAGCCTCTGACTACCATCTCAAAATATCCTAGGCCAGCTAAGGAAAACCAAATGACCCCTCACCTTCTCCATAGCTTGATGTGATCCTGGTCAGTGTAGGCTTTAAGGCACTCAGAGATGCGGTCACCGATTTTTAGGAGGCAATTGCGCGTGTGCTCCAGCTGTTCTTGAACTGTCAGTCCCTTATCAGGCTTATCGAGTTGCTTCAGTGCTTTTTTGACTGGTCTCATCCTTTCCTTGCACTTGAAAGAGCAATAGAGAGGAGAAAGTGATTAATTTGGCCGAGGGCTCTACATCATTGCCCTGTTAATCGAAAAGAAGCTCGTTTAGCTTTATCTGGCCATTAGGCAAGGAGAAATCAGCTATAAAATAGCAAATGGTTAGACAAGCTGCAGACAATAATCAGTAAAAGACAAGAGTCCCCCCACTCTCCACTGGCCCTGCCTTTTAGGGGGGAACAATTTGCTTTGCAAGCAGCAACCACTCATGGTCTGCCCCTGCATGGATCCCAGGGCAGGCAGGGAAGTGTATCCAAGCCTCCACACACTGAACCAGCCACCCCAGCTGAAAGACTGCTCAACTCAATCCTGTCCAATCCCATCTTTCGTCACTTCAATGCTTGCTTTTACCAAAACTGGCAGATATGAGATGAAAGCACCATGTTTTTTTCGGCCTGGGCACATCAATACTTTGCACAGATAGGAAATCAGACAGGTTTTCTGACTGCCTGCCTGGATTTTTTGAGCATCACTGAAGGAAAGTTAAAGAAAAAGACAAAAACCCCCACAGGACCTGCAGCAAATACAGAGATTTGCATTGAGTAAACTGCTTTAAAGAAGTGGAATTTCAGCCAAGGAGAATCTGCCATGACAACTTTCACTAGAAGGCAATTTTTACAATGAGCCTTGTGGGCATGTTCGCTGTGAGAGCATTTACACAGCTCGGCACCTCCTACAAGGTCACCCTCAAAACTCTCCTGCATTTGCTTGCCTGAAAGAGCTTCAGTGGCTCCTTGGCTTCTACAGGAGAGGGAATGTAAGGCTGCAGGGTCTTCTGCAACCCAGGCCTGCCAGCTGAGCAGTGGGAAGTCAGCAGCTGAAGCAGAGAGCCCTTGTGCATGCTCTGCTGACAGGCTATCAGCTGGCAGCACTTGTGGGCAGCTCTTGTCCAGGGTTGTCCTGCCCTGCTCTCAGATCAGCCAGAGGAAACCCCTGTGGGGCACAAGGAGGAGGTTCACACCCCAACACCTAAAACACGTCCTTGGATGACACCTGAGCAAACCTTGGCAGCCTCGCTGGGTTCTTGGCACTGCCCTCCCGTTTGCTGAGGAAAATACTCACTATGCTGAATGTTTCTTGGTCCAGATCATCATCCTCATCTTCTCCAATGGGGATTGGCTCGCTCCCTGCTGTGATGTGGACAGGACCTTGAGATCTCTTCCCTTTACTTCCAGATTTGGCTTCGCCACCTTTAGGCTTCACAAGGACAAATTACACACATCACGCCATGAGCCAGCATGGAGGATCCCAAGTGACCCAACTAACAACCTCCACACTATTGTTACTGGCAGTTGCTAAACCTGGGCACAGTTCCTACAGCTTTCCTCCCAAAATCTCCAACTGTTGAGCTGCAATGGCTCTGTTTAGCTTTACATCATCCCTGAGGGAGCAGGGGAAAATCAGAGCCAACAGTTTGGACAGGAATATGATATTCACACTCATGGGGAGAAACCAATGTTGAAGACTTGGAAGAGAGGTTAAAAAAAAGAGTGTCTCTCCCTTGCAAAGGACAGTGCTCAGGGTAGTCTCATGTCTACACAGATCTCCAGCTGTATGTGATATCACTAGTTCTCAAATCATGGCCTGTTCATGTACACTTTTACCTATATGACTTATTTGCAGCCAAAGCTGTACCAAAAATCACTGGAAAGCAAACTTTCCCCTACACAGGCAACAAAACTTCTTAGTTTGCACTTATGACCTCAGTGTCAAAACACACTGGGCATGCAGTACATACCTGTTCCTTGGACAGGTACTTCAGGTCATTATTATGGAAGCTTTTACCCCCCCTTCCAATTTGCACCCAGCCTCAGGGCAGTTGTACCCAAAATTCAAGAGACATTTGAGTCTCCAGCATACCAGTGATTTCGAAACACTCATTCTGTTGAGTCCTGAACAGTGACAATGACAACTTACAGTCTTGATGGTGTGGACACTTGGGTCATTTGGGTGAGTTTAAATTAAAGGGGAATACAGACAAGGAGCTGCCAACCCTGTGATAAATCACAGCTGGATAGAACTTTGATCTGAGTGCTCCAGGCTCTTTCCCTGCTCTTCCTTAACATCAGCTCTGTGGCCATATCCATGTCACAGGGACAGCTGCACTTTAAAGGCAGTCTGACAAAATCTCTTCCGTTTTGGTCACATTCCATGAAGCTTTAGGACATTCTGCCTTTTTCTACTCTCTGTGGCAATTCAGAAGAGCTGAAAAAGGGATACCCCTTCACCCCACCTCACTGATGTCCCTTCACACAGGGCCTTTAATGAAGCCTAAATCTTACAGTTTGTCCTGCTCAGGGATTGCCCTATCAAGCTGCTCCTGAAAGTACCACATACCTTCTCTTTCTTGTCTTTTGTCTTCTTTTTCTCTTTATCGCTTTCCTTTTCTTTCTTAGAGGATGTCTGCTTTTCCTTGTTCTCTTTGTTCTCTTTCTTCTTCTGTTTCTTTTTCACTGGGCTCTTGTCCAAGCCATCCTCCTGGAACATCAGTCACAGCACAAAGTTGGAGTCCCTCACCTCATGTACATTTTCTTCCATAAAACATCCTTAAAACACAGGCAACTTCTGAGGTCCATCCAGATTTACCCTCACACCTCTTTAAGCACACAGCGAGCCCTGCTCAAGCAGCTGCCATCCCCCCAGATGTGACAAAAGGGTATGAAAACCAGGCCAGCTCCACTCTGTGACAAGCTGGCAAGCTGCAGAGCAGCCCTGCTCTCCTGTGCCAGCTGCGCTCCAGAACGCTCAGCCCCTGAGGTAGATACTGATCAGCACACGAACAAAAAGCCTCAGACTACAAGCCAAACCACTCAAAGACTGAACGTTTTCTAAGCAACAGGATGACCTTGGTAAACTCCAGCTTCACCACGGGCTGACGTGCCCAAAAGGAGAGGGAAACAATTCTTCTTTCTCTCCTTTATAAGGGCAACAGGCTTTGTCCTGAGACAACCTTTCCCCTGAGTCAACATGTGGATGTTTGTGGCCATTCTGCGATGCCCCAAATCCCTTAAAGCACTGACCTACAAGAATAGGTGGGAAAGGTCCTTATATCACACCAACAGCTGTTTGGGTGGTTTTGTGAGTTTGCCAGTCCTGTGGGAATTCGCTCTTAGTGCCTCTGACTCCAGGGGGCTTTGCTGGGAATGCTTCCCAAGGTGGGTGTGGGCACTAACAGCACAGCCCAAGGAAACCTGGAAAAGCCACGATTCACCCAGGCTGACTCACCTTGACTTCACCTTCTTCTGACTGGTTGTCTGAGTGCCGAGGAGAGGAGAGTTCATTCCCATGCTCATCTTTGACTTTGGGAGCCTTGTTCTCTTTCTTTACTCGTGGTTTCCTCTTCTTTAGCTTGCCCTGGTAAAAACATAGAACAAGTCAAGGAAAGCAAATAGCTACAGCTACATCCTGGGGACATTTCCCATCTCCTGAACATTGTGCAAACAGCTGCAGGCCCTGCAGGCTGGCAGGAAGACTGATGAGCCCAAATCCTTCAGTAAGAGCAGTAATAACCTTCTCCTTATTAATTATAATTTAAACGAGAGATATCACAATGCAATCAGACAAGTCCATATTCCTTCACATAAATGATGTCTGGTGACCTGGGAACACAGGGTGTCTCCTGCCATCAGCCAACCACTTCCCCTGAAACCCTCAGAATCAAGCAGCCACATCTCACCTCTTCCCCATCTTTCATGTTTTCTTTCTTATCCAGATCTTTTTTCAGCAGTTTCAGTAGATAATCAACTCGGGTCTGGAGCTGTTTTCCCTGAGGTTTCTTATCTGTCTCAACAGGTAGGATCTTTGATAAAGCAGAAAGAAAAAATACATACACCCATTTGCACAAAGCTTGACAAAAGATTTACACATTAGCAGCAGCCCTTCCAGGCCCAGCAAAGGGCAGCAGATGCTGCACTTTCTGGGGGAACAAAAAGGTTCAAACCTTCCTTCCCTCTCAGACAGTCCCTGTCTGGCCAAAGACAAAGTTCCTAGCAAGCAAGCAAGCATCCCTCCCCTTGGAATCCTGCAGAAGTTAAAGGATCCCAAGGCTTGCTAAGCCTTCCAAGCTTGCTAAGTTCTCTTGAAGGAAAAAAAAATCCTTTACAAGTTATATTTGGGACCTCGAGTTGCAAAACTGAGTCCACTGGTCTTGACACTTCAGATTTGTTTGTGACAGCTTGGTCACAACAGCCCAGTCACTCTGGTAACCTGAGACATTGCTACAGCAGGGGCACAGATGAACAATTTTTAGTGGAAAACAAGGCTGAAAGGTGACACTTTGTGGAGGAAATATCTCAGCTTGCCAGCTAGGTTTGCTTCATACTTCACTAGAAAATGGGTGGTGTGTCTCAGGCAGCTGTTTCCATTGCAAAATGCCTTTCTGAGCTCCACACATGGAGGGCTCTCAGGCAGAGCCTGATCTTTGCTAGAAGCACCAGCAGGGATGTCACAGGAATGCTGCATGCTGGCAGCAAAGCTGCTGTGGAGATTCCCAGTGCTCCTCAGCCCTGTGCTGCAGTTTCCACACTCTCCACCACACTGACACAACGTATGGTGGATTATTTTTAACCCAGATCATTTCAGCATGGTGCCTGTAAACTGTTCTTGTGGGGATGACTGAGGAACAGAGGAGCTAGATGGAGGCTTTCCAGCTGGCTGTGCTGCCATTCCCAGTCCTGTAACCATACCCTCAAAGCTAACACAGACCAGCCTTGACATGAGCAGTGTCAAATCTGTGAAAAATTATTTCCACTCAGAAATTCACACTCAGCTTCTTGTGAGATGCTCAAGGAAACATCAAGTCACAGCCTCTTCTATCCTGTGCACAGAACCACACATGTCAGCACTGCCATTTTCTGCCTGCATCATTTCAGTGTGGTTCACCTGGTACTGCCCACCAAACGACACAACTCTGCTTTCCATCGAGCATGCAACATTCCACGAAGGTCACCGTTTTCTTCATTATTATTTATCATGATTTTTGGAGTAGTTACAAACATAAACATCTGGTTCTGGAGTAAATGAGGCATGTTTGCTATGAGCACTGCAAATGGTCCCAATGGAAGCACCAAGCAAAGCAACCTACCTTATCAGATAACTTCAACTCCGGATCTGTTTTAATTAGCTCCCAGTTTCCATAACCATGCTCGTAAATTCCCACTAACAAGCGAGAATCCTCCTCCACTCCCCAGTCTACATCAAAATGAGCAGCTTTGACACGGCACGTCAGGCGGTACCTAAAGGCATTTCAAACACGAGCTACTTTTAATGCTGTGGAGGATAAAGCAAATCCACACATCCAGGCTATTCTCTTTCTACTACAAAATCCAAATTCCCTGAGCTTCGTTCTGCATTGCCTACTTAGCCAAACTCACTTCTTCCTTTCTTCTGGGTCCGAGGGAATGGATTTGTGCAGCATTTCAAACTCCTCTTCATGCTGGATGATGGATTTCACATTGACTTGGACACCAGAAATCTTGATGGTAGGACCTCGTCTCTTTCCAGGTCCTTTCCCTGCTACCAAATAAAACACAGCAATTAAGAGAATCCTTACAGAAGGAACTGTCTCTGTAAAATGGCTTCACAGACAGTGATCAAGACCTTGCCTGCAACATCTTATTTAAACATAAAGCCCAAAAGGTAAGATTTCTTCCACTATCTCACTTAGATCTGCAATTTAAACACCTCCCAGTATCATCTTCTTAAAAATACTTCTAAGTACGCTGGAGCTGTTGATTCTGCAGTCCTGGTCAGCTGCAACAGGCAGAGACCCAGCAGGAAATCCATCCCTGACTCTGTATGTCCAAACAAACAGCAAAGAACAGCCAGACAGAGAGTGGGTGGTGATTCCAGCTCCGGGAATTGCTAACTGTGGATCCAGCTTTATTGTGGAGTACACAGCACCAGTATGATTTCCAGCCCCAGGAGCAGTTAAAATAAGACCTGCTTTGCTTTGTGGCCCAGCATTCAATAAGCTGGTCACTTCAGCTTCTCCCCACAAAAACTCATGTCCAGCAGAAGCTGACAGACCCAGGTGGCACTGTCCAGTCTGAGCAGAAAGCTCAGGGGCTCCTCTCTGTGGGTGAGGGCTGCCTGGCAGAGACGGGGTGGTTTAAGTGTGTTCTTGTTCATTTCTTCTAAGTCACAATGTGGCCTCCCTGTCCAGCATGGGAACGGTTTCCTCACAAGCTCCATGGAACACTCCCAAAACCATCCTAACAGCAACACACAACCCCCTTGCCTACCTTCTGCTGGGTTTTCCTTCAGCTGCTCCTCATACTCCTGCATTGCTGACACACAGCTGTTGTGGATGAGCTCCCCTAACCGCTTCAGGTCAGCCACAGACTTATCCACCAGCTCAGCATCCCGGGCAATGCACTCCAGCCTGGGAAACAGGGAGAGTTTTGTGTTTGATACAGCATATCTCCTCTCAATCACTTCCTAGTCAATTGTTTCACAGCTCAGTGCTGTACAAATATGAATGTATGAAACATGCACGAGTTGAGTTTGTGCAGGAAACAACCCAGTTTTTGTCCTTGTTTTTGGTCTAACAGCTGCAGTGCAGATGTAGAAAAACTGATCCAATCCTTTGGATTTTTTTTACCAAAGCAAAGGTGAGAACTGTCTATTTTGGGGACAACAGGGACCCTCTGTGACTGTCCTGTATTCCCTCAGGCTTTTTCAGTTCCACATTAATTCCATTTCATGGTCCAAAGCTGCCATCTGCTGTCCCTTTTGCCTGCCTGAAGTCAGTAACACCAAGACTCACACGCAAGCCTTGTGTTTCATGCCAGAAGAGTAGAACCAGCTGAAAAAGCACTGAATTTCTCCTTCAGGGAACTCTGCCTCAGCTCTGACACCTTTCCAGAGCCAGCACAGAGCTGGGGCTCTGCAGATCCACGTTGAAGGATGGTGCCTCTCTTTGTTTCCCTTCAGGAGGGACAGAGGATGGAAAGATGCTCCAAATTCAGTCCTGAGGCTAACGTGCATAGAGAAGCTTGGCCGGCGTTTTGGGTAGCATTTGCTGTTCTGACAGCTGCTCCCTCTCCTTTCTGGGCAGAGTGGGAATGTCCCAAGGGCTGGACTGTGCCAGCAGGACACTGCTGTGTCACAGCCTGGCGCCACGACTGCTCCAGCTGGTTTTTAGCCAGCGTTCGTCAGTGCCCATCAACAGAGACACCAGGGACAGTACAGCAGAGCTTGGGGTCTGATGGCAGGACAGAAAGGCCTGTGCTGCCTGTGGAGGTTGTGTCCAACACCCAGAGCAATGTGTGCCTGGCTGTGCTCAGAAGTACAGTGTGCCTCCATGGCTCCCCTCTGGAGCAGGACCAGCTTGGGACTCACCGTTCAAGAGGCAATCCAAACTTCTTGTAAGCCTTGATAAACCTAAGGAGAAAAAAGAAAAACCAAAACCCCCCTAAAATAACTGCCATAAAAAGTAGGTCCAACATCACAAATACGCTTGAATATATTAATTACAGCCTGTCACATTATCACCCTTGCATTCCCCACTGATCAGCTCAGCATCCCTCAGCACTGGGAAGCCTCATCCATTAGCCCCCACAAAGAGTTTTGTGACCTTGGCTGAAGAAGAACATAACATTATTATGAATGTTGAGTGTTTGACAGATGAGGAAAAAAAAAAAAAAGAGGAGAGTGGTAACTGTAGGGCAGAAAAAAAAAATTAGAACAGAGCGTTGGCTTACACCATGTTGGTAATTATTAACTTCATTTTTCCAGGAAGAGGCATTAAATCAATGTCATTCGTAATTTTAAAGCTCAGGCAACCCATCACAGAAGAGACAAATGTGGTTCAATCCATCACAGAGGTTTGCAGATGAGGTTTGCTATTTATTTTCATGTTTTATTTTTATTGTGAAAATCCCTGCTGTGGCTAACACAACTTCAGGGCAAGAGTTGCTGCAATCAAACATTGCCTTGAGCTGGGAGTAGACACAATGGCTACAACTACAGGTTATTTTAAAAATTAATTCATTTTTTGCCTTCTTTTGTTCATTTTGTATTCTTTCAGCTTCTTTCTGCTACATCACAATAACCTAAATGGCTGTTGCATTGCATATCGTAACATGTCCTTCCTGCTCTATGGTTTCAAGATGGTTATGGGGCAGCTATCACAGCCCAAAAACTCTGATAGCTCCTGCTGAAAAATACACCAGCTCAGAAAGAGTTAAGGAAAACTCATAACCCCTTCTCTTCCACCTTTGGCTGAACATCTGGGTAGAGCTGTAAGACAAAGATCTCTGGGAAAGACTCAAGAATTAGAGGACAGGAGAAGAAAACCATGTTCTAAAATTCAGTCCCCAGCTGACATCAGAGACTGACACACAACCACTGGGATCAACAGGGCCAGTCTCTTCTCATGAGGTCATTTTGCCAGAGCCTGCCTTTCACTGAGAGCTTAAATCAGCAGGATGACTGCCAGAAAAATGTCAGGAAGGCCAGAGCCCTTGGCTTGTCCAGCTCTGCAGCTCATGGCACCTAAGACCCCACATGTTATATGACATTAGCTCAATCCACTTGGCCCACAAAGGGCAGTTACAGCACAGATTAATTTTAGGAAGGTACCAGCTTCACTATAGCCTGAATAAAGACAATCTAAGTCCATTTTGCACTGACCTGAACGTTAAGGTCATCAGCTGGGATCAAACTGAATTATATAAAGGTGCAGAAGCTGTGCCAGTGAACCAGCTCTGCCTAGCCACTGACGTGCTTACAGGTGAACACATCCAGGATTAATCTGGGATTTTCTCCACCTGCATGGGATTTCTATATTTGTTTTCTGAACTGTCTCTTGTGCCCAGCACTGACCTCCTGATTTCAGCATCAGTAAATCCTTCCACAGTGTCTTTTCTGACACTCCGAGGGCGTCCCCTGCGCTTCGGTCTCTTCTCGTCGTCGGTGTCGTCGGTCTCGCTTTCTGATCCAGATGATCTCTGGAGCCTTCTCTTGGTCTCTGCATCAGATTCACTGTCATTTGTCTGAGCCTGCACGTACCAGAGGAACAGCAGTACAGTTAACAACTGCTAGTCTAATCAGCTAACAACCTTTTCTGTCCCTCCGTGCACTGGCACTATTTCATGGACTGTAAAACACCTGAGCATCCATTCCTGGAGATGCAGGAGCCCGTGTGACCAACCCAGAGAGTCTGCAGTTCCCAGCTGCCTGAGGCTGTGGTGGCCATCCTCTTTTCACAGCCACCAGTTTCACAGTTGCATTTTGATCTACTAAGAGATGTTAAAATATTGATTTCCATGGGTTTGTGCCACAGTCCTTTAGACTATTTGGAAAACCAGGACACCTTAGAAATTAATCTGGATTCATCCAACATGAATTATCCTTCTCTGTGTTTTTCACATCAATGTTTTTCCCCAGCTCACCCCAGAGAACAGTTCTAACCCCTTCAAGTCCCATGTCCCAGCAGAGCATCCTTGCACAGTCAGCTTTCTTTTGGATTGGGGTAGATCCCATTACCTAAAGAAGAACTTGGGAAGTCACCATCTCTTTTGCTCCTCAGGATCCAGATTTAGGCAAGAGCCACCCAGGGAGCTATAGACCCCAAGGAAAAGAGACAGCCAAAAAATGACAAAATCTGCAGCAAAATCCAATACAACTGGATACTTTGCTTTGTGGTCACTACAGATTCTTTTTATTTAGTCTGCTAAGGTGAGATGAGTTGCACCAAGTCCAGTCAGGGCCCTCATGCTGCAAACCATTGGTCCAATGCACAGTGCCAACAAGAGGTCACTGTGCTACCTCTGTGCTTTATTCCCAACCAACTTTGGAGGAGGGAAAGATGCTCAGATGACAAGAAGGCTTCCCCTGAGCATTCTCTTTGCCAGCTCTCTCCTCCAGCCTCTCATCCCCTCAAGATGGGCTGTACCTTTTTAGTTGAGCTCCGGATTCGAGGCAGCATGTAGATTTCCTCCAATTCTTTCTGCCTTTCTTCCTCCTCCACCTTTTTCCTCTGCTCTTCTGGAATGATATCATCCCAGTCCTTCTGGGACCGCTCATCCAGCTCTGTCTCTTCCTCCTCCATGGTTGCAAAGTTGGCAACCTTTTACAAGCAAAGGAGAAGTTTTAGCAATTCCCTCCCCTGGCAGGAACACCCCAGAGCTGTCTGCTAAGCCTCCACTTCTTCTCCATAGGAATTCTGCCAACACTTCCATAACTACTTTATAATTGATCCCTATGTCACTACATTCCTGGCTCCTTGCCACATCTTTGGACTAACAGCTTTTGAGGAAGTACGTGCAGTTTAAGAAGTACTGCTGAGTATTTGTAAATTATTGGGTTTGTTTCCAAATTTGGTAAATTCTGCCTTTTTATTCACAGCCTCCAACACCACTTTCTTGAAATTAAATTAATACCTCCATCAGGGGGGTTGGGACTGGATGATCTTTAAGTTCCCTTCCAACCCAAACCATTCTGTGATGTCCCCCGAGGTGCTCCTGCCTCTGTTCCTGACCTCACCACCACGGCAGGGTGTGGGGAGCCACGTTCCCACAGCCCACTGCAGAGCCTGGGGGGTCCCATACCTTGAACTGTGAGAGCAGCTCGTCGGTGGCACTGGTGGACACCTCATTCTCCCGCGTTTCAGCCAGACGCAGAATCTCGTCGATGTCCATCTCCTGCCAGCCAGGGAGAAGGAGGGATAAAGCGGAGGGTGCCGGGCACAGCGGGGAGTAAGAGGCTTTGAGGACAGACTCGTGTGCTGATATGGGCTAAATAAAGTGCAAATATCTGCAGGGTGTCATCCCAGAGGGCAGGGATGAACTGTCTCAAGTGGTACAAGGAAATACAAATAAGGTGGCAGAACAGAAGGAAAGGACCATCAAGGCTGAACAGTGGGGAAAAATTCCAGGCAGTGAGATGTATGAAGTGTAGGCTGTGTTCCCTGGGGGGAAGCTCTGCTGCTTGGGCCATTAAGAGAATTGGTCAAAACACTCAATGCTAAACTGTCAGGCAATGCTGCACTGAGGAGGGACAGAGAGACCTGTTCACTGCACTGTGCTGACTCCTGCCTAGCACAGAACCACCAAAAAAGGATGCTGAGCAAGTGCTCAGAAGAGGCAGGGAGAGGAGCCTTCAGTAGGCTGTGCTGTCACTAGCAAATAATCCTCAGTAGGCAAGGGACTTCCTTGGTGACCATTACTATTTAATCCCCAACAACAAGGCTCTCCTCAACCCCTGGTCCCCTAATCCCAGACTCTGTTTTCAGCTTCTCCAGACTCCCACGTGTCCTATTCACCAACCTGCTCTCATGCACAGGGCGAGAACAAAGCAGGAGCAACTACACACAGTCCCTCTTGCAGACCCGCAAAGCACTACAAACTGCTGTGTGATTTCAATTTCAAACTACCTGAGGCTCTGACTCTTCCCCTTCAAGCTCCTTGAAAAGATCTTCAGCCCCAAACTTCAAAATAGCTGTCAGCTCCTCTTTGTTGAAGGGGTTTGAGCTGCAAGAACAAGAGAAGGAAAAGGTATTTTGAGCTGTTCAGTCAGAACTGCTACAGCACAAAACCATACCAGTGTTTTTCCTAGTTGAAGCCAGGAGTCAGTTTTATACCCAGCACTATAAAAAGCTTTGTTATTAATCTCTTTCCTGCTCTAGCACAGACAAAGACTGTAATGGGAACCACCTCCATCTACTGGGGGAAATGAAGACAATCTGAGGTCACTGCCAAAATGCAGTTGTTCCATAGGCAGGTTCCCTCAGACCAGGATGATCTCTGGATGGAAAACAGAAACAAAACCAAGTAATGACCTAAAACTGAGTTTAAATTTCTGATCATCTTTATCCTACGTGTCCAAACGAATGGCTGCAGAAGCCAAATCAGTCAGCAATGGAAGCTGCCATTATTTATTAGCCTTCTGCCCTGTACCCTATCGAATAAATACTGGGAAATGCCAGCAGGTGAAGCTGGTTATGCCACGTGTTCCAGACACTTCTGCCTCCTGACACAGTCACGTACTTGGATCTCCCAGAGTTGTTGTCCAGAACAGTCCGGCCAGTGGTGTCCATACGCTGGATAACCAAATGATCCAGCACCATTTTTTTCTTGGCTCTCTCAATGATCTCCTCCTCCACTGTCCCCTTGGTGACCAGGCGGTAAATATTCACCTGAGAGGCAAAAAGAGAACACAGCTATTTCCTGGACAGGCTCTGCTGACACAGCAATGCATCCCTCAGCTGTTTTCACTAAGCTGCTGACACTGTCTCTTCATGTGCTTTTTCAGAAGGAAAACAAGTACATTCTCTCTGTATCTCAGGAGATCCAGTTAAAATCAGGATGGTTAACACAGATCCTGTAGTGTGCCTAAGCAGAGAGTAAAAATCTTCTGAAACAATCATTCTAAATTCAAACTAGCACCAAACTAGCTTTTCACATATCCAACAACTCCTAGTAAAGGTGGATGTTCTACTTTTTTAAATTACTCAGGGCAAGAAAGAACAGAGTCCACTAGGACTAGGCTGAGAAGTGCAATGCCATGGGGTTGGGTTCTGGGTTTGCTCAAAACCAACAGAAAGACTTGGCACCTGGCAAATCTGGGCTGTTTTTTTGTCTGCTACTTTTGAAATGAGAGTCCCTTGGGCAGCACTCTCTTGAGCAAGGACTGGGACAAAAAGCCCATGTTTTCAGAAGCTTTGGTGAGGTGAGAGGATGTTTAGATGCACACACTGAAGCCACAGTGAAAACAATCCAGGCAGCTCTTCTGACCTGCTTCTTTTGTCCAATCCGGTGGGCTCGGGCCTGAGCCTGAAGATCATTTTGAGGGTTCCAGTCCGAGTCAAAGATAACAACAGTATCAGCAGAGGCCAAATTAATTCCCAGCCCTCCAGCTCGTGTTGACAACAAGAAACAGAAGTCCTGGGAAGGAAAAAATAAAAAAGCATCCATGAGTTAACCAGCTTGTAACTGTGGGCATAAAACTGCAATGGTGACTCAAAAGCTGTAAAGGGAAATGGAGGGAAGGCTCTGTTGCACTCATGCTTCTTAAAGCAGAAAAATTATTTCCTTCCCAGAAATCCTGTTCATGCAGCCTGGGCAGCACCAGTCTTAAAGCCCAGACCCAGGGTGAGGCAGTGCTGGCCCAGGTGAAGGCTGTGCTACTCCAGGCATGAATCAACATGGGAGAGCACCACAAGGCAAAGGCACCTTGGAGTTACTTCTGAAGGTCAGACCACGTTGCCCACCAGACTCCTACAAAGGCAGCAGGCAAACACTTGCTTTTTGTTGCCTGAATCCTGTTAGGAGTGAGATTAGCAATGAACAGATTGTGTCAGGTTAGAGCCAAGATGCCTGAGCCCCCATGGATGTCCTCAGGACAGGGAAAAGGGCAGATTCTGTGGGCATTCTTGCTCCTTCCCATCTCACACCTCCTTTTGTTAACTTTCCTACAACCACGATCTCTCACAATTCCTGTGTGAGCCAAGAATTCCACTCCAGCCCAGGCTTCTGGAGTGAGGAGAGGTATTTCTCACAGCTGGGCTGACTGACACAAAAACAAGTGTCTTGCACCAGTCACTGTGAGTCAGCAAGCCCAGATGAGATGTTTCAGACGCCCTCTCCTATTACACTGGAGACTTTCACCTCCAGCACCAGACTCCACTGTCTGCCAACACTTAAAATCCTTCTTTTGTCTCTCTCATTTCATATTCAAAACCAGATTCAGACTGGAATCACTCAGCAACCATCTCATTCTCCAGACCAATAGGGAGAGAACTGCTAAATTTTGGCTCTTCCCAGCCTCTTCAGGACTTTCTGGAAATGTGACTTGCAGCCCTGCTCCTCGGATGTGAGAGATTTAAAATAAGCAACATGGCTGGTTGCAAAACCTGCCATATCCGTGTCTTTAAAAGTACCTGGGGTCCTGTTAAAAGAACCGAACTGAACTAATCCCCTGTGGTCAGTCACAAGCTGTGGCTCAGCCACAAACCCTGTGCCCAGGACTGCAGTACCTCGGAGCCGTCGGCGTTGAAGTGATCCAGCGCCTGCTTTCGGATCTCCCCCTTGATCGAGCCGTCCAAGCGCTGCAAAAATCAACAATAATGATAAAAGAAAGAAGGTAAAGGAGCCCTGAGGGACTGCTGCACCCGAGTGCTGCCAGCCCTACAGCCCCCTTTGCTGCCTGCAGCGTTTAATTGTTAAAAATAGCCACCAATTAAAAATAACTGCGCTGCCTCAGCTGTGTCACAAGGGCTGGGGGATGCTCGGCACACAGCGGGTGACACTGCAGCTCCCGTTACAGCCTCCCAGCCAGGCTCTCTGTGCTCACTGTCCTCAGGGTTTACCACATGACACAGCCCAAAGCAGGGGCCTGTCAGAGAAGTTTTGCAGAGATGGGGCCACTCTGAAATGAAGGCACATCCCAGTTCCCTCCAGTAAGTGCCACCTGTAATCCCAGCACCTGTAATCCCCAACCTCTGGGGAACTCAGTGACTCCCATTGCTCAAGCTCCCTCCACTTTTTCCCCACACTTTTGAAGGGACACCACTGTTTTCCATGCTGATGTTTCTCACCTGAAAAGGGTAGTGTTTGATAGTCAGGTACTCTGCCAAGATGTCCAGCATCCTCACCATCTGCGAGAAGATCAGCACTCTGTTGCCTCTCTCCCGCAGCCTGGTCAGCAGCTTGTCCAAGAGAATCAGCTTTCCACTGCTCCTGATCAAAGACTGAAGAAATAACCATCATTTCCAATCCTACCCTTTTGTACATCCCACAGAGACCTGCACAGACCTGCTCCTTTTGGGGTCATTCATCTCTTCTACATCTCTAGTCTAATCATCTGGGTTTACACAGCAGAGCCCACACACGCAATGAATCACACAAGGTAGATCTCACACTGCCCACAACTCCTGCTCTAAGAGGGCATAAACTGTTACCTACAGTGGAAGTGGAGAGCTGGGGGTTCAAATGGCTTAGCTGTGAGAACTATTTTTAAAGAAGAAGCCACAGAAGCTAAAGCTTCACCAGGTACTATTTTGTTGGGAGGATGAAAGAATGAAATTTAAGGAAAAAAGGTGGTGACCAAGGACACAACTCACCTGCAGGGTCTCAAGGCCATTCTCTCTCTCATTTTCCTCAGGAGGTTTGATAAGGTAGCAGTGGTTGCAGCACTTTTTCAATTCCATCACAATATTCAGGAAACCAGATGTGCTTCCCCTTGTTCCCTTTGAAAGAGCTTTGTAGTTTCTTGTCAAAATCCACCTGCAGGCAGGAAAATTAAAGTCCAGATCATTACTCAGTGCAGAGCAGAGTCTTGGAGGAACAAAACCTTCAGGAACAGCTCATTCAGGCATCAATCTACTTCCCTCCCTCCATCTCTCTTCAGTTCTCTTACAGGATGCTCTTTCCTCTTTAAAAACCCTGACCTTTCCTATTGATATTATCACAGTTTAATATTGAACAGCATCCCAACTTTGTGCATATTGTCATTCCCCCAAGAAAGACATAACCTCTGTCTTGCAAAACTGGCCAGTTGAACTGTATCACTCTATAAAAACATCTTCCAGAAGGATAGATGTCAACTACCCTACCTCATATTCCCACTGGGAAGCTCCCAGTACCGCAGGTGATGGTGTCACCTTGCACTCTGAGGGCTACAGTATGCACAGAACCCTGGGACACATTGCCAAAGGCCCACAGAAAGATGTGCCCATTTCTTTTGGCACTCCCAGTAACTTATTCAGTGACTCACTTGTAATACTGCTTCTGCAGAGCAGACATTTCCACCCGGAGGATCTGCTCCACTTTGGCTGGCAAAGATTTCTCCACATCCTTCTTCACTCTGCGCAGGAGAAACGGCTCCAGGACTTTGTGAAGGCTCTGGTAGCCATTCTCTCTGCCCTTCCCGTGATCCTCCTCAAAATCCTCCCAGAACTCAAACCTGCCAACAGAAAGGAGAAGTAGGCAAGGAGTCAGAATAGCTCTTGTCTTATGGCACCAAACAGCATCTATTGGATACACTCCTGCTGTAGCACAAGACAGGAGACCAGCAGTTTAATGGAAACACAGTGGGAGATACCAGATTCCCTCTTCTCTAGTTAACTGAACAGATTGGTGGCAAAGCTAGAAAATCTCTGGGCTTAGACATCTTCCTAACATCTTATAGTTGAGCTCCACACTGACTCCCAGGACCCAAAATCCCAAGTCTCCCACTATTTTACTCTGTTGACATTTACCTGGCAGCAGTTTCTGAACTTTCCTTGGTGCCTCCCCCAGGCACAGCTTTGACAACTGGACTGTTTTACCCTGCTCTGAAGGCTCTTTTGGGATTGTTGCTTTCTCTGACAGCTCCTTTGAAATGTGGAGATCTGCTCTCCTCCTCTTGGGAGACCTCAAGCCTCTCCTTCACTCTTTCTGTGATCCAACAAAAAGAATTTGGGGGACAGTTCTTCTTGCAGTCAAACATAATTTCAGTAAGCTTTGGGGCATGCCTGCCTTAGCCTTAGAGATGCCCATGGCTCATTTTCTTTTAAAGAAAACAAAACAATTGTTACACTGTGGACTTACAATCAGCCAGACAGCACCCCCAGAGCTGCCACAAAATGTTTGGCAGAGGTGCCTGAACCACAGTGTACTGGAAACCTCAGAAATGGCTGAAATGATTGCTTAAAACAAGTTTAGCTTTTTAGAGATGGCTGGAAGACAGCAGACAGGCATTTGAAAGGCATGTATCAGGTTTCCCCATTCAGTTTGCTGCCAGAAATACTCCTTGTGTCAGTTATTTAACCTTTGATTTTCCCCACTAATGTCTGCTCTCCTACCATTGCTGTCACACCACTGAGTTTAAGTCAGGGATTTAATTCAGGGATTTCTGCCATTCTGAAGTCCACTGAGCCTATTTAACAGACAAGAATGAACAGAGACATTTCTTGGAAGGCCTGAAAGGAGACTCACTTCTCTGGCATGATGAAGTGCAGCAGGGACCAGAGCTCCTTGAGTGAGTTTTGAAGCGGGGTGCCCGTGATCAGCAGCCTGTGGTTGGACTTGAAATCAATCAACGTTTTGTACAGCAAGGAGTCGTCATTTTTCAACCGATGGGCTTCGTCCACGCCCAGAAAGGCCCAGTTAATGCTCCCCAAAACAGTCTGCAGGAAGAGAAGGAAAAAACACAGGCACTGAGGAGACGTTGGGTCAGACAGGCCCCACCACCTGGCAGATGTGTCTCTCTCCAAGGTCAGGAAGCCCTGCAGTGTGTGCTGTCCAGGGTGTCCTCACCCAGCCCTGAGGCTGGACCCTCACAGCATTTTCTTGCTAACAAAATTCGGGGAGCAGGGTGCCTTCCCAGAAAGGAAAAGGTGAAAATCAGCCACGCTGTACAACACTCCTGCTGTATCTCAATAATCCTGCAGCAAGTACACCTATCCTAATCCTCCTTTGCTTTATCCAGAAAGCACAGTCTTTCCCTAGCTCTTTATTCTCCCTTTTTTCCATGCCCTTGGGGCCCTGGGTCCTACTGGAGCAAGAACAGGAGAGCAGATGAACAAGCCTAAAAATTTCAGAGAGTCTTGATTTTTTTTTTTTTCCTTTTTTAAGCTTTTTTTTCTGCTAGGACTCAGACAGAGCCAATAATATTTCCTAAGCAGACAGATTTCATGTAGATGTAAAAATGCAAATACCGTTAACACTGTGGCCAGAGGTTCAGTGTAATGTTTTGTCCTTGTAACAAACCTAAATTACACCAGGTAAAAATCCAGGTTGCTGGACCTGACAGATGTCTTAGATGTAAAAAGCACAGCACAGCTGTGCAGTACAAGAGTGAAGACACTGTAAAATATGTCCCACATTCCCACACTTGCTTGCATTACTGGGAAAGAAAAGCAAATAGTGGCTGTGGTTCTTCATTACCACAGAGGGAAGAGGTGAAACCCACGAGCTGAGAACTGGCTTTCCCCTTTGAAAATGAGAGGAAGTCTAAGTAGAAACATTCTTGGACCATTACTCACCTTATCCTTCAGGAGGATCTCGTAGGTTGTGATAAGGGCATTGAATTTCAATCTTTTAGACTGAGAATGGATCCACTCATATTCACGTATCTGTGAGGGGAGACAACAGTTAACTTGAACACATGTTATCAAAAGGAAAGAGTTAACAACTGTTATTTCAGTGTAGCTGTAAGCCAGAGACTCCAACCAAGTCCAAACCCCTGTTGTTCCAAGGTGCCATTTGATGAGCTCAAGGTGCCTCTAAATTTATTTTAGAGCACACATGGTTGAACTGCCCTTGCACAGGTAACAAAATAAGGTTAACTTGCTGTTATGACATTAATGAACACATCACCTCACTGCAGATACCACTAGAGTCCCAACACTCGTGTGTCCATTGTCTGAATAGTTCCAAACACTGAAGACAAGCACTTTTTACTCTGCTGGACCTCTCACTGCATGTTTCAGTCCAGATCAGTACTGGCTTCCAGACTCTGAGAGAAGCCAGTACTCCTGCACTCACTCCAAGAGGCAAAATAAAGCAGAAAATTCTCTGCAGCAGGGATTTACACCCACACACTCAGCTACACCAGCTCCAGCTGCCTGCAGTGCTGCCAGCACTATCCACCAGCCTCTCCAGCTGACTGTGTGTCACACACATCACGCACAAGCTGCTGCTTTGCACCCAGTGCTTCTCCCTGAGCCCTCACCCTTTGCTCTCTGATTACACACCATGTTCCTGCTCATGAGGTCTCCAATGTAAACCACCACGTTTATCTCGGGCGCCCACACTTCAAACTCCCTCTGCCAGGAGGTGAGGGTGGACAGGGGCACGACCACCAGGAAAGGGCCATACAGCTGGTGCTGATGGAACAGGTATGACAGGAATGATATTGTCTGAATGGTCTTGCCCAGTCCCATTTCATCAGCCAGGATCACGCTGTTGTTCCTGAGAAAGAGGAGAACAAACAAAAATGCTGTCTGAGTGCATGTTTCTGCCACTACTCATTTACTGTGCTCCACATGAACAGCAATCCACAACAAGGACAGAGAGGGACAGTGCAAAAAGAGTTACTGGAACACTTCCAAGTGGATCCCAGGGACAGCCAGACTGAACCTGGCACAATAATGTACAAAAATTAACTATGATGACTCCAAACTGGAGGAAAACAGGCAAAGGCAGAGGGGAACCAGTGGCCTAATTTTAGAAGGACATCTCTCAAAGACTTCAAGGAGTATATAAGCACACTGAGCCAGAAACCATTTTTTCCCATTAAGCCAATGGAAGTCTAGGGCTGATATATACCAGGCTCACACAACAGCCAAATTCATCATGTGAACAGGCCCAGACAGGGAAAATGTTTTTTGTTTTCACACAAGGTTTCTTAAGTTCATGCCTTAGGTAGTTCCTGCTTGCAGTGTCTGCAACGATAACATTTGAAATCCTTCAAGCTGCAGAAGGAGGGCGGGTAAAGACCTCACTTGAAAAGGAGGAGTGCCAAATCCTTCTGGGACAAAAAAGCCACAGAATGAACATCACAGCCTGTGTACATACTTGCACCAGGAGTGAGCAAGCCAGTTGAGGCCCTCCAGCTGGTAATCCCGCAGCTCCAGGTTCTCCCCACCAATGTAGGAGGGCTGCTTCTTCAAGGCAACAAACCTCGGCCTCTGCTTCAACACCTGAAAGAGATGCTGCCATAAGTCCACTGAAGAGAAAGACAGAACTCTCAGTGGCTGAAAGGCTGAAAATTCAGCAATGAAATCTATTAATTCAGCAAAAGATCATGTATCTCTTCACTGGTTCAAGTGCATCCACGTTCTCCTAGCCAGTGCTTGTGTCTGCATTTCTTGTGATGTGCCTGCTGCCCTCTGGTTTATGATCAGGGCTCTGAGTCCCCCAGGAGTGTAGTAAGCTGCACAAAATACATAGGAGTTGGAACAAGCTCCACTTCCTTCTTTGTGCTCTTTCGGTTTTTCTCCCATTATTTCTGTCCCTCTCCTTCACTGTATCAGCATCTTGCAGGCTTCCTCTTTTCCCAGGTGGGCTGTTTTTTCATCCAAGTGATATTAAAACTGCTGCAGCTCCTTCTGAGGAGGAAGCACTTTGCAAGGATTAATTAAGCCTCCCACTCCCCAGGGGGACATAACGTTCTCACTGTGCACAGAGTAAATGAAACTCAAAGGGCTTCACGTCTCTGCTTGAAGTACAATACGAGAGCAGCAAACAACCCTTCAAACGCAGGTGGGAGGATGGGAAAATGTTCTCTGACATTTATCCTGACAAAATTTCATGTTCCCACTACTGCTTGCATCTTCCCCCAGCCTGGAGGAGCCCAGCAAAGGAGAGAAGAGAAGCCAGCAAACCTTGCAGTCCCGGGTGGGAATCGTCTTGGAGTTGTTACGGCTGTTGAAGCTGTCAATGCAGTGCTGAAATTTCTTGCTGATCAGAGCCTCATCTTCCCAGCTGCACTCGGCATAGGGCAGCCCCATCCACTTACACAGGTATTCGGGGTCATTCGAGGATGTTTTGCGACTGTTTGCTGTAAAATATGCAAAAAAAGCCCAAACCTCAGCACCTGTGGTTGAGCAGCTGAACCACAAACACGGTTCACAGGCTGAACTGCCTGGGCAGCCACAAGACACGTCTTGGCTCACAGGAAAAGTGTAGAGAGACCAAAAGAATGTTCCTTTACCTGGGAAATCTGAATGTCCCGTGGCAGACTTGCTGGTCTTCACAGCTGCGTTTGGAGAGAGAAAGGAAGGGAGGGTTGGAATGCTGGCAGCCAGCAGAGGGAGCAGGGCAGGCGAGCACTGCCTCACACCCACGTTTTTACAGGAATTGTAATGGAAATAGTTTAAACAGCTCTCCAAGCCAATTCCCAAAGCAACTGGGTGCTGGCACCTCTGACTGACATGACTGTGATATCACCAAAGTGCTCAGTAAGTTCTGTTTTTATTTTTATTAATTAATCATGAAAATCTCACCCCTAAGCTGCCTTGCAGCCTAACCACATCCTCAACCACACCAAGGAAAGTGGACCTCACAAAAGCCAGGCCCATGCTGCTGCTTTGGAAACAAACATCTTATATCCAAAGGGTTGAAGACAAAGAACTTCAGTAAAAACAATTTCAGCAACCCGTTGGAAATCAACGTGTCATCCCTTACTCCAGGCAAGGAGAGACACTGATTTGTATTGCTTGTAAGTACAAATCTGTAAAACTGGATTTCTGCTGGCCAAATTCCTAGATTTCACACAATAAAATACAGTAAACACCATGGGGTTTTCCTCAGGGATACTGGAGGACAGGGAACAAGAGAGAGCTGCACACTCATTCTGCTGTCACATGGAATAAAGTTCCCATTCCTACTACACCCCTTTACCAAAGACTTGGCTCCACTTACCAATTACCCTCTCCACTATTTGATACTGTTTGTTCAGCTCTGAAGCCAGTTCTTGTTGGCAGTTGAAATATTCCACATCTTCAGGTGATACCTTGCCCAGCCTAGATGCAAAATAATTCAAAACAAAACCAAAAAACCACTATAATGCTTCTGTCATAGTGCTCATGGATGTTGCATATAGAAAATCTACTTTCTGTCAGACAAGTCACAGGGGCAAACTACTATTACATGACATGTTTCTTAAATTTCCTAAAATTATAAATTATTGCTGAGAAGCGAATGTCATAGATGTTCAGATTGTCTCCCTGTTAAATGCTGCCTTATTCTGATGCAAGAATCAGTGCCAAAACAGGAACCAAATAGAGATGGAAGCTGCTACTCCAGCTTTAGCACTTTGGAAAGACACTGTCGCTCCCCTTATAGTTCCTGGGGAAGCTGGACATAAACTGATGCAAAAACTTGCACACAGAGAAACCCATAATTAACAAGGGGTAATAAGGCTGCAAGCTCTCACAGCACCTCCTGGGCCAGGTGAGTCTGTTCACCATTTATTTGTCATCAGCCTTCCCAGCTCTTAAGCCTAGGAAGTGGCAATAGTGTGGATTCCATGCCTTGTCCTCTCCATTTTCCAACCATCCACATCACAGATATCATTTCTGTGTGGGGTGATGTTCCTCAGCAGGCAGAGAGAGACCAGAGTGCACACGAAACACACTCTGTATGAAGAAATCAAACATTTCCACTCATGACTCGTCAAACCTCTGGCTAAAAACAATTTGCCCAAGGCCAGATCACTGCTTGAAGTGAAGCTTACCATTGCTTGATCTCCTCCTCTTTTTTCTTGAAGTTTTCTAGCTTTTTCAGGCCCTTCACTTTCTGCTGCTGCAAGGACTCCTCACTCTCCCACGTGCTGTGGATGTATGACCAGCCTTTCCATTTGATCAGGTACTGGACTTCCCCCTCATCCTTCTCCGGGTCGAAGTCGGCGCTGGGGTTGCCGTTGGCCTCGGTCACGTACACTGTGGTGGAAGCTCCAATGGCTGCAACAGAAACCAGCCTGCATTTTGTACCCTCCTAATCAACCACTGGACATCAACTGCTCTAGAGCAGGAACTTACTCCCCTAACACATCTTTTGTGGGAGCACAAAGAACATCCAGAAGATTCTGCAAATTATAAGGCAGGCACACAAAAGTTTTCCATACAACAGAATCTTTTTAAATCTGTCATAAGTAGCTTTTCTTTAAGTATAATTCAAAGGCCTCTTGAAAGTGTTCACAATCATTCAGTTTTACAAAAACACTTTTGTAAGGCTTTGAGAACAAAACATTGGCTTTATTTTCATTATGGCTTTGTCAATGGGGCTATGAAAACTGACTCTCCTAGATCTGTTTTATATTTCAAAGCAGAGAAAAGCAGGAATTGCAGAACAATGGCTGTGTCTTCAAAATGTGTGTAGGCTAAATGAAAGCTGCCGAGCACATAAACTACAGAGATGTTAGGATTTTCAATATTATATATTACAAAAGCTATTACATATTACAAGACATAAATAAGAGGCATAGAGGAAAAGATGAAAAGCACTGAAACAACCCTTGGCCCCACTTTAAAGTTGCAAAAGTGTTGCAGCAGCTGAAGAGAAACCGTGAGCGCGCGCCATTGCCATCAGAAATAAGGGCTTCTTCCAGAGCCACGCACCTCCCTTTTTTCCAAGCCTGATGTCCAAGACTTTCTCAATCGTTTCACTGTTGTCTTGTTGTTCATCAGCTCCTTCCCCAGTCATCTCTATCAGGTCATCAGAATCCGTCTCAAAATCATCATCCTCTTTGTAGCTGAGTAAGATCAAAACCAAACGGATATAAATAAAACCCTTGACTCTTCCCAGCCCACCAACACAGAGAATGGCTCAGACTGGAGCACCTTCTGTAGCATTTATCCTGTGGTTCAGTGCATGTTCAGGACACACATGTCTTAAGTCATCCATTCAGTATTTTTCTCCAAGACACTTAAAGCTACACTTTCAGACTAATCCTCTATCTTGCACATATAGTTTTTCTGAACGTGGCCAACATCAGATGATTCACAAGGTGGAACAATCCCTGCAGCAGATGCAAGGCCATAAGAGAAAATCTCCACTACTGAGGGAAAGATTATTCTATGACGGTTGCAGAGCATCAAAAGGCTGCATGGGTACCTACACTGCCCTAGGAACGGCACTTCGGATCTTTGATGAATATTTAACCACCACAAAATATAATTTGGATGGCTCTTTGCAACTCCCTTATTGGGACTGCCTGAAAGGTGAGAAGGCACATTGGGGAATGGATAAAGCTTTACCTCCACCCTGTCTCAACACACTCTCCCAAGGCACTACCTATCAGCCACTCTCAGACAGTTGGTCCAGTCCAGCTCAGCTGCTCCCCTTTGCTCATTTTCATCTCTTATTTGCAATTATTAATCTCATCTGAGAGTGCTTTAGAAATATTACGCAAACCTCCTCACGCTCCTCTAAGAGGGACTGGTAAACATTCCCTCCTTCACAGATGGCAAAATGAGGAAAACCCCGGATGTGCCCAGCAGGAACCTGTCAAAAGAGCCACACCTCAGCCACAGCTCTCTGCAGGGCAGAGCAGGGTCTCTGCAGGACCACACGAGGAGTCAGGGCCCCCAGTGCCCCCCTTCCCCAGCCAGCTCTCACCCCCAAGCAACCCCACACTTCCTCACACCTGACATTTTTGGCTGCTCTTCGCCGGGTTTGTCTCTTGGGGGTCTCATCGTCTTCGTCATCGTCGTCATCTTCAGATGAGTCTGGTTTCTTCCTCTTCCCACGCTGGATTTTGTGGGGCTTTTTAACACCAGTTTTGGCCACTGTTCTAAAATAAGAGTTAATAAAGCCATAATACAGCATGGTTTATGTAAATATCCACTTTAGTAAGTCTTTAAGGAAGCACAAATCTCAAATATTAGACTCCTAAGGGATTTAATCTGCTCTAACTATCATGGAAACCACTCTAGTGCTCACTGAAGCATGAGATGGGGAGATGAGGGAGTAACTAGGCCCTAGGTATACTAGGTCATAAACAAAGGTAATATTGCAGGAAAAATACACATTCATTAGTGACAAATAGAGATTTCCTCTCCACACAGCACAGTCAGGAAAAGGTACTGAACCAACCATTCCTTACCTCCTTTGGACAGGTCTTCTTGCTTTAATTTTCTTCGGTTCAGGCTCACTCTCTCCACTGGTGCCTTGCTCCCCTCCATCTTCATCCTCTTCTCCAGCAGAGACCTCTCTTTTCCATTTAATTCTGCAGTCAGAAATGTAGGTCATGAAGGGCAATGATATTTCTACACAAGTATTTGGTTGAACAAACCATCAGGGCCATAATTACAGGAAAAAAGTTCAAAACTGTATCCTTGGCTGTTCAGTGCAGTGCAGAGGGGATGTTGGGTTGTGATTCTCTGCTTTCAGGAGGTGGGTCTCAGTCACCTGGAGCTTTGTTCACAGTGGCAGGATTCCCTTGAGTGAGAGCAGCTCTTACCACGTGCTGGTGGCAGAGCTGTACTGCTCAAACCTGGCTGGGCAAGGGCTTTGATTGATGATTTTTTTTTTTTTCTCTATTTCTCCATTTTTGAGATGGACTGGAAGGGTCTGAAAGGAAGTGCTCACTGTCACAGAGCATGAGCCACAACGTGCACAGTTACAAGAGCTCCTTGGAGCCCAGAAAATGGAACAAGTCTCCTGCCATCAAAATTCTCCTGCCAATTCAAGTCTCCAAGAGTGAAGCCAAGTCACATTGTACCATTAGTGGAAGGAAGCATGTTCTCTGGGGGCAACTAGGAACAAAGCTGCAGCTCCAAAATGCCTTTTGGAGGAGCCCCTCTTCTCTCCAAGAGGAGATGGAGGGTCCACAAGGATCATTGCCCTTGCCCAGGAGAGGTCCATACTACCACAGTCCTCCCTGTGCTTTATCACCTTCCCTCCTGCACTGATGGCTACAACTAAATAAAGAGTTAAAAGACGAGAAAGCAAGCAGGATCATGTGGCTCTGTTTAAATGTTCTCCATCAGGCAGCTCATAGTTCTCTACTTCAATTTAGTGTTTGGAAAAACTAGAAGGTACCTCTTAGATGGGAAAAGGCAGTAAGTGAACTCAAGTTATAGTGCTTAGACATCCAAAGCATTCTTTATGGAAGTTCTTTAGTTTTAACGGAAGGCTATAAAAGATAAAAGAGGATAATAATTTGGCATTTTATTCTCAGTTAATCAAAAAGGTGGGAGGAGAAGGGATTAAACTGTTTTAAGTATCTCTGAAGGAGAATCAGTAACCTGATGGAAAAGTGAAAGACTTTCACAACAGAAAGTGAACCTGACTCATTCAGATTCCGTCACAGGCACAGCAGGAAAATACAAACAAAAGCTGGGAAATTGCATCCATCTATGGATTCATATTCATACTTGAATTTTAGTAATCAAAAGTATTATTAAAGTACTTGTTTTACAAGCTCACCATGTTGCCAACTCCTAGCAAACAATCCAATGCACTACTGTTCTGAGAAATAAACCAAAGCATCACCACTCAAAACTCTTTCCTTAGAAACTTACTTTCTTTTCAACTGCTTCTGGCGTCTTCTTTTTGGGCTCTCATTTTCAGATTCACTACTTGCCTTTAATTGAAAAGAAAGAAAATCAAGTTGTAGGCTTCACTGTGGACTGGCTCCTGAAGGATGCAAGTGAAACACGTGCTCGTGGTCTAAGCCAGGGTCCTTTCCCTGCAGCCTGAAGGACACTTTGGTGCAGAGCAGCCTCCTCCCAGCACAGCCACCTCAGCTGCTCAGTTCTGCTGCTCTGCTCTCAGTGTGAAGAAGAAAACTCTGCAGGAAGCCTGGAGTGCTCTACAACATCACCTATCTTGAAGTCCCTGAGCTCAGGACCCATCCACCCCTCAGCACCAACCCTCAGTGCCCAACAGACACCATGGCAGCAGCAGCCAAGCAGACCTGCAGTGTGTGCAACACCTCAGGGATTGCAAACCCATGGGTGAATTCATCCCAACAAATGCATTATGAGCTCTGCCTTCATTGCACAAACCTCCTACAAGGAATGACAAAATATTGTCATAGATAGGCAATATTCTCATCAAAGGTGTCTTTGTCTTGCTGTTGGGTTTTTTCTCCCACAGCAAAAGTCACCAAGGACCATACTCGGTCAGAGCTGTGTCCTGCTGCTTTCCTTCCTCCTAGTCCTACAGTCTCCACCAGTGAAGTCTCTCTGGCTAAATATATGTAGAGCTATTCTAACTACTTGCTGTGTCATATTAAAAGTGGGCGTCATGAATTCCCACAGACCAAGATAGCTAAAATAATCTCTTTATGCTGGTTGTACACAACCCCATTTTCATAAAAACTAGTCAACCATGAAAACAGATCACCACACAGATAACATGACTTCTCCTTAGCCTCCCCCAGAAAACACAAATAGGCAGGGACAGAACTGAAGAAACCCACGTGAGATTTCTAAAGAAGTATTAAAATGACAGAAGTAGACTCCAAGATTGCTTGCTCCACACACTTACTGGAAATCATCCACTTCCAGCTGCTTTTTGCCACAGTATTCAGCTTTGGCTCCAGGAACTGTCTGTCCATCCCCATGGGTACCACAGTTTGCATCCTGTGACACCCCCACAGCCCCCCTGGACAGAGCTCACACAGCTGTGCACACAAGGACCTTGTGAAATGGTGTGAGCTGCAACATGCATCCTTCATTCCCATCTTCCAGCTTTCCTTCCACCCATAGAAACTTCTGCCTCACATCAGTGTATCCACTAAAATACACTAAAATACTGGGTGCCATGTCTGACCACGAGCTTTCCTGGATTTGGTGTCAGATTTGCATGTGGCACAAAACACCTTTTGCACCATATCTCACTACAAACGTGTTCATCCACCTGTTTCACAGCCCTGCATGAAATCCCCGTCTCATTTACCAATCATGAAGCAAGTGCCTGGCAAACACCATGGAGAGCCCTACCTACCCTTGCGACACAAGCCAAGCATTCCACAGATTTCAGTTTTGACACACAAAATTTAAAAGTCCTCACTTTTCCTTTTCTCTATTTTAATCTCTTATCTCTTTCTGAAGGTTTTCCATTCCACTTGGGCATGATTTTAACAGCTGCCCCTCAGTGCACGTTTACTTCTGCTGTCTTTTGGCAAGCCACAAGTAAGGAGGGGTGGATTTCTCTTCTGCTCTGCGTCAGAGATCACATTGGGAGAAAACCAAATACAACCTTTAGCTCTTTGAAATGAACTCCACTTCTGTGCCAAAATCCCATTTTCCAAGTTTCTAGTGTCCATTTTCCTAATGCCTGTACTCTCCCCCTGCTCTGTCACTGTCTCTACAAAGTTGATGATAATCTCTAAATGACTCAACTTTTCCTCCACCCTTCTACCTTGAAAAATGTAACTTGTGACTGCAGCTCAACCACCTTCTCTTAAATTTTTCAAAGACAGCATTGTCTGTTTTGGATGGTGTCAAGCCCAGCCCTATCTCCTCTGACACAGGCAGTCCCCAGCCTGAGTCATCTGCCTGCCTTGTGCTCCCACATCCTCCCCATTCCCAGAGTTCTGGGAAGCACCATGCTGCAGCTCCTCAGCCTCTCCTCCCTGCTCCCTCGTGTCTCCTGGTGGTAAATTCCTTGTTTAAGGAAGCACAGAGGACAGCCAGAGACCAAACTCTAGTGCTCCAGAAAAGCTGGAGAATCTCAGCTCACCAGGTTAGTTTTATGTCTGCTGAGCTTCTCTTCCCCATTGAGACCAGTAGTGTTTGAATTTCAGCAAATACACGAGGCAAAGCATTGACCAAAATGCAAATGAGCAGATTTTTTTTTCCAGTAAGAAAACCAGCTGTATTTTTAGAACACACTGGTGCGTGACTTCTGGCCTCTCTGACAGAAAAAATACACTGACATTTGTCACCAATTTCCATCTGAAACTATTCTTTTTATAGCAAAAAGATTGTGTCTGTCTGGGGCACATTTATTTCGCAACTGCCCCGGAATCACAGAACGATGGAACGATAAAATGGTTTGGGTTGGAAGGAACCTTGAAGATCATTCAGTTCCAACCCCCTGCCATGGGCAGGGACACATTCCACTAAACCAGGCTGCTCAGAGCCCCATCTAACCTGGCCTTGAACACTTCCAGGGATGGGGCAGCCGCAGCTTCTTTGGGCACCCTGTGCCAGGGTCTCACCACCCTCACAGGGAAGAATTTCCTTTATATATCTAACCTAAAATTATAAATTTTCCTTTATAAATCTAACCTAAACCTAAATCTCCCTCCTTTCAATTTAAATACTCTGAAGGGCACCTGGTTCTGCACGTCTCACATTCCCTGGCTGAAACCTGAAGCTGATTTATTAACTGCATAGAAAATGCCTGGGGAAGTAGTGTTTTTACTAAAAAACTCACACGTTCTCTTGTTCCTGGAGACAGCTCTGGGCCTCTGAGCAGATCTGTGCTCCTATGCAAAGCTGCGCTTTCGCTTCCCCGAAGGCTCAGCCCACGCCTGGGTATTGATCATGAGTTATCACCCTCCCTGATCGCACCTCGGACACCCACACAACGAGCCCAGAAATCCCCAGAAGGGAACCATTTCTAACACACAAATAACCCTACCCAGAGTGCAGGTCTCAGAGGACACAGTGATCGAGCAGGGCCCCAAAACCTGAATCACCTCCACCTCTGCGCCATCTCCCCCGTGCAGGTGAGTCACGGGGCAGCGCAGGGAGCTGGGATGGCTCATCCTTGCTCTGGTCTCTGAGCCTGCCACACTGCCTGCACGATGCTCTTTGCTAATCTGCAAAGCATTAGGGAAGAAGGCAATTACAAGCCCCCCAGACACTGTGCTGGAAGTCTCAAGCAGCAAGCGAGAGGTGCAGGTCACTGGTGACAGAATTAACCCTGCAAAGGCAAAAATCATTTTCAGATGTGCTTTGGGTTTCTGCCCCCTCCAGCAGCAGCAAGGGGTGCTCAGCACCACGCAGGCTTGAGCTGTGCTATTTCCTCTCTCTTGGCATCTTCCAAAAGCAAGACTCTCCATCTCCTTCTGCTCTCTGCAAGGCCCCAGCATTGTGCTTCTGACAGGTCACACCCTCCATCGGGCTCTGCTGCAGGTGGGAGTTGCCCTGTAGGGACCAGTCATTGATGCTTTGGGGAGAGAGGGTTGAGGGGGTGTTCTAATTTTTTTTAATTTCAGCTGTTTCACAGAAGTTGCAGTGGGGGTCATTTGGAGGACCTTTGGGTTTTTTTGTTTTTTACAATATTTTGTGGTATAGCAAAGTTTTTGCATCTCGGATTTTTAATTTTTTCTTTTTTTACCTTAAGTAGTAGGAAATAAAGATATTGAAAGAGAAAACAATATTTGCAAAACCACGTAATATTGTAAAACAAAAAAAGAAGGGACTTACCTGGGCCCCTAAGAGGGCAGGGGGGTGTGCAGCGGAGCTCTGGGGTGGGTGTGAGGTTGCTGGCACAGTGCATGCCGGGGCATCGCACAGAGGGGTGGCCGGCCAGCCCAGCCTCTGCCAACTTGAAAAGGAAAACAAAAGCTATGTCAATGGTGCACCCCGAGCCCCTTCCTGACCTCTGCTCTGCGGGACAGCCAGCACAGGAGTCTGGAGGGCAGCTGGTGGCACTGGGGTGCCACCAAGGCTCAGCAATAACGCACCAGAGCAAGGAGCTGGAGACCTGCGTGTGACCTCTAGAGCATCCAAACACACATTGTGGTGGCGAAGCACAAACAGCCCGAGTCAGAGAGCACCACTGGGCTCCTGCTCTGCTCAAAGTCTGCTGCTTATCTTCAGATTCCCAGCCCCAAGCCCCAAGCTCTCCACAGGTGCCTCTCTCTGGTTCTCTTTCCCCTCTGCTATAGCTACTCGACCTTCCTGAAGACCTGCAGATGAAACTCTCCATGCAGAAAACCTGTCAGATGCAAACGAAGGCCTCGCCTAATTTCTACTTCTTCAGAGAAAAAAAAAAAACAACAGTGTTCTGAAACAGGAACAATTATAAGGTTTGGCTGCCAGGCTCTGACCACTGTCATCTTCAGCTGAAGCATAAAAGACTCCCCAATATTCAACCAAAGAAAAGTGATGTGTCATTAAGCTGCACACACACAAATGCATTTATTAGTGGGATCCATTCCAGGATGGGCAACAATGATTGTTTTGTTGTTATGAGGTGTTTCTGGGAACTTTCCTTTATTCCTGGTTGGATTAGTGTTGCATTTTGGTTTTGTTCTGTTTTTTGGTTGTTTTTTTTAATTACACAGATTCCTCTTCAGGATGTTCCTACAGCAGAGCATGACTTGCATTACACCCCGTTCCAGCAATCAGATCAGTGCATGCAGATCTCAGCTCACGCAGTGTCCTGCTCACTCCAGAGGTCTCAGGCCAAGGATCCAGCTGCAGGACTGGGACCTCAACTGTGAGCTCCAAAATCCATGAACCAAGCTGGGACTCAGTGTTTACAAGGCAATGCAGTTGAGACCTCCCTTTCCTCTTTGGGTTTGGTTGGTTTTATATGTTCAAGAATCCCTCATCCTTTTTTTTTTCCTTACCTCATCTTTTATATTAAATCGTGACGGTTCTTGTCTGCTTCGGTTTGACCTCCTAACCCCATAAACATCAGGATATTCTTCCCACATCTGCAAAATAAACAGACCATCAGAAGGCCTGCTTCACCCCAATTATTTTTGACATTTTAGAGAAGTTTGATGGTGGCTTAACAAAAAAATCAATGAAAAAACATTAGGGAATTAGCAACCAGTAGATGGACAGTTTAAAAAACTGGCTGAAAAATATTATTATTATTTTGGGATATTTGGCACCTCTCTAAAGCAGCATGTGTTCTTCTCAGTGTTATCTTTACAGTGGTCCATCTTTTCACCAAGGAACAAATCACTCCCCACCTCACTCAGGCTGAAGGACAGTGTTGAGGTAACCAGCCAAAGGAATGGAGGCAACGCCTTGGACGTGGAATGAACAGACCTATTAACCCAACAGGGCAATTCTCTGTTACTAACAGCTTCCAGCACAATTCCTTTCCTGGTGGAATGCCCCACCAGCTGCCTGGAGACATTGCCAGGTGCAGCTTCAAAGGTGAATTCTATGCCCCAGTCTGGATGGCAAATGGAGCAAGATACCCTGTCCTTTGGCAAGGCAAGGCAGTGGCTGCTGGTTCCTCTCCTGAATGCGCTGATGGGAATGTGGCTTGGCAGCACAGCACATGGATGTGCAGAGGTGACTGCTGGGAATGGATGTGCTCTCTGCTGTAAAACAAGGCCCTCACCAGTTCAATACACTGTGTATAAGAGCATGCAATTGTTCTTGTGGATGGGCAGGAGAAGGGGACACAAAAGTGGATGCCCTGAGGGGGATGAATGCAGAGCTGTGTTGGTGACACAGGACACAAGATTTACAGGGCAGACACAAACCACCACACCTCTCAAATTCCTACAGGAGCAATTCCTCTCTCCCTCAGCAGAGCTCTTAGTTCTCTACATCTATTTGTTTCCTTCTGATTCTCTCTCCCTCCAATCCTCAAATATCTCTGCAAGCCACTGGCAGGAAAAGGAAATCAAAATACACTGCCAGATGCAGCAGTGAGTGGGATTGAGAGCGTGACGGATACAAGGCTGCAGCCCAGCAATTTCTCTGCCTCTGTTAAAGGAGTAATGGGATAAGGGACAGACAGTGTGCATCTGTTGGGCATGCAAGTACTGAGGTACATTCTCATGAAAGAGTAAACCCTCAAATTTAATGCTCTCCAAACCATTTGAAGAACTTGTCTTTTCATCTATTAAATGGCATGGGTTTTGAATGTGGGAGCAACTACCATGACAAATCTTAATAGCACCTGAAACAGATTAACTTCATCTTCATGGGTGTATCTAAACAAATACCAAATAAACAATAATATAATTAATTGCATTGGTTATTCAAGGGGAAGAGGTATCAACATGCCTAGGTTACACCTAGCTAAGGAAGACACCCATTAACAGAGAAATTAAGGAAGGGAGAGGCTTTCTTATTAGAGGGTGTCCTGACCTTTTCATGTTTCATCCACGCTAATTATCACCCTGCGTATGAATGTGCTTCCTCACAGGATAATGTTAAGATTTATTGTTAGGGACATGCTCTTAGAATCCTACAGAGGGAAAGAAGACTTCCTTTGGTGCCCACTTATCAACAATAAACCTCAAATTTTAATATGGTGTTACCACAACTGCCTTATAAACTCATCCTCCCTTGCCAGTCCAAACACTGGAGGATTTAGCCATGACCTGATCCAGCAGCCTGGAGCTTTGTGGAAGGGAGAAGCTGGTAACCAAATCCTTCACTTCTCCCTGGCAGGTCTGTGGGAAGCACAGGCTGGAAGCACTCTCCTTCCTCCTTATCCTTTGCACACATAGCACCTTTCTCCATAAAACTCACTCTCAGGAGCAAGCTGTGCCCAGTGCAACCCACGGCTAAGAACAACAGGACAGTTACACACCACACACAAACAAGCTGACCTAACCAGAATTCTCTCCTTCCAAGAGAACTCAGTTCACTGAGTTCCTGTCTCCAAATGGTATTTGGGTTGCTATTTCTCACCTCACACTGCCCTGTGTTACTCAGGTGCCTCTATCCTTCAGGTAAAGCAGGTACCTTTACCTGAGGTGAAGCTTCTGCCCTGGGGGATGCAAAGGGTTATCATATGCAGCGAAACCCACAATCCCCTTTCCTGCTGGACAGCAAGTGGAGGGAAAACCTGGCTATCTGAGGGGTACTGCTAGGGAGGAGCTGGGAAGCTGCAGGGGAGGAAAAAAAAAAAAAAAAACACAACAAAGCACTGTTCTGGACTTAATAAATAAAGGAGGTTAAATAGCTTTTCCATTCTTCCTCTTTTTTTTTTTTTCCCTATGCTTTTTTGAAAGGAAGAGTGATGTAAAAAACCCCAAAATGGTTCAAACTTCAAGCCCTAGACAAACCTTCCTGATAATTTATCACATGGAGAGGCTTTACTGCTTTTGAGGGAGAGACAGGAGAGAGGAGTGGAGACACAGAGGGAGAGGATGAAATGACAGGATCATGTGCTGGTGACAGGCAGCTGTCCTTCATTTGCACCAGTCAGCCCCACAACTATCTACTTGGTGCCTCAGGGGTTGTTCCACAAACACAGCAGCTCCTGCTCTCACAGGTGATACCAGCAGGGCTCCAGCACACAGACCAGCCTCTGGGGACACTGGAGGTCAGAGGCTGTTTGGCCCATGTACAAAGTGGCAGGAACCTGGGCACAGCTCCACTGAGGTCCTGCTGTCTGACCTTCCATGGTGGGTACGGGAGTAACGTGTCTGTGCAGAGCAGCAGGGGTAATACCTTTTTAACATCTGCTATCCTTTCCTTCTTAGAGGCTGGTTTTTCTTTGGTTTCAGGAGGGGTCTGCTGGGATTTGGAACCCGTTGATTCACTTTCGGATTCAGACTGACTCTCAGAGGACTCGGAGCTGCTGTTTGACTCGCTGCCCTGCTCACTTTCAGACTGGCTTGCAGAGTCAGAGCCAGAGGCTTCTTCGGATGCCGAGTGACTAATGGTAGAGAAAGAAGAGGTTACATTTTAACTGCACTGGCACAGCTGTGAAATACGAAGCGAGCAAACCTGAGACATATCTGAGCCATGACAACAGGCTTGGAAAAGCCTGAACACAAGTGTGGACCCTGCAGGCCCAAAATCCCCACACTGGCATTCTGCAGCAGAGGCGATTCCTTCCCAGCACTGGCAACGAACACGGGTGAGAGTGCAGCCCCAAAAATCCCTGTCCAGGATCTCCTGCTCATCCAGAAGAAAAAGCAGTGGTGGTAGGTGAAGAGAAGCATGAGCAGTACCAGATGCTACTGGGGGGGATCTGGCTGTCTTGGAGCGAGGAAGAGTAAGGTACAGTGGGAGCTGCAGCATCCAGAAACCATCCTGCTATATTAAATACCAGCAGTTGCTCCAGCACGGCTCTCCACCACATCTTAGTGTGGCCAGTGGTCCAAAATAATATCCACTTTATGGAAGAGGACAGTATCAAACACTATATCCATAACATCATGAATGATGTTAAATATGTCTTTTGCAAAAATAATTAATTCAGCAACAGGGCAGAAGAAAGAAGCTTATATTGGCTTGTGGCCGGGGCAGCTCCTCTTTAAAGGATTACACCAGTGCTGTACAGACTGCATTTCTCAAGCCAATAATGCAATAATGGAAGAACAGAACACTTAAGCAAGTGTAGTTCCTTTTTTTTTTTTTTTTTTTTTTTTTTTTTTTATCATCTTTTTAGTATCTTTTCTTTTTTAGTATCTTTTAGTAACCCATTTATAAATATATATGGGTTAACTCACAGAGTATCCCCTTAAATAAAGACTCCTCAACAAAACAATAATAGGCTAAACTATTTCAGGTGGCCAAAATATTCAAATACTTTTGCCCAATCACTCCCAACATATATAGTTTTTTATTTAAAGATCCAAAAAAGCAAACTGAAATCTCAGTACACCTTATCACACACGTGCTGGCAAGGCAGCTTTCAAACCCCACTGCCACAAACAAAAACATAGTGACAATGATGCTACAAACTTTTGGAACAAGGAGCAACCCTTTTCCCAGTCAGCTTTCCACTGGCAGCCAGGTGTGTTTGTGATATTTAAGGATTCACCTATTAGAACACAATGAAAGAAGAGTCAGGAAAACTTCAAAGAGGGATTAAACAGATTTTTATTTTTTTTTCCTACTTTCGTACAAAAGTAACAAAAGTACATCAAAGGCGTTGCTCAGATTTCATGATTCAAGGAAGAAAAATTAGAAAGAAAGTAAAAAAACAAAACAAAACAAAAAAACAACAACAAAAAAAAAACCGAAAGCAAAAAACCCAAAGCATGTGCACATGTACATTTCCATCCGCCTGCGCAGGGATTACCAGCTGGGGATGCCGCGGCCCGTACGCTCCCGGCCAGGACAAACCCCGGGATCCGGGGCTGTGGGCCCGGGAGCGGGCAGGGGGCAGCACCCGCGCGCCCTCAGGCGCCGCCGCCGCCATTTCGCGGCCGCCCCTCCGCCGCCATCTTGCGACCGCGGGGCTGTGCCCGATCCCTGGGATGGAGCCCCGGGATGGAGCCCTGGGATGGATCCCGGGCACTGGCCCGGGGAAGGGGAACCGCAGGGAGCGCGGCCCTCCGAGCCTGAGGGGACACAGACGGAGCCCGTTACCTCCCTTCCACCAGGAGCGGGGGCAGCCATCACTCGTGGCTGCTGTTTCACTGTCCCAGCCTGGGTGTGAGGGGTTATCACACTGCATTCTGCAAGCAGGGCTGGAAATTCAAGTTGAACCACGGCCATTCCACGCTGCCCAGTCCCTCCTGCCTTGTCCCTGTCCATGGATGAGGGTTATCCACGAAAACCAAAGGAGCAGCCCTGTACTACACCCCTTATTATGTGGGCTATACAACAGTCTCCCCCTTGTCCACCACAGCCCTCCATTGCCACCACCATGACCTGTGGTGGTGCCACACACATGACCTGTGATGGTGCCATGGCCATAACCTGTGGGGCCACAGCCATAATCCATGTTGGTGCCCCATACATGACCTGTGATGGTGCCATGGCCATAACCTGTGGGGCCACAGCCATAACCCATGGTGGTGCTCCACACATGACCTGTGGTGATGCCATGGCCATAACCTGTGGGGCCACAGCCATAACCCATGGTGGTGCCCCTCACATGACCTGTGGTGATGCCACGNCTGTGGGGCCACAGCCATAATCCACGGTGGTGCCCCACACATGACCTGTGATGGTGCCACACTGCTCCTGGGAATGGCACTCCAGCAGCCCTGGGGACAGATGTGTCCATGGGCAGGGCTCGGCAGGACACCATCCCGCTGGGCCTCCACAAAGGAACGGGATCTGGAGGCATCCAAACCTCTGCTGTCACAACAGTAAGTGGCAACATCAGGTTCTCCTTGAGGCATGTTGGCATCCCATGTCCCACAGGGGCGCACGGAAGAGGAAGACAGTCTTTCCTTCAATCTGATTTCTGAGCAATAGCTGGAAGGAATTTTAACAGCCCAGGCAAGACAGAGACAAGACAGCTCTGACAGTATTTGTTTAGAGGCAGAACAGTAATTAGCATCCTCCTCCCGCTCTGGAGCTCTTTGTTCCTCCAAGCCCTAAGCTTTATTTCAAGGACACAGGGACACAGGCTCTCTGCACATCAATAGCCATAATTCATGTGCTTGATCCACAACATTGTCTGAACTGTGTCATCTGGAAAGAGGGAGACTTCTCTGGTGACTTACATCTGTATGCGCAGGTATTTGCCTGCACACCTGCTTCCCCTACTAAGGAAAGAAACACAGATGAGAAGTGGTTATGTCCTTTTGAAGGCTGCTGCAAATAATTCTTTTTTTTTTAATGAACAACCTGTTATCAAGGCAAAATATGTGTTTGTCTTCTGTCTGTTGATCAGATAAAAAAAATAACTGAAGGGCCTATTTTCATAAAATAATCCTTTCTAACTGTCACTGGGACAATCAGGAAGCATTTCTACCTGCCAACAGAACATAATGTATTAGCAACATTAGATGTCAAATAAGGCCTAACACTGTATATACCTGGAGACTTCAGTCCTCCTTTCAGAAGTTATTTTTGGAATTTGTCCTGGTTTAATGCCCCTGAGTAAACATCCAAACAAGACCTGCTTTCAATTAAACTATAAGCGAGGGATAAGATATAATTAGTTGTCACAAAAATCACAATTCAGCCAGACCGCCCTCCTCCAAAAACACTCATGAACATCAAAAGAAAGCAAGTGATGGACCACTTGTAACTTCCTTGAAGTGAGAAACACCGAAATAAAGTTGAGAGCTGCAAAGATTCAGCCAAATACTTTCCTCTGGTTTCTAAGAAATACTTCAGGCTGTAAGTCTATTTTAATTAAGAGCCTGCTCCTGACCTGAGGGGGGGCAAAACTAAATCATTCCTTACCAAGAAGGACATGTTCCTTCCAAGAAATAAGTAGCTGAAAGGCAGCGATAAGACCGTTTACGGTGAGGCATCTGAGTTTAAAAGGCAATTACCATGTGCCTGAAGCCTCAGACTTTGCATTTAATATTTCACATGACTTCATTTTATAGGGGATCATCTTTGCAAACAGCAAATCATTTAATAAGCTCTCAGTAAGAACAAACTGTAGATATGCTTCCAGAAGGTGTGAGACAGCTGAAAAAATGACCCCAATATGCATTTGTGAGACCAAGAACTGACCGGGGAATGGCTCTAACTGGGACCATTCTGCCGCAGTGTTTAAAATGTGGCTTTTGACGGACAGAACTTGAATTCAGACAGAGGAATAAAGGAGGATTAATAACCTAAGACCCTCCCACAAGCAAAGCTCCTCCCAGCTTTAAGAACAGTCATGAATGTTTTGAATCCAAACAAGTTTGAATCCAGCAACATTCCACTGGGCTTCGCAAGCTCGGCAGGGATTTGGCACCAGCAAAACCACCCTGTGAAGGCCGGAGAAGGACCTTGGCAGATTATCCCGTGGCTGGATAACATCAGGGGCTGGATGACAGCAGGAACCGTTATTGTTTAACTCCTGTGCATTGTCGGCCACAGCGTCACCAGTGCTGTGGGTAACTGACACCCAGGTGCACATCCGTGGCTCAGACACCAAAATGCCCCGGGCAGGTGGCTGGGACACAGCCCCTCCTTGTTCCCATCCCTCCTCACCCTGCACGTTCCCAGCACTGCCTGGACCCGCCGGGCTTCCTGAGAACACACCTGGATAGCCCAGAGAAACAGCAGGTCACCGCCGGCTTGAGCCCAGCCCGGACCAAGCCTTAACAGTAACCAGGAACCATGGAAATAAACTGCACTTGGCAGTGCAGGCCAGCTGCAGAGGGGACAAGGCAACAACAGCTTGGACTCAGTGATCTCAGGGGTCTTTTCCAAACTAAATAGACCCTGGGAAGGGGGTGAGCAGCCCAATTCCATGCCCCGTCCCCACAGCCCCACTGGCCTCAGCAGGACCATGGCAGGGTCCAGACCAGGGGTGTCTGACAGAGCCAACTCTACCTGAGAGGAGCTCCTGGGCCCCCACAGCTCTTCAGGCTGCCAGATGCTCCAAGCCGCTCCCATCCACCAGCAGAACCAGCCTGAGATTTACTCCAAAGCATAAAGCAGCAAAGCCAGTGCAGGCTACCAAGTTAAAACTATTTAAACACGTCTGTCTTCCTAAAGTGACCTGCACAAACTGTGGGACAGAAGCACGGTGACAAACCACAGAAAGGGCAAACACATCGACTGAGATGAGGACTTTGCTGCTGTTAAACGTTTCCTTTGAATATCTGATCTATAAATGTGATATTCCCTATTACAAAGAGAAACTATTCACAAGAACATGTAGTGACAGGACACAGGGGAACGGCTTCACACTGAAAGGAAGTAGGTTTAGATTAAATATTAGGAAAAAAAATCCTTACTGTGAACTTGCTGAGGCACTGGAGCAGGTTGTGAATGCCCCATTCCCTGGAAGCATTTGAGGCAGGTTGGATGGGGCTCTGAGCAACCTGGTCTAGGGGAAGCTGTTCCTGCCTATGGCAGGGAGGTCAGAATGAGATGATCTTTGAGGTCCCGTCCAACCCAAACCATTCTGTTTCTATATAAACATATGTGAAATGTTTACATATATTGCAAATACAAACAAGCACTGTCAATGTTGATATGCATACTCAAGTCACAGGGTAGCTGTAAAAAGGCTCTAAACTAAATTTAACCTTTAGGCTAAACAAGCAGGGAGAGGAACACAAGATGTGTTCTAGCTGTAGATCGTTGGATAAAGAGAAGATAATACGGGTACCATGGAGGACTGAAAGAATACCACAGTAATCATAGACAAGGCCATACAGACACAGCACATGGAATGTGCAGGAGCGCCAAGTGAAGGACAGATTGTGACACTGAAGATAAATAAATTCATTCCTAGCTTTTCCAGTTCCCTTGATTTTATTCTGAAAGTCTACTAAAAAGTGATTGGTGCTTGCCAGTCTCCCAAGGCAAAGATTTTCTGAGTGAGAAGCCTTGAGAAGGGTCATTCAGTGAAAGAGCTTTTCCCAGTTTATTTCCTGCAGGGAAAAGTAGAAATGGGGGGAAGGGAAGGAAGAAAAATACTCCTGCTCCTCTACTCTCCATTCTTATGCATGGTACTTTTACACATTGATCTGTCTCCAAGCAGGAACTTAAACTAAAATATCCTAAACACAACCAGGCTCCTCATATTGTTGAGGTGTGAGTCTCAAACAACTCTGAATACTCAAAATATTTTTGAGATTTGTCCAAATCCGGGCCAGCTTTAAAGGGGCACAGCAAACTCCCATGGTGACAGGGCTGCCCCTTCCAGATTACCAACACATTCTTCAAAGAAGCATAAAAATATTTCCCTAACCTCACTTCATGATCAGCAACTTTTTTTTTTCTTCCCCTTAAACAAGCATGTGAAAAGTTCTCACGGAGAATCCACACTTTTCCCACCTGTGCCTGCAAACTTGGCTTGCAAGGTTGGACGTTAGTTACATTTACACAGCACTGGGCACAGCTGAGCCATGGTGCTGCTGTACCAGCTGAGGGATTACATATCCAAGAGGTATCTGTCCAAAATACCCACCTGAACTAGGCTGTGAGGCTTTCCAGCCTATTCTGGCCACTGCAAATGCCAAAGGCTGAGCTAAATATATCCCTCACTGCACTGCTGCAACTCAGCAAAGCACATTGGGCTATCCTGAATGATACTGACTTTCCAAAAGCTGGTGGGTTTTTTTCCTCCACTACAAAGACACTATGTAGTGCTTGCAGAAGCATGCAAAAGGAGCAATTCATTCATGATGCGGAGAACTGGCTCTGATCTTTAAGCCAGAGGCTGAAAATGCTTGGGATGTTTAGTGGGAAAAGAGAAAAAAAAAAAAACAAACCCCGAAACAACAAGAAAAACCAGCAGAGGGACAAAAGGAGTGAAAACCTGTCCGGTTGATTAAGGAGTGCCATTGATAATCTCCAAGGCAGCATCCTTCCCTTTCCCTGCACAGAAAGGGAAGAACAATTGCAGCTCTCAGGGCGTGAAAGGGCCCATCTCTCCCTCCCCTGGAGGCAGCGAAGCATTTCCGGGCTCCACATCCCCCATCAGCAGGAGCACCCCGGCTGGCTGCACGCAGCTCCCGGCTCCTTCTCACTCCCAGCCAAGGAGAGGAGCAGGAGCCGGGGGTGCACACCTTCCCCAGACAGCGGGCAGGGCTGTCCCTGTGCCCTCCACCCTTCCAGTTCCAGCCATTGCTGGGCCATGTCCCACCGGGGACAGCCAGCCTGAAGCTCAGTGGCAGCACAAAGGGGACTTTGCACACAAGTGGAGCCCGTTGGCAAAGGACATGTGGGTGCATGAGGGGGGCTGGAGCGTGCACACACAATTAGTACAGAAAAAGTGGGTGCTTTTTCTCCCTTAACATTTGTAAACTTCCTTTAACACCTCTCGGATTAAAGACATGCACTGTATATGGAAATCTAGGACCCAAACCCCATTAACAGGAACATGATGGTGCAGAAATTCCTTTATGGTTTCAGGTGAGTGCAATTCAGAAAAAGGGAGCCTGATCTGGCCTGAGGGGGTTACTCCAAGTGACTCTTAAAAGCTGTTTTTAACCAAGAGATTTAAGGCTCATCACAAAGCCTAAATTTTACAGACAGCACATGGCGTTCAAATCTCAACTGGTGACAAATCTGTAGTGAAGCACAGAGATTCCTCCGCATGAGAGAGATGCAAACGACTCCTATAATTAACGTATTAGTAATTCTATTAAGTCATCTATACCTAACAATAACACTTGCAAGGAACATAAATAGTTGCAACACAGCTTTTTCCTAAGAAGTTTGGTGTTCTGGAGTCAGTGGATTCTTGACATTGCAACACCCTTGTTCATAGCTGGGGTAAAGGTTGGTGAGCAATGAAGTGTTAAGCATCCCATCACATCCCGTCTGTGGAGCTTGGCAGACACACTGCACTGAGTCCTGCCAAGAGCAAACGCCATGCCAGCACTTCCAGCACAATACCAGAAAGGAATCTGAGATCACTGTTAAATTTTTTTTTTTAATTTTTAACCTTTATTAGTCAAGGTCAGAAAAGCACATGTAGTACAGAGTAGGTTATCTCAGCCCACAGGTAAATATAAAGAAAGGCAGAGATTGAAAATTATAATTTAGCAGCAGTGCTACACAAGCTGTAATGTAAAACGAGCTGCTGCACATTTGGAAAGACACAGCAACATTTGGCTCATTATATCCAAAAGATACTCCCTGCTCTAAGAAAATGAGGCATTAACAGTGTGACAGACTTATAAAAGCTTCACTGCAAGTCACTAGGGGTAAACTTTTCCTCTGGGCTTTTTTTCTTTCATTTCAAGGCTCCTCTATGGGATGTGAAGGTGGGCTTTACATACACACCAGCACCTACTGAAAGAGCATCTTCACATGGCATTTCGGCACACGTCTTTCAATAAAAGCACACCGGAAAGATTGATGTAAGACACCATGTCAGTAGAACAGCACATCCTTTGCTAGAAGGCTGCTTCTATCTAATAATGGTAATCCAGGCCCTCCCCTCCCCCAGTGCTGTGCTGTTTGTATTTATTTTCCTTGAAGGAGAGGAGAGATAAAGCAGAATAGCTTTCTCCAGCCATTATCACCTCCTTCCTGAGCTGGATTTCAGCTAGGGGCAAGGAGAGATTTAGAAGCCTTTTCCATCTCCAGAACTTAGAAGCCTAATTTAACATTGCAATTCCTGCTGGGACCGTTGTGTGCAACACGAAACTAGATACAGTGGATACACACAGCTCCAGGTTACGTATCAGGAGATGCAATTACAGCCTAAGATGCCAAACCCACCCAAAGTAGGTTTACTTGGACTGTCCTGAGTTCAAAGGCAGCCAGTCCATGGCATGGGAAGCTTCAGTTCAGTCCCTAGACTCCTGCTCACTGACTCAGGTACTTCACCTCATGGCCAGTCTGCATCTGCCACTGGTACCCTCACCTGCTCCTCAAAACCAGCACTGATAAACCTGAATTAAGAGATGTCCCAGTATAAAAAATTCCTCAGAGACAAGTCTGGCAGCTCAGTAACCTGCTAATGATATGAGCAACTTTCTGAGGGGTGAAACAAAGACAGGAATTGGTTTATGCCTATACCGAGTTGGAGTGATTAAAATGAAACATCAGTGCCTTCCTGGCCCTCCTTCCGAGCCCTGTGGAAGGTACCAGTGGAAGTGTTTGTCTGAAGGCAGAAATGTGGTTATGGCAGCCCCAGCACTGCTCCCGAGGCACAGCCGGGATCCGCGTTCTCGGAAATGCCACCACCGAGCCACAGCTCGGCTCCAGCGCTGGAGGAAGTGGGGGAAGGTGCAGATAAGGGCAACTGTTACCCTCAGAGTGCAGCAGGTGAAACATCAATCCGACAGAAAGGGGAACAGGCTCCAATGTGCGATCTGAGCCACGTCACCGTCCCTTGGCCGAAGGCACTCATGGAGTTGGGAACACGCCTGCACACACGTGCCCTCAGCCATGGCAACACCCCTGCCCCAGCACAGGCTGTGCCACAGAAACTGGGTTACACAATTACCCAGGTCATTCCCATTTTCCAGTTTTTCTTCAGCAAAAGTCATGCATTTTAGAGGATCTATACAATTTGATTAATTAGCTTAAGATGTTTAACTAAAAAAAGAACAATCCAGAAGACAATGAATTACAGCTAAATGTAGCTTCTTGCAGTTGGTGAGTCCTTTTTATAGCACTGCATATACTGTATCCATCTCTGGCAGCAATCACAAAACAGGGAACAGAGGAGCTGAAAGCCTCAGGATTGTGCATGCGTAATTAGATGAGACACTTCCTTCACAAGGGTAATGTGAAACAGAAGTAACAAAGCAAAACAAGAACAATCTCCTTTGTGCGGCACACAGATTACATCACGATTCATCTGAATTCCTTGCACATTATTCCCTTTGTGTGCCGAAATGATCAAGCATTTTTCCTTTGCAAAAAAGGCTCCCGGACAGTTTCACAAGGGTTAAAGCTTAAAAAGGGAGGGAGGGAAAAAAATTCCCTGTTGAAGAATGCATCGGTGCAAACGAAACTGAAAGCCACGGCACATGCACATGGCCACAAAAGCCAAAAAATAACTCATCACCTGGATAAAAACTTGAAACAGTTTGAGGCATTTTAAAAAATGTGCTCAATGTTTCTACTCAGATGAAAGAAAATCACTTGCAAAATGCACACCGAAAGCGAACAGTGAATTTTGGTGATTTAAGGACACTGAAAGCTGTACCTCTCCTCTNAAAAAAAAAAAAAAAATCCGCAGCAAAAAATAGCCCTGCTTCTTTTCAAGTGACTTCTCAAAATAGCTTGCACTATTAAAATGCAAACCCCTCAAAATGAAAGCGGTGCGAGCCCACGCCCGGCAGAGGAGCGGAAGCGGGGGGAGGCAGCGGCCGCCGCCCGCTCCCGGCGCGCTGCTCCCGCTGCCGCTCCCGGGGGCCCGCGCGGCGCGCGCAGCCAATGGCGGCGCGGCCGGCGCAGGGCGGCCTTTGAACCCCGCGGCCGCTTCCCGCGGCGCCCGAGCAGTGCGGCACAAAGAACAGCCATTTTGTGACAGCGCCGGCCGCCGCGACCGCCCGCGCCGGCCCCGCCGCTGCCCCACCGACCGCGGGCTGCCCCCTGCTCCCAGCACCGCACACCGAGGGCGGTTTGCGCGGCTTAACGCGATCGTTTCCTCCTCTCCCCCCCTCCGCCAAACGCTGGTTCGTGTGTACCGACATCTCCATAAAATGGCTGCCACGTCAGGCGAGGGTGTTGTGCTGCGCAAAGCCCTGCGCTGGGAGGTGGCTGCCGAGCAAAAACACGCCATTTCAGACCTCGGAGCTCCAGCTCTGCACAGAAAACGGCCTGGGAGCTAACCCATCGCAACCTATTTTTTCCCCAAAAAAGGATGTTTTAATGCTAAAGAAGCCCAGAGCTGGATACAGACACAAGGGCTTGTCCAGCCTGGCAGGGCAGCAAGGCTCTGCAGCTCAAACCGTTCCCACGCCAGGTATGTCAGAGGTGGGAGAGCAACTAACATACAGAGGCCAAGGGAAAGGGAAACTATGTATCCCAGGCCTGTTACTTGCTATCCCTCCAAAATTCACTCCTGGGCTTCAGGAGGGGGCCCAGCCTGACTCCGGCCTCTGCACTTCCCATGAGGGCTGACCATGGATGTACCTTCACACCACCTGCCTTTCAGGCAGGCAGCACAGAAGATGCTAGAAAATACAGCAGGTTGTGTTCAATTATGCAAATCCCAGGCACACAGGTGGGGGTCAGCAGGAACTGCAGCAGACCCAGAGCAACTTTTTACCCTGTTGGGCAAAGTTGCATGAAATCACACAGCTCCAAGTTCGATTTACTGTCAAAGCACAAAGGACAGGTGTTGCTGGGCACCTGGAAAGGAAGGAGTAGAACCCTCAGGTAACAAACTATAAAGAGTTAACACCATCTCTCTCTTCCAAGAATCATCATCTGCTTTGGGACAATTCTCAGGCATTTTTGTTCATTCCACACAGGCCTTTGTATTTCCTTAGAACTGGAAAGGTGGGAGTCAATTGCTCAGTTAGGGCACTAGAGTGGTGTGCAAGAACTGTATTTCCTTCCACTCCAACACCCACCTCCAGCCCAGGTGAATGGCACTGGCCACATCCACCTCCTCCACCACCCAGGGCTCCCACCAGGACTGTGCAACTTCCACATTCAGGTACTTCCACAGATGCTGGTCTCAGCAGCATGAGAAGTGCAGACACCGGTGCATTTCTGGGTTACAATACACCAAAGGGGTGGCTTTACTTCCTAGAAATCATTTCCCCTACTTCAGGTCAACCTCAGGAAGTAAAGCCCATTTTATGACATTGAGCTGACTCACAGCTCACAAATAAGCTCAACGGGGTTCACTTGCAAATATCCTGTGCTCGATTGTTCCCACACTTCAGGTATATGTTGGTGTCACACACAGCAGGTCTATTTTGAGAAAAAAAAAAAAAAAAACCCATGTGAAGGGGGAGAAGGGTAACCTCACACAACAGGTGTTAAATGTAAATGGATCAATTATGATAAATAACCTTTCAATGAAAACCCCAAAAGCACATGAGACACTATGCAAATCTCATACCCCTAAGGACAAAACCCCCTGTGGGACTCCTGCTATACAGCTCAGATTTTAGCTCCTATTCCTTTCCAACACTGATAAAATAATTTCAATTTCCCCAACAAATTATGTCTATTGCTGCTCTTGTTGATAATCTCCACTTCAAAAAAGCATAAAAATTTACATAAATTGAAAAATAATTTTTATAAACAGTGAGTTTTTACATAATATTTTGTGTGCAGCATTTCCAGTAAAGAAAGCACAGTATGAAAATCTGATGTGTTTTTAAACTACATTATTAGAAAAGCTCTGTTTAAGTGCTTCAACAATCCCTGAGGCTAATTTAGTTACTAATAATTTCAAATTAAACATTCTTACCCATATTTACTTTAGAATTTAAAATTTGACTGCATTTTTAATACACCCAGAACACCATCCAAGTTTATACTAGAAGGTTACAGTAATTTGATAATATATATATTCCCACACTAATTCAAGTTTGTGTGCTTAAGGAAGGTTAAATACTGGACATGAAGAATACTATTCAAACACCTGAACATCACATAGAGCACATGTGATACAACAGACAGTTCAGAGTTCTTTTTTATTAATGTTGGTTAAAAATGCAGGAAGACAACACCAGAGAAAAAGAAACAGGCTGAAATTCAACTGAAATTAACAAAATGCAAAACTCAGTAATGTTTACAAACTAAAAAACAAAAATGCATATTGTTTCATTTCCAATGTTTGGAAGAGCCGACCTTTTAAATACAAAATGAGCGATTTGGTAATTGTACTTCTGCATCCCCAGCAAACAAACATTTTCAGTATTTCATACTTTTCCCACATCAAGGTTAAGTTTCTAGAAATCCGTAAAGAATCTCATTGCTTGACAAAAGTAAATAAATATACTCTGAGCAAAAATACGTTAAACAAAACAAGCAAATCATTTGGTGCCTCTTGTTAACATAGTCCCAGTGTGTATTTTTTGATACAAAATGCCATCACCAGCAGGACATAGTCTGGTTAAATTGTATAAAAATATCCTAAAATACCTCCACATAATCAAAGTTCTGCAAGCTGAAATAAAATTTGAAGTAAGAGGTATCCGACAAACAGGCACTTTCCAGTTTATATTTTAAAATAAGCTTTTTTTCATTCATGTAACTTTTTCTTGTGCCTATTTACTATAATTTACTACTACACCAGGCTTCTGTATGGCCCTCAGTTAAAGTTTAGACTTCTGAGATTCTTCAAAGAAAAATTTGCCTTGTATGTAAAATGGTGCAATGCAGCAATGGCTAAACCGACAAGGTCATTTTTCACAGCACAAAAAACCTAAAAACTGAAATTCAAAAGCTGGAAAAACATCGTACAGGGGCAAGGGCTGCCCTGAATAAAGGTACAGTACCTTTTGCCTAGGACATGGGCCCTTAAGTCACAACACAAGTTTCAGAAATTGCTACCAAAAAAAATTAGGGTGTGGCATGCTAACAATCTCAAGGTCATTCCTTAAAAAGGAAACAAAATCAGTAAAATGTTTTCTATTAAGCACTGACAGTAACCCAAGGCTGTCAAAGTAAACAGGGTATTCACAGGTTTTACAAAAAAAAAAAAAAAAAGAAAGTTGATAGGTCATACCTCGATGCATTGCTGTGGACTGAACCCTCCTCTCCTTGGCTTTTGTCCTTATTTCTCATCATCTTTTTATTCTTAAATATTAAAAGGGGGTCAGGGGTGTCTGTTTGCTTTGAAGTCCTGTGCCCAGGTATTTACTGTCAAAAGTTGAAAGAAAGGTAAGGTCCCAGTTCGTTTCACTGGCTTTCATTATCAGGAACAAAGTCCTGACGCTGCAATGATATTGTTATAACAATACACAGCACTGATCAACACGGCAAACCCGAGATTTAAAACAAATAATCATTTTTACAAGAAAAATCCGAGAATAAACACAGGAGAGGAGCATCCTGCAAACTTTCCCAAAGTAACACTGGATGCAAATAATCTCTGTATCTTATTGCGTCATCCCAATACAGCACAAATCGGTCGAAAATCAAAGTACTAAAAACGGCAGAAATCTAAAAATTATTATTATTAATTGCTCACCTACCTGATCCATGCACCGCCGCCAGGACCAAGTCGATATTAGTTTCGGGTAGTGGAAAAACATTAGATCCAAAATATTTAGAATTATACCGATAAAATACAAATTTCAGAAAATGAAAAAAAAATATATATTCTAATCCCAAAAATACGCTGCCGATAAAGCAAAAGAAGCGGTAATTAGTACAAAAATGTCCGGGGGAAAAAGCTCATTAGGAGAGCGCACAAAAATGGAGGTACGCCATGGCTTCTAAGCTGGAAAAACAACGACCTGGGCTCTCTCCACGGCTTCTTCTTTCCAGCAAGGCACGAAAAGGGAGCCCTCAAAAGCTGCTTTTCTGCCCGAAAAAGGTCCGCTCGGCCCCCGATTAGTGCCTAGGAGAGGCAAGGGGCTGTGGGGGCCCCCTGAGGCTGCCTGAAAGTTAGGGAAAGTTGCGTAAAGTGTTGGGGAAGGCACGGAGCTGAGCGCGCTCTCTCTAAGGCACAGCCGCCATCTAGAGCTCCTTCCCAGCTCTGAGCTCTGCCTTTGATTGACACTCTCTACATTTACCCCACAACTCAGGTGATGTACCATAGACCCACCCCTTCATTTCTACCAAAAAGAGAGAGCCTCCACCTAAAGGGTGCCTGCTACCCCACAGCCCTGGCTCCTTCCAACTACCCCAGCTCAAGGGGCACCTTAACCCCATGTGGCTCAGGCACCCTTTGGAAGCCAGAAAGAAATGGAATTTGTGCCTTTTGTTTTAAAGATTTGCTAAATATTTCAGTGCCTGGGCTAAAATTACTTCCTCCCTGGACAGGAAGTGGTGCTGTTACAAGCCATTTTGAAGGCATGGAAGTGGAGCTCACAGCCATGCAGGCAGCAAGAGCCCACCCTGGGGGTCACCCCACCCAAGGGGCAGCTTCCCCCCAGTTTGGTGGCAGAATCCCCAGACAAGAGCTGTCCCCTTTGCCCCCCAGTGCTGGCACTGGCAGGGGGGAACAGGAGCATCACCCGCTCCCAAGCCAACCCCAGAGAGCTGAGATTGCCCTGCAGCTCCACAGCGCCTCCCTAGTGGTTTCCCCAACAACTCCAGTCCAACAGCCACACCATTTCCATCAGCTACGCCAAGGCACTGTGGTCAACTCAGTCCAACACCGTCAAACTGCTCATTTCTAACACACTTTCTTAACCCATTCATGGTCATTAACAGATTTTAACACAACAAATTAATTTTAAAGCTGCACAATAGCCAAGCTGCAGAACTGCAAATCAGTCAATGGACATCTCCAACACAACATCCTGGAATCGAGAGGATGTATGACCAAGGGAATGGAGGTGATCCAGGTGATCCCCTGACCACTTCATTATGACCACCAGTTGTCTTCCACAACCAAAACCAAGCCCTTGAAGCACAAGGACATCCTGCATATTCATAAGCATCACAACAAGACAGAGCCATCAGCCACTGGGGGGCCACTGGAGGACAAAGGGGCAATGGGCTAGTTTGGGGTTCTATGGGAACATCCACGGCACAGCATCCCAACAGCCCAAAACCATTGGCTTCGACCAGCAGAACCAACACCATCCCCTTTAATCCCTCCACAGACCTGCCATTTATCTCCTACAACCATCTCTCCTCTTTCCACAAGGGGTTTCATCAGGCACTCTCCAATGCCACAAGCCATTTTAAAAAGTTCCACTTTACCAATTATTCACAGAAGACTCCTTGCACCTTGACTTGCAAGAACTAAAAAACCACAATGCAAGACCATTCCAAGCATTTTTTTGGAAACACTAAGGAAATCCACTCATTTGAATGAGAAACCCTTCAGGTTGGTCCCAGTATCCAACTCCACCATAAAAACACATGGCAAAACCAAACTAGGGCAAGCATGTACCACCAAAATGGCTGGATGGAACAGGTATGAGCAACTCATCACGGCAAAAATGGGTATTTCCAAATAGGTCTGAGCAAGGCGAATGGTTAAACAGAGACAATGCACAGGATTTTGTTGGGGTTTTCAAAGATAATTTCAAGGTTATCTCAGCACCAGATTTATCATCATGGCCCACCAACACCAAACAAAGACAACTTTGAGTTTCAGGTGAAACATGTAGAAAAGAAATTATCACAGTTAAATTATTAGATCTACTAGAAACCTGTAAGGAAATCATGACTTTGAATATTAGAACCATTTTAAAATTCATTTGCAAAGGTTAATATGTCATCTGTAGCAATATCAAAAATAACTCAGTTTTTTCTCACCAAACACATGGCACAGTATCGTGACACTAAGGCTACATGCAAGAGCAGTGAAGCAGACTGGACACTCGCATGGAACAATTTTAAGACCAAAGAGACTGTTCAGGAAGTCTGTAGTCCAGGAAATCTGCTGAAAAGTTTCTGTACCCACACACAACCCAAGAACATACCTAAAAAAGTTACACAAAACATTCAAGTACTCCTTTATTGTCATATTTTCTCAGCCTTCAATTGGTATCAATTCCATCTTAAAATAACTTCACAAAGTTCAGCAGCAGTGCCCTGACAATAGGCCAAGTACTGAAAACCACTATTAAGCACCTGAATGAACAAGCCAGCGAATAAAAATTCATTGGAAGTCATGGCAAAGTGAACGTAATTTGCAAATGAAAACCACATTTAATATCAAGTATAGCACAAAATTTTACCTTGCCTTTAGTACTTAGCTGAAGTATTTCTCAGTTTAATAGCAACGAAAAATGTAACCCACTTCAATATCAACGCAATAAAAAATATTCAGCCAGAAAGGACAAACACAAAGTGTGAAATAAACCAAAACCTTTTATTTAAAGTCACTTTATAAATTACATTTTCTCTGAAGGGGTAGCAACAGATCTTTTACCAAATTAACTCGCTTGTCATGCAAACACAACCCAAAAATAAAATTCAGCCACCCAGTCCTCAAACAGATCCATCATTGGATAGTCACTGATTAATTCAAATGCAAAGTCCATTTTGATAGGATGATCACAACCCAGATCTTCTCTGGTTTAATAACATGAGAGTCCACGTTTTAACATCCTTTTCTTGGACAGACATCCCAGCACTCATGCATTAGTCCATTTCCTCAACCTCTCAATCCCCAGTGGAACTGCCATCTTGGTGTCTCATTCGTAGACTCCTTTTGACACTCTTCATCTGAATGGATTCTTTATGAAAAATTAGAAGAAAAATGCTGTTGGAATACACATCATTGCTTTTAAACTAAGACATTCAACTACCATACCTTGAAGATAATTTAAATATGTAACTGATGCTTCATTCCATGCTACACAGTCCACAATATCTACTTTTACCAAAAACAATATCAAATAATCAATTCAAGAATCAAAAATAAAAGTTTAATCAAAACTGTATAAAAATTGGAGAAATTATTAGAAGTCCAAGAATCCCTTCAGGATCCATGACTTCCATTTGAAATTTCTTCACAGTGTTAAACCACTAGAGAAATCTGTGGTGGGAAATCTAAGAAATTTGCTCTTGCAACCATTTTCATTGGCCCATCCCCTGAAGCTGACATTGCTTAGGTTCTTGTAACAAGCCAAAATTTTTAAGTGCTGTTCAAGTTCCTTTCTTCAAAGACACAGGTCCATCAAAACCAATGAAAACTGGTTTCTCATAGACAGATGGTGACTGGACAAAAGACATTCCACCATCTTAACCTGTTGGAATTCTGGATAAGAAAACCAACATAGACCCAGTTTTCCAGCTCACAAAAGATGTACAGTGCAATAGCAAAAACACAAGCAAATGGAATGACTGTTTTAGTTACTAGTGGGAAAGGACACATCAGAAATCAGATGAAAATGATCACAAGTCACACTAGCTGCCTTTAGCAAGGCTCCTGAGCCATATTCCAACTGCACTCATCATGGAACAGCAACCAAGCCCACAGGTGAATGGCAAACCAAAGAGAGCAAACAATATCCACATGCAAAAACACAAACCCAATGTTCCCGTCTTCCTATCTTCTTCCAAGAAATACAAGATCAATTTACTTCAAGTAAAACCTTACTCCTCCCCACATGCAAAACTTAGGTACAGGAAGTTACTAAGTGTTAAGAACATCCTTTTGAAACCAATGCTGACTGTAGGGCTGACATGCAAAAAGGATTTTAAAAGGTCTACATGATTTTGAGTATCTGCACTCCAACAACAATTTATTTTTTCTGAATATGTCTAGGTTTAATCTCATTTTAGTCTGAAAGCAAAGTTCACCACCACTCTGCTCCCTGATAACCCTGGGCAGATTCTGACAAGGGATGCTGAAATTACCCACAGCCCAGCAAAAACCAGTGGGGCCATCTAGTGGTCTCTGCCTCGGCATCCCAGCTTCCCCAGCCTCATCTCAAAATAACCAGTTACAGCAAAGCAAAGAGCACTGGAAGCCCTGCAACAACCCCCAGTGTGACTTTCTCGAGTACCAATGTGTCCTGTTTTATGCTGTTCTCTAGAATTCCTTGTTTAAAATACAATGGGAAAGTACTGCACACTGAAGTGGAATATAGGATCTGGTAATTTCACTTTGCACTGTGAACGTGCATAGCTGCAGGAGTATTCAACCCCAGAACATTCATGTTTTCAGAAACAGAACTTTCAAGTTTAAAGAAATGCTCTGTTTCAAACATTCAACTCATCCTCAGTTAAGACAATGTATTAAATATTTTGAAAGGTGTTTTTCCCTCACACTAAAAGCTGGTTTTGAGCTTGCTTTGGGTTTGGTTTGCTTTTTAGTCCAGCTTTCACTAAACTAATTTCAAATCTATTTAGGCATTTGAAGATGAATTAAAATTTTGAATATTTTTTCATGGTAAAGCCTTGACCGAAGTATCAAAACATGAAAAAAACCACCACAAAGTTATCCATTATTGTCACAATCAAACACTCAGAAATACTAACATGCATACAGTGGAAACCTCATAAATAAGATCATTAAAATAAATTTTAGTTATTTTTAATAAGCTAAACATATCGAAATCCAATTACTGACATCAACTTTTCCCCACCTCTAAAAAAGGTAATTTAGTTACGTATTAGTCACCCTCAGAAGGCTCTTTCCAGCTGGGTCAGCCCTCTGCCTCAGACACTGACAGGACCTGCCAAAAGCAATTTCAGAGCTATTTCCCTGCTAGGTTCACCTAACTTTGAGTTGGACCAAGAACTTTGCAAGTAACCCCACGACGTTCATCTTTAACTCTTCTCTAAAGCTTGTAAAATAATTAGCAGTAAACAGAACTGATGAGGTATTATAATTAAGAACACATTCTTGTTCTCCAAGTTATTATACATCAAAAAGGTGCCATAGGAATTGCCAAAATATTAAAAGCAGCCTCTACACTTGTGAAATTTACATTTGCTTTAAAAGATTTCACAGCGTTTGTTTACTTATGATTGAGGCACATTTTACTAAGAAATTTCAGTAATGTTACAAAAATTCACTCCGCCATGAAGATACAGGCAGTGATGCTACACTTGAGGTAGATACTAAAAAACCCATTTTTTTTCCTAGATGACATGAGTCTACCATTCCTTCTGTAAAATCAATTAGGCATCCACCCATTTTTCAAGCTTCTGGTATCTACTGGTTACTGGTTTGGTTTCCAAACACTGTATTTTGGGCAGATAAATCAGGGACCCAGGCAGTCCTGTAATACTGACAAAGTTTCCTTCAAACCACTGGTAACATGTTGACACTCCGTGCCACCCATTCCCAACCTGCCTAAAGGTTCCAGGAAACAATTACAAAACATTGGAATTTACGAAGTTTTTCTCTTCAGTTTTTGCAATTCTTTGTTGCTGTATTAAAAGATCACAGCAATAAGAGACATCCCTCATGGCCAAACCCATGGCTTCAGCCATTTCAGGTCCACTGTAACCCCGCATTCCTTCAAATGTGGAACTGAAGCCAAACATGTACAACACCCACGCATAAGACATCAGTACATTCACAAACTATTCCAGAATGAAACCTGAGGCTTGAAACTTTTAAACAAGGTGACCTATACTTGGCAAAGGGAATTCACTCCAACAGAGGGAGCTGAATGGACAGTATGAGGTTCTGAGCAACCCAAACCTCAAGTTTTACACCTCCAAGTTCATTAAAACAAGGTTTTATTCTCAATGACATCCCTGGTAACTTTTACACCAGAGGAAAGTGTCCTTTATTGGCAGCTAAGTCTATTATGTTATAGGGTACCATCTTTAGCAGGAACTAAGTGCTCTGGACAGCCCTAAATCTGCTTTTACCACCATTACACGTTCCTTAAGCAGAGCAGTAAAAGCACAACTGATGTAGGTTTGGGTATTTTTAGGTGAGAAAGGCTGTTCATCAGATTTCAAGGCTAATTCCAGATAAGATGTGGCTTTATTCACAAATGCACTCTTTTGTGGGTATTATTTTTAAATAATAAATTTCATTGCATTAAGCAAAGTATGCCAACTTTATTAAAGTTCCTGGTGTTTTTGAGTATTTTCCCTCTTCTCTTAAAAAAGAGAGTTAAAAATCAAAATCAGTGCTTCAACTAAACACCATGTTAATGAGAGAATGCAACATCAGATCTCTCAAAATCCACCCATTTGAATGCTTTCACATCTGCTTTTTGAAGCAACTTCTTTTGTAGACAATTATTTCAATTAAGTCATTTAAGGGTTTTACATTCACATCTTCCTTTAGGTAAGGATTGTAAACTAGAAAAGGATTGAAGAATTATTCAGTGTGTAACTGAAAAGCCAAAGTTCCACTCAAAGAGCCAGATCTGACAATAGCTAATTTACAACCCAAGGAAAAAACAAAAATGCACACAGAAAGATGGAAGAATCACATGAAGATCAATATTAAAATGGCACAAAAGTCACATGTTTAGAGATTCTAGCAGGTGATTGGGGCTAGGAAGGCATCAGTGGATAGCATAGGCAGAGTTTTGAGGAATAGCTGGAGAAGAAACATACCAAGAAATATGCTGTTCGACACACCTGCAGTGGGAAAAATAGCTTAAGGCTTCTGAAAGAACAAAGTAATAAAACTTACAGACCAAAGGAGCAGAAGAGATTAAATACTTATGAAAACTGAGTTTGTGTACACACATTAAAAACTTAATTCCTCAAAGTCCATGAAGTCTTTGGTAATCTTTTTCTAATTCTTCTGCTTCAGGACTGAAAACTCAAGTGATAAAATTGGTCCAAAATGGAACGGACCCAGAAGCAGCAGGCCAGACTAACAGATCCTGGCAAGGTTTGCACCTTAACCCCAGATTCCTTTTCAGAATGGCTCGATGTGAGTCTCCACACCATGGAGTGGAAGAGAAGCACAGGACTTTGGGGTACAAAACCAGCTTCTCTCCCAGCACCTGAGGCAGTGCAGAAGGCAGTGGCTGCTGGATGGCTCTGCTAACAAACACAGCCACGGGAGAGCTAAAATTCACTGCCATCTTGCCACCAAAATGGGTGGATTTGCATTTTGGAACATCTTCCCAACCTATCTGAAGCCTAAGGAAGGCCTTGCTCATTCAGGTAGGCATGTCAGACTAAAAGAAACTGTCTCTTAAAGAAAAGCATATATTCCAAAGCACAGTGCTACAGGAATAGAGCTTCCCACCAAAAAAAGTTAATCTGTGTACACAAAATGCAATAGATGCCCTAATTAAACATGCAGAATCAAGGAGACTGAATTTTAAGCAGAGAGGAAGACAAAAGGACTTGAGTTTTTCCACAGGCAACTCCCAAGAAAGTCAAAAAATGTGCCAGAGACAACAAAAGGTCAAGACCAAATTTCTTTTAGTTAAGGAAACGGGAAAGAATTCTGTCCCTATATTCATCCAGTATCAAACTGAATTAATTTACCTACTCAAGCCTGCCAATTTTATGTTTTGACTATATGAGGAATGATTTCAAGTCTATCAGCTAGCAGTTTAATTTAAAAAAAAATACAGGAAACTGTACTGGCATTTACCATTTTGTGCAAAGCTAGAGCTGTATGAATGAAGAACAGAAACAGAACAATTGTAGAACAGGAGACAGCAACTGTCTGCTCAAAGGCTCCCAACGATTCTGAGAAGCATAAGGACAACACGAGATGCTTCTATGCCAAGTTCTTCCTGCTATACTTCCCATACCATTTGTTACCCAAACTGTGTGTAGTACCTCTCTAGAGACAGACATCTACATACCAAAAACCCTTCTGAACAAGCAAAACTCTGATATCAAAGTTCTCAGGGAAATCTGGAGTCAAATCACGGAAGCACCAGAAGTACAATCGGATCTGAAGCTGCTGGGCAGCCGGACAGGGAGAGCCCCACCCAGGGACTGCTCCCTCCCCCGAGCCCAGCGGGATGATCCTTTAACTGAGCTTTCCTCAAACACGCCTGCACACGTGGCCACACACCGAGCACCTTCAGAATGTACTCAGCAAAGCCTTCAGCTACTTAAACATTACAGCCACGTGTGCTTGCTGGGGTTTTTTTAAAGCTAGAAAGTAAATGTTTTTAGGAATAACAACTTACCAGTGCTTCAACCAAGGGCAGCTATTTTGCTTACAGTGAGTAAATCAATTCCTCAACAAATCTGTAGGGAAAATGGGATATTAAAACACTTGAATTAAAATAAATTAAAAAATAAAATTGATATAGACTTTAAGGTCTGCAAGACCAAGCATTAGCTTTTATTACAAAAACACACAAAAACAAAACACCCAAGCATTCCCACCTCACAGCATGTGCTACGTAAGTTATTTTTATTAAAAAAAAATTAAAGTATCACTAAGGAACCTGTTATTAAAGAACCTGCAAACAACCCAAGAAATGCAGGCCCAGCCCACAAATTCATTGAGAAAAAACAACAAAAAATATAGTCTTTGAAATTTTTGAAAAAGATCCATCAGGCATCAAGTGGAAGCATGCTTAAGCAAACTGACTTGCCCTTCACAATAGAAAATAAAAAGCTTTTTTTATTGAGAGAGCTGGATGCAGGGCAATTATTTTAAGACATTTATGTGAAACAAATTATATCTACTCTATCTCAAAGTTACTCATGTATGGGCAAGGTCCAAATGTGGAAATATGACTTTGAAAACACTGTATCAATAAATGCTTGTTCACAGTTACCTTAAGCAAAGGTAGCAAGATTACAGACCTAAAGCTCTAAAACAACTCATGAAGCCCCTTTTTACTGTAAATTTCAACTACATGAAACAAGCCATTCAAGTTTATCCTCCTGACACACATAAGCAAATGACTTATCTTGTAATCTCTCAGAATCTACTTATATTGAAATATAGCCTCAAATACATAAAAATTAATGAACCTATCCAGTGACAGCATAATGTGCAATCCTCAAATCCTTCCCTTCCATTTGACAGCTACTCAGATGTGTAAAAAGAAAGATGGGAGAAACAGGGTTGTAATTTGTTGATGCAATTTACTTGAAACTCTTATTATGGAAAAAGCCTTTAAAAGAGGAAATAACAAAAAAAATATAGCAGTAGACTGGCAGAAGTATGTAGAATATCCTAATGCATGTGAAATTTCAAAAAATGTATTAATAATATTTGAAAATGTATTTGAATGTGTACAAGCAGCTGCAATTAAACAGAAGCACAGAACTTCCGTGAACTCCCATCCACCATTTCAGGAGAAACACAACATGGCTGCTGGACTCTGATCAGCCATGAGGCATCCACCAGTGAGCCAAGGCATGAAATAGGAACCAGGGAAACAGAGTTACTCTGGCCCTTTGAATCATTTCATTTTAAAAAGGCCACTTAGAAGTTACAATCTAATATATGAAGACAGGTAAAGTTAATGACTGGAAGACTCAGTTTACAGCTCTCAGTCATTTTTAATCATTCATGGCACAGCGACACATCCAACATTGCTTTCGAGCTGGTTCTTGTTTCCTTTAGTTCTAGAGCAAGCACACAGCCAGAGAAGTTTGACAGAAACTTTTAATGAGGGTATTTAATATGGTTATTACCACAAAGCACCTTCCTCTAACGACAGTGTCATGAAGACTCCACCGGAGTTTTGTTCTTCTGACCTCAGTACACTTGTGCAAAAGGAATCTTTAGTTTGTCACAGTGGTATCACACAGTAGTAGTGACACTTCCCTTCTTGGGAGTGGATGAACCAAACAATTTTGTAAAAACAGCATGAGGATGCTGATAATATATTACATTTCATTCACATGAGTTATTTTTTCACTGTTATAGAATATAGCCCCGTATTTTTGAGTTTTTAATTTTAACATCCAAAACACATTCGCTCTTTAACTACGAAATAAATCACCAAAGCTGCAGGTTTATGCCACGAGCCAGACACCAGAGCTTGGAAATACAAGTCTTGGCTGAAAAAAGTTAACCTTTCATGTTAACAGCTGTATTTCCTGTATCTAATGTCAAAATCTTTTAATCAGACTGCTTACTGTAATTGTTGTAGCCTGCATGATTAAAAAAATCCATCCCCTACTTAAAAATAATCATGAATTTACTTTTTCTAGGTAATCTAATAGCTATGGCTTATTTTTATTTTAAAATTACAGACACCTGAAGTGCAGTACAGCCTACACCACACAAAACATGCCCGGCCTCATAGATCCATGGCTCCTTCCCCCAAAAGACTGGCACTGACCATCAGACAGTGCATCTCCTCTTACAGTAAGAGCTGAGGTCAGACACCCCTAAGCTATCACCTGATATCACCTTTTCTCTTGTATTTATTATTTAATTAACAAAGTATTTTGGCAAAGACGATGTGTGTTACTACTCCAACGTTCTTCCGTGTACGCTGTCAATGCTACCAAAATCTGTTCTTTGAGAACACTTAATCCAGGCTTGTGTCCCCGCAGAGGAACAGCCTCCTCAGCTGAAAAGGTCTGGACAGAAAATGAGAGCTCCTCCTGACCCCCCTCAGTTCTCAGGAGCACGCTGTAGCGTAGCCATAAACTTGGAACTTCCCTCAAGTCCCAGTAGTGTGCAGCTAACCCACTGAGGTCTACTTAACCTAGAGCTGAAGCCACTGTTAGATGAAAACAAGTTGTTCTTGCAAGAAAAGGCAGCTCCAAAGAGCTCACAAAAGGGACAGTTAAAGCTGTTTTTATTGTGATGTCTATTCAGCACAATCAGCATCAGGACAATAGTGGAAAGATGCACGACCATTAAGATCAAAGTGCTCAGTTTCACAGTTATCATAAAATGCTCAGGTCAGCCAAGATCTGCTCTTGAATCCTGTGTTTTTTCATTTTTACTTTTCTACTTCTTTTTTTTTTTTTTTTAAGAGCAGGTCAGTTAGAGATTGCAGATTCAGACATTTCAGAATTTAGTATCAGGAATTTAAGCTGAGTCTGACAGGTTCAATCCCATCACTGTTATCAGACTTGTGTGACCCAGACTGGTCTTGCCTTCATCGTAACAGACTGTGCAGTACCTGTGATTTTTGACCTCTGAATTGAAAATTTATGTGGGATTTTAGATATGCCCTGTCATTCTTAAGATATGAGATCATTTCTGACACAGAGTTCTAGTTCTCACACTTCCCATCACAGTCACACGATGAAGTTGCAGGAACATCCTGTCATGTCACCTTGCTCATTAGCTGTGTTTGCTGCAGGACCTCCATGATGGTGGCACATGTCCAGTATCTATAAATGTAATTTGAACTCTACCTTGCACATCAGCAGTGACTCACTGCAGACAAGTTCATTACAACTTGAAGAGACATTTTGTAGAGCTTATGGAAAATTGTGTATAATCTCTTTTCTATGAATAGACTGAAGGCTTTATCTAAGCCAAAAAAACCCCAGCTGCACTCAGGTGGGGGTTCACAATTGTATTCTTTGGTTATCACGATGAATTATGTAACTTTAGAAAGCAAATCATCAGAAGGATTTTTGGGAATCCTGATGTGTGTGTCCTCATGAAGACGCCTTACGCTTTGAGGTCCTGAGTGTGCACCGAAGTACATGAGTTTGGGAAGCTGAAAAGGAACCAGTTAAGACAGGCAAACAGGATCCCCCACTTTTAATTACAGAGTGGTGAAAGCCTGACTCAAAGGCAGCACGTTACTCGGATCCTAAATGCAGAATCTGGAGTGTAAAATAAAAAAATAAACACTAAAAAGCTGCTTTGTTTACACTGCAAGGAGGAGAGCAGAACAACTGGGTACCACTTTAGGCTTTTAGAATAAAATTTACACCAAAGCCAGAATTTTTCAGTTTATTGTATAAACAATTTCTTGAAAAGGAAAAGTTTATGAGTGTCCCTCGCTAATGAAGCGATATCTTGAATTAAGGAAAAGCATTCCTGAAGTTTGATTAGACAATATCCTTAGAAGATGACAGTCCTTTGGCTTCACCACATGTCAACATGGTCATGGCAGATTGTTAAAAAAGTTGTACTTGTGAGTGACCATAAAAGTCTTCAAAGATACAGGAGACATTAACATTACTGTAGTATGTACATACCAACAATTTCCAAATGCACTGCTCGAAAGAAAATAAATTCAACAAGGTAAAACACTGGAACTTAAATGTTTAATGTTTATTTTGAAAAAAAATTGTTTTCAGGATAATTAAAGAACAAAAAACACAGAACAAACAAAACCCCACAACACAGTATAACATACCTGGCACGCACAGTACAGAATTTTGCTCAAGGTCTTTTGCCCAACCAGTCATCTGAATCTTGGGAAGAACCATATCCAGTAATAGCCCTTAAAGGAAAAAAACAACAAAACCAGGTTTGTCTGAAAACAAGGTACAGACAAGTTCTTTAAGTCCTAAAATTCTTGACTGGCAAACTTTGTGAAAACACGTACAGGAAACGTCCGAAGTTTTACCAGCAGTACCAAAGCAATATCCTATCGTTAAGCATTACCCTCCAGGTCCCCAAAGACAAGAAACAGGCCCCAAAATCTCTTTCTCTATGAATCCCTGAAGTCCTGGGTTACTATTTTCACAGATAAATTCTACGATTTCCCCAAACATTAAAGCTACAAACTCATTAAGTAAAAACCTAAATAATTTTTGAAGTTTAATGCAGGTTTTCACTGGTAAAACGGGACATAAAGAACTTCAGTTTATATGCAAATACTGTCCTTTTCCACCAAATACAATGCATATATATATATGTGTGTCCATATATTATAAAAATAAACAATCCACTTATTAGCCTTAAACTGAAATTTATACTCAAGGAGCACATAAACATGACATTATCTGAAGACAGTCTACCTACAACTGCTTTTTAGAAGCCCAGCCCATTTATAAAATGTGTCCCCTCCATATAAAAATGATTTTCTTTTCATCCCATCTGCACAATAGCAAAAAAGCAAATTCCATTTTCAAAAAAACAAGGAAATGAGCCTATTGACACCAGGTATAATCATTCTTACCTAAGAAAAATAAGGCATGAACGGATCCTCTGGAAGCCAGTCAGGAAATAAGGTTCTGTTCATGAAATTCTACCTGAAAAAACAAAAGTATGGAAATTTTCAGTATTTGGCTTTAGAAAAGCAGCAGAAGTCATATGCCTGAAATTCATCAGTCTTTAGATAATGATTAAGTCGGGAAAAACTTATGATTGCAGTAACTATGTTTCAAACTGAACTCTAAAAATAAAAGTCTGAGTGGCTGCACATTCCTGGCTCAAGAAAAACCCACTGGAGATGAGTGACTGACATACAACACGCAAATCTGTGTTTTTCATGAATAACTGCAGCCTGCTCTTCTGTCTCCCATTACTTTAATTCTGAAAGACTTAAAGCTAAAATGCCAATTTTAAGATTTTTTTAACTGAGTTATTTATCACACAATATCCTTCAGCCCTTTTACTTTTTTTTTCCCCACATTGAAGCCTTTAGAAGTAGGCTATGCAAAATTAAATAAAACCTCTACTGATAGCAAGGTTATTTTAAAATGGCTTCTGTCATCAGCTTCTCTGAATTTTAAGTCCTAAGTTACTTCATCTGCCAAAAAAACATTTCTTTTGCCCATTAGAATACAGTTTGAAAGCCTTCAGCTTCTTTAACCTTTAATAAGATCTCAAACTATACTCTTTTAACACAAGGAACACCATATTTGCACTACCTCTAGCCAACTTTTCTTGCCTTTAACAAACCAAAGCCATAACATTTTATTTTACAGCAATTATATTTATCCCCAGCACCACTTCATACTCTAAAAGTGTAGAATCATTCTGTAAACATACAATTTTAAAAAACATTTCAATGCTGGATTACAAAATTTATAAATTCAAACCCCTACACCTTAAATATAAAAAACCCGCCGCAGAACTATTAAATAAAACACATCATGAATTGCGAGTAATTTATTTTCTGGACAATTACCTGCTATTTTATTTTCAGCTGTTGAAAGAAACCAGTCCAAACTATTTAAAAATCATCCTCTAATATACTCAAGACAAACCCAGCAGACACCCACCTAAAGCTAGAACTTTCTTTAGGGCAAAGTGTGTATGCCAGAACCTGTTCTACGCTGCAGAACTGTTGCTGGGGTTATAAAACCACCATAATCCAAATCTAAAATAAAGACACCGAGCACTTTGCATAAAGGTGACAGGAGCCCGATGCTTACTGAAACTTGTATTTCTATTTCCAAAAAAAAGGGCTAACTTCGATTGGTGCAATGACAGATTATTTGCAGAAGTACCGAAAAACGTAGATTTACCTCCAACTGCAGTATTTAAAATCTGCACAGAGTTTTAGAACCTTGCACAAGCGTAGACCAGTAAAATCCAACAAATATGACTGTACGCAACCTCCAATTATAACTAAAGTTTTTCTTATTTACCTCTTGCTTTGCTACAGAGCCATTTTATACATTTAGAATGACAATTTTACCCTTAAATTGGTAATTGCTGAACGCGAGCCAACCCCAAACAAACGTCAGCCATTACATTTAAACTTGCATTTTTAGAAAGTCTTGCAATAGGTGTTGTACAACTTCCAAATTATCAGAACACCGAAACGACGATTAAAATGTTTCATAAAGGGAAGTAACAGTGAGATCTCTGGAAAAATCTCTAAACTGAATAATAAAAACAAACCTGATACCCATTAAATGTTTTTTAAAGGCTTTCCATGTCAGACACAAACTCATCCGTTTCCTTATCGTGTAATTCGTATTTAAGTAACTCTCTTTTCTTCTTGTAGCGTCGTCTAAATCACAACTGTAGTATTTTGCCAACTTTAAACTGTAGACTTGGCATGATCGAGCTTTGTTTTTCTCAAGCTTTTAAGTTTCTACGTTGCCGTTTTAATTGCAAAATCTAATTTGCACGTAATTCCTAAGAGTTTTCTTTTAAACTTCTGCACCTGAATTGCTGTTTCTCCAGTGAAGTCAATTTCTCTCTATTGTTTCATAAAGTACCTATCTGTCTCATCCGCAGCCTGTTTCTCTCTTGCTGGTTTACAAAGAGTTAAAAGCCAACACCCCACAAAAAAAACACTCCAAGTTTTATTTTTAAGAGAAAAGGACATGGCGTCTTTGTTCTTAGAAACTACGAAAACATATCCCCATCCGACCAGCGACGGGCAAGAAACGCTCTTTACACAAACACGGGGCGAAACATTTCAGTGATGCTGTCGTACAGCCTTCACCTCTCCCCCCTCCCTGCACTGCTGCATTGGAGTTCCAGGCGGGTTTGCAGATACCCCCCTCGCACGCTGCGCTGGGGGGGAACCGGTCTGCAGCCCCCCCTGTGCTCGGTGCTGCACAGGGGAGCCAAAACCCGCCACGGCTCCCCCCGGGGCTGCATCGGGGACGGGGCGTGCGGAGCCCGCCGGGTGCCGCAGGGGAGGGGAGGGGGCGCCCGCAGCCGCCGAGGGGCACCG
>VXBN01002748.1:89625-107413 GCA_013397395.1 Sinosuthora webbiana | reverse complement strand
AAAAATTACTTGGAAAAAATTATTTAATATATTAACAATTAAAATAGAGTTGAAAGCTGTGAAACAAAGACAAAACAAAAAACTAAAATACTAAAATAGCTTTCCTCCACCACTTTTTTCTAGTTTCAGCTTCACTTCTCCTTTCTCAATTTCTCTACCTCCTCCATCCCAGATCAGCATGGAGCATCACAGTGGGAGGAGAATGGGGGGTGCAGTCGGTCCATTACAGTCCTTCTCAGCCATTTCTTCCATCTCACACTTCTTCCTGCTCCTGCATGGGTCTTTACCCAGAGCTGCTGTGCCTCAGGGTAAACCTGCTCTGGTGTGGTTTTCATGTCCAGGCCCAGAGCTTCTTCTAGGGCCCTGCTCCTCTGAGGGCTCTCCATGGATGGAGCTTCCTTTGGGCCATGTCCACCTGTGCCAGTGTGGGGTTCTCCATGGACTGCAGTGTGAGTGTCTGCTCCATCACAGTCCTCTCCACAAGCTGCAGGAAAATACCTGCTTCCCCCTTCTTCTCCAGGCTCTGTAGGGAACACCTGCTCCCTCTCAGCCTCAGGCTTCTTCTCTCACTCTTCACTGGAGGGCAGTGAATGAATGTTGAAATTGAGAATAAAGAACACATAAAGAACCATTAAAGAACACTTGAACTCTATTTCTCTGCAAAAAATAAGAGTCATTTACTCTTCAAGGTTAGTGCTTCTGCAATGGCAACTTATAAAAAAATAGCTGAATAAAGAAAAATAATTTCTGCAAGTGGTATTACCCAAACTCACTGGGTAAGCATATATATGAGAGCACTTCAGGAATAGCTTCAGGAGTGTGGTGCAGACAGCCTGAGGTGGACACCACCACACTGCAGCATTCCCCTGGCACCTGGCAGAAGAGATGCCCTCGTGCACAGCTGCAGAGGAGACGGGGCTAGATTGGGTCAGATTTTTTGCTGTTGTGATTTTATGGAGGTCAGCAGTGTTTTGTCACAGTTAATTCAGCACATAAACTTAAATTTCTGTTACACAGGTGAAAAATCCATGTAGTTTGGATATTCAACACCAACCTGATGTGCTGAGGGGTTGTTCAGTGCAGAGCTGTGTAAAGGTGACAAATGCTTCAGGCCTTTCTGTTCCTGTACAGAGTACACTCCACAGTTTTGTGTTTTTAATGTGGCTTGGGAAAGGTCAAATATGTTTGTAGAAGTTCATTTGTACTGCAGATACATGCTTTAAATTAAGACTTATATGCAGGCAGCATCAAAGACATACCAAAACTTAAAGCTGTTTTCTCAGAGCCAAAAGCTACATTCTTCCTGTATCAGAAAAAGGATTTTCTTTTCCAACCTGCTTTTTTTTTTTTCTTCTTCCTAGTAGACTTTCAGCAATAAAGGCAAAAATGAAATCTCTTCTTTACTTGCACACTTTCAAGAAGCCTACGTCTTAAAAATACTGGAGACTTGGACATGCCAATTATTAAGATAATGCTGTCATTTTCCTGCAGGCAGTACCTAACCAATATTATACTGCGTCTTTGTAAAACAATTGAAATAAAAATGATAGGCCTTTTCTGACATCCTTTGTATTTCTTGTATTAACTCCACTTATGTTTTCAAACAAAATGTTCATTCTTCTGCAAATGTTCAAGTCCAGATCTGCTGTAATCTTTTGCTCCTCTTAGGCCTTGTAGACAGATAGGTAAAAACAACACTCCAACTTTGCCTTTCTCAAATGTTAAGAAAATGTTGTTTTCCTTATGTCTACAAGGAATCTAGGCTGTCATTATTCTCTAGATGGTAAAAGCAGGAGAAAACCAAACCCATTAAAAGTTTTGAAAGAGGTCAATATAAAGTGGAAAACTTGGCAATCTAATATTTGTTATGAGAATATGATTGAAGTGGATGTGAGAGTTAAGGCAGAATTTTTTCTTTGTTTTTTTTTAATCTTATTATTGAAATGTCTGAGTGTGATCTGAGGGACTCTTTGTGGGAAATCTCCACCTGAGCAGGGGAATTTAAAACTTTGCACCACTGAGCCCTGCTATTCCCCTTTATTTCAAACACCAGCAGCTTCCAAGTGACAGGGTGAATGCATGGTGTGATTCCTCTAGCAGCTACAAAACCATAAACAGCTTTTCCACCCAGATGTTTAGGAATTTCTTGGTTTCTTTATGAGCATTGTAGACATGTACCTTTATAGTACTAGAAGAGGAGGTCTTAATTTCCTGTTGGAATCAGACTGTAACAGCTGCCAAGACTTAGTATTTAACAAAGTTGTTGGGAACTCTTTATTTCTACCTCAGGGTTTATACTGGAGAAAGTCTGTGTAAATCAGCCCAAGCCGAAGTGACAATGTGTCACTGTAAACCATAACTGTTGATAGAAGTTCAGTCTGTATGCCACAGTTCACATACATTTTTTATGGACTTATAATTAGTGTAATTCCGGTCTCCTGCAGGTTCCAGCTTTGGAAGTGAAGAGCAGACCACCCCCAGGGCACCTGCGCCTCCTAAGGATGTTCCCAAGGGGAGCAGCAAAAGCACGACACAGGCATCGAGCAGCACAGCGACTCCACGCAGGAGCTTACTGCCAGCACCAAAAACTGCCACAGCACCCGCTGGTAAGTGCTCCAAACTTAAAACAACACCTGCATTAAGCCAAGAAATGCTTGCTGTGAGGCTCTTTTACTGTCTGCTTTTAATTAATTTTCATTTGGCCTATTGCCGGTGTGCTGATTTGGACTCCATGTACTTCAGACTCCTTCAAACACAGTCAACAACACAGCTATCATCTCATTTTATGAGTTATGTGTAGAATGGAAGGCATTTACTGTCCCTAACTACACATGCCAGAGATTTACTGTATATATTGTTCGTTCTCAACAAGCAGCTTCTTCAAAACATTGCATTGCTTTAGAGACAAAGCATTCAACTGAGCACATAACTCATTGCTAGGTATGTTTGCAGTGATGAGAATATTTGCCTCTAGGTTTAAGTAATCTTTGGTTTTTTCATTCAGAGAGGCAGAAGGAGGCAAGCAAACAAAGCAAAAAACCCCCTAGTCATGTTTCCAAATTGTTTCCTTTCCTAAACTCTCCTTCTGCTCAATTCAGTTATGTCTCAAACGACCAGTTCCATCAAGTTCAGATTAGATCTAACAGTTTAGATTCCAAAATAAGTAATTTATCCAGGCTGGCTAAAATTATTTACAGTGTTAAAAATTATCACCAATGTTTCATCTCTATGTAAGTTCCACTGGGTTTGATAACACATTGCAAATGGAGCTGGGAAGGAAAAATCAGTGCAAAATATGAGACAAAGACTTTAGGAATTGCTAGTTCTTGTCACCTGGTTTCAAGACAGATTAACATGTTGTAGTGGTTTGACCCTGGCTGCACACCAGGTATCCACCAAACCAACAGGACAGAGGGAGATAAATACAATAAAACACTCATGGGTCAAGATAAGGATGAAGGAATAACTCAGCAATTACCATGTCATAAACTTGCCTGTTTTATTCTGGAAGGAAACTAAACATGGAAGTAGGGTTACCTGGCTGTGTTATGCAAACAGTCAGACACAGTTCCTGAACAGGGGCAGCTGACAAGTTTAGGAAGTTGTTATTATACATAAGAGACAGAAGCAAAAGAAATGTTTTGCTTCTGAACTTCAGAACTATGTTAGTCCAAAGTTCTGGTTTAATTTTTTATGAGCCAAGTTAGCAGCACGTATCTGTTGCCAATTCATTCTTCTTTTTTTCTTTTTTTTCTTTTTTTTTTTTTTAATTAAAGCAGTGTCATGGTTCCTCAAAGTGCTAAGTATTGGATAGGAGAAAAGGTTGAAATAAATCAAAGAAATCATGAAGATAAGGTTTTTTTAGCAGCTCTAGTCTTGCCTCTCTTGCAATAGCATATGAACACTGGGTGTAGATCCCAGTGGGATAAAGACACCTACAGAATGTAAACTTTTCTGTTTAGGTTTCCTTTGGACAGTGATTTCTATAGGCTTGATGTTGCATATATATTTAGCATCTGACCCACCTCCTGTGCAAAACATTGCAGTTACTAAATTGAAGTGCTTAGAGCACTCCATAGTTAAAGCTGAAGAGCACAGGCACTATGTATATTGCATACAGCATATTTTATGAAAGGAAAAAGGAAAGTATTTCACAAACAGGATGGCAGTAATTTAAATATAAATAATATTTCTAAAAGACTGCAATATCAGACTGCAATAAAAATAACATTTGTATTTCAGAGACGTACATAATCTGTGTATGAATAGTAAATTAATTCACAAATGAAAATACCTACCTATATTAATGAATCAAAAATAGCCACCAAAAACCACTTGAAAGCTTTCATGTATTAGATGTTACTTGAGAAAACCACATTAACTGTAAATTTTCACTTAAAAAAATTAAGACACAATGGCTCAAGAGAAATTACATTCTTGATATTTCACTAAAAGTGCTTGTAAAATAAATGGGACTGTGGGGAATAAAAAGTATTTACATAAGGAAAGTGGACTCCTTTAGATTCTGCTGTGCAGCAGATGATGCTGTGCTTCAGATGATCGAAAAAGAATTCTGGCATGGGACAATAGCAGTGAAAGATTATTGTCATGCAAAGTGTTTTGCAGGCATGAACTGATGGCCTTTCGACTGGTCTGTGAAAAGGGTGCACTTAATTAGGTTCCAGTGCATTGCACAGCCCATTTTATATTTACATGTCTGTCAATTTACAGAAAAGGGAAAAGAAAGCACATACTTGACTAGAAAAAGAGAGCTCTTTTAATTTCACTCAAATATATTAGCTGCTTTGGGAAGTACAGTGATAACCTAGCTAAAACTTACTATTTCTATGTTGCTTCTTATTTTTTAATGGTAGGTGAAAGCAGGTCTCCATCAGGAGCTTTGCAACTATAATCTAGTTCTGAAATTCATATTAGTTTCCTCTTTCCACAGATGTTGATTAAAATATGTAGTACTTGAAGCATACATATATGAATTTTCTGGTTTAAATGTTCCTTAAAATGGTGGAATATCTGCAGAAGGCAATGTTCAGAGATTTAGTTCTGTCCACCAGGCTGGATCTGCCTCCCAACTGTCTATGAAATCAGAGAGCTCTGGGACTTTATATTTTCTATGCCCTGTTATGGATTTTGAGGGGTGTATGTTACGGGATTCCTATTTCTACTTGGTTATTATTTAATGACTGTTGTCATCCATAAGAAATATCCAAATTTGAGTGCAATGACAGTGGCAATAAGGAATTTATTTAAGCAGCTTGCTCCTACTTGGCCCTCTAAATCAAAGACAATCAAAAGCACTATTCAAAAAATTCACCTGGTCAATTCCTGTGCTTCTACAAGTACTAGTAAATCATATATAACAGGACAGGCTGTTAAATGCAATCAGTCAAGATGAAAAATAGGAGGCCAATGTTATCTCAGCTCTCACCAGCAATCTTATAGTGTAAAATGTGCTTTTTTTGATCAGATTCTGCAAAATCCAGACAGCACAGCGTCAGCAGGAGGAAGAGGGATGAGGTCACCTGAGGGGGGAAGAGTGAGCCCCAGCACTTTTGCAGGGATGAAGGGAGAAGAATCTGCTGCTATTTTGTTCCCCCTTGCAAACACTCTCCCTTCAAAGCTGAATAGCAGTGTGCAGTGAGTTACATTCATATTGTTCCTGTACTGAACACAGGGATATGCAGCACTACCTTGCAGGTGAAAGTGGGAGTTCATCTGCAAGTTTTCCTACCTTTCTTCTGGGAACCACTCTAAAACATGCCACAGCACAACTGTGTGAGGAGAAGACAGTAAAATGCCATAGGATCCAGGCAAAATGGCAGAAAGAGGAGTAGTTGTTTTAACTCTTCAACTAACATTGGATGCTCTGAATTACCCTGAGATTTTCTATTCAGTCCAAAGAATTTTTTTTTTTTTTTAACCAGGTTTATTTTTCCCTTTATTTTTTTTAAACACCAGTTGAAGGCCCTTTTCTTTTCAAATACAAGAACAAGGGAACCATTTTCAGATGAGACCATGAAATAATCGTTGTCCTTTTTTTTATCAGATTGATTTTAAATTTGCAACAAACACAAAGGGAAAAGCACAAGCATTAGCAGTTTCCACTTGAAGAAATACATAGTCTTTCTTCCACATCTACTTATCTATTCAGTCTTTCCGTGTCTCATAGATCACAGGAAGCAGAGATTCTCTAGAGAGAATTAGACTGCTCTCATTCTACAGGATCCATCATATTTCCAGCTTTGCTCATTTTGTCTCAAACAATGCATGCAGAGATGTGTCATTACTCACCAAGGACATGCCTAGTCGTGGGTATCAGGGGGAAAGGCAGAAGAAAGCTCAGAGGGGTTCCCTGTGTCTGTGAGTGACTGAAGATATTTCCTTGGGTTTTTTTTATTAAACTTGCGGACTGCATTAGTTAACTTGTAAAATACTCCCGAGAACAGCTGGAATCCATCTGAATGCAGTCAGTCCCATTGAATTGTTAATGATGTCTACAGCGTGTTAGGATTTGTTTTGGAATAAATACTCAATGTACAACTTGTTAGTGCGCTTTCAATCTGAAGTATGAAAGCAAACTGAAGCCTATACCCGTATACTGGCTTTTGAAGACTCAAAAAGGTACAGGCAAATACAAGTGCTGATTCTGCAGTGCTTGAGAAGATGTCTCAGATGAGGTGTCTTTTGCTCTGGTTCCTAGGCTAGCACTCAGCACTGCTGGGAGAATGGAGAAATGGCTTTCTTTGTCTGCTATTTTTCCAAGTGATTTCTGGAATGTCTTGCCTTGTGTTTCTAATTATTTTGCATTTGCTCCTTCTGTTTCATTTGGAGAAGGCTGTGTATGTTAATTAAGAAATGTAAATACCTTTACAGAATTGTGTGTTTAGAGGCCTTTTTCAAAAGAAAAGGTTGTACGCACACTAGTAGAAAAGACAAACAAATATTTATGCTCATTGTTCTCTTATGGCCTGAAATATTCATTTCTTTACACAAGTATAGCTTTTAAAAGAGGGGAAATGTTGAGAGATTTCTAATCTTAAATGGAATGTAGATTCACATAAAAATTAGTACTTTGTGGCTTTGGTTACTGGCTACCAGAAACAAAATTCATTGCATGACCTCTGTCAGTGGTAGGAGTTGGCAGAGCCTTGGAAATTGTTACAGGAATCCTGGAAGTTAAAGGTAGTTCCTGAGATGCCAGGAGGTTTTTTCTGGGATCATAATCAGTGCTAAGAATCCTGATTATGGAGCCAGCAGGAATAAGGCTAATGTACAGGCATTTAACAAAGAGCTAATTGGAATTCCATATTTCCACTCTGTGGGCAATAACACTAAGATTTTGAAGTAAATTTTGTTCAGATCAGATTTAATATACATTATAAAAGATGAATTTGGAAGAAAATTTCAAAAGTGGTCAAGTTCAAGAAATATACACTTACGGTGCTTAATTTCCTTTTGTAATTTTGTTTATTTTTTATTATTTTATGATTGCACACATAACATCTTTTGACATTTCAAAATGTATGTGTCAGAATATGATTTGAGGTTTTACACGTTTTCAGGCCTGTAATAACTACTGAAAAAATGTTTGTCTTGTTTCCTGAGTTGCCCTGGAGCATCAGACTTTTTTGTGCATTTTAGTCTTTAAATTACTTTTAGTACACTTCAAGCTAGAAAAGATCAAACTTCATAACCTCCTGCTGCACCATACCCTCTGCTACTGCACATTATGCTAATCACACTACACCACTACACCAGTGCTCTCCCTCAGATTTTTTTTTTTAACCTGAAATTCTACATCTCTGTGAAGTGACAAATCCTGAGCCCAGACACTTGTAATCTAAAGATTTATTTTCCCTGCAGGAAATCAACATGTTTTCTGAATGTTTCTCTTCGAACCAGCTAACAGCTGTTGTTTCAAAAGACAAGAGCAAGCCCCATTTTTAGAAAAGCATTCAGCTTCAAGCTCTTATATGAGGTCTGATGCCAGGGATGGCTCTTCCCCTGAAATTTCCCTGTGGGTGATGAGCTTAGCAAAACGATAACAGTTTGTTCCCGCAGACCATCCTTCCTTTTGCCTGCTGTGTGCTTTCTAAATCCCTCTGCTCTAAGGAGGGCCACAGAGAAGCACCAGGGCCCTTCCACTTATGAAGGAGAAGTTGAATAATTGCTAGCTCCGTGTGTCCCTGTCCCTGTCCCCTTCCCAGCAAGGCTGTGCTCGGCACTGGCTCTTCCCTTATGGCACAACCCCTCCTCCCCTACCCGCTCGCTGCACTGCTGCGCCACCAGACCTTAGGAGCTCTCCTAGTCTTGTAAACTGAACAAGGACCATGATCTTCCTTATTATTAGTCCTACTTATCTTTCCTTGCCCTTTCCTATTTGTTTGCACCTTCTTTCTACTGGCCTTTCACTTTCTGGAGCCAATGTCCCCTGTGCAGCTGCGCCTGCTGGGCAGCACCCATACACAGCTCCCACTGCTCTCCACAGACCCTGCCTTGCCCTCTGCAAAATTCTGGGCTTCTTTGCTGTTTTCTTTCAACCAAACTCTAGCTGGGGAATTGATTCTAGTTTTGTGCTTAAGGTCAAGGGACTGAATGAATTCCCCAGGTGTTCCTCACTGAAAATGTCGCAAAACGAAAAGTAGTTAATTATTTACATGCCTAAGGAAAGCATAAGGAAAGCACACACTTATCTCTATCACTGCCTGTGTTTGGCATCTGGCACAGCAAAATTTATGGAGGAGCTCAGTATATGGCCCATTCATGCATTATATTTTTATTTTGAGAGCCCCAGAAAAGCCAAATCCTTATTACCCGGAAAAAGGGATGCTTGAATCTGTAACTAGATAAACTATCTAGTTACAAAGCCCTGTTTTTGGGCCAAACAAGCCCTGTTTTTGTCTCTCAGCTGCTTTCTCTTTAATATTTCTTTCTCAGGTTGGTCCTTAGTAATGAAAAGGCACCATAAAGTTATTTTCTGTCTTACTCTGTAGTAAAGCACAGTGTAATAGGGGGCAGGCATGGGCAATTTTTATCTTCAGTCACTTCACTGGAAAAGTATTAATCACAAATGAGACTCTTAGCCTCCAAGTGTTGTATTTATGAACAGCAGAGAAAATGGAGATGGACAAAAGTAAAGGTATGAGCAAGTGTTCAGTCTTTACAAGCCCCTGACAGCTGATTATGGGACTTGGCTATGAACAGTGGAAGAGAGTCAAAGAGGGTTTTGGAACTTACCCCATGCTTCCCTCCCACAAACAGTGGGATGTGCAGGTGCATGTGCACTTTCCAGAAGCACTCTGCAAGCAAATGCTGAGAGACAGTGCTAGAAATTATGCAGCTCAGCTTCTGGTGTGTGGCAAATGCTGTGTCTGCAGCTCTCTGCATGCAAGTCCTGATGCAGACAGAAGTGGAAGGGTGAAAGATGCATCAGAAATAAACCTATATAATGCACCTGTGACTAGGTGTGGCTTTGGAGGGAGCAGAAAACTAGTAAACCAGTAAGTGTCCCTGAAGATTATGATCCCCTTATAAAATTATCACTTTTCTCCACTGTTGAAAGAGCCAGGTCACATTTGCATTAAACAAAATGGAAGATTGTGTTAGCTTTTGGACTGCCACTGTCATTAGGCACCACCAAGAGAATCGGATTTTGTTTTCCTACTTCAGATACTTCAGATTCTGTGGGACCTTTTCCTATAAGGTGTCTGTGAACATACTCATAAGAGAGGGGAAAGTTAATAAGGCAAACTTTGTTTTCCCTCTACAGCAAGTCATTTGCCTTCAATATCTCTGTTCTTCCTGTATCCAGGGGCTGTGACACAGTCCTTCAGGCTAAAATGCAACCCTCAACAAACGCTAATGGTTAAAAAAAGAAAGCAAATAGGAAAATACATTACTGTCTCAGGGGTTTGTTTTTTACTGCTCTTTCTTCTTACTTCTTTGTTGAATGTTTTCTGCTTGAAATCCTGTGTGTGTGACTGTCACACCACGGTCAAACAAGCAGGGCAGGACTTCATGTTACTGCACTCAGCATGGCCCCCACAGCTATGTTAATGGGAGCTGTGGGTGGGCAGGAGGAGCTGAGCTTGGGTGGCCACTTTGGCTTTCAGAGGAAGTTGTATCTCCCTGGTGCAAGAGGCAGTCACTGACTGCAGAACTCTGACAGCTGGCAGACCTTCCCGAGGCCCTGACCAGAGAGCTCCAGCGGTGGGACAAATAACAACAGACACTGAGTTGCCTCTCTCAGAAATATTCCATGCCCTGTTTCATCCCACACTGGCACAGCGTCTTGTAGGTTTGTGCCCTGAATGTGCTTGCCCGCTTCTGTCCCTGCCTGACTAACTGCACAGACAGCGACCTACTCTCCTGTGTCCAGGCAGCCACATCCAGCACAGCTCTGACACATCCTGCCTGCTTCTGGTTCCAGCCTCCCCCTTGACTACACCAGACCATCTTGGCAAAGCTGGTCCCCAGAAAAGACAGCTTCCTTACCTGTGGAAAGTCACCTGTGGAAAAGGTGACAGGGCAGGGACTTGCAGGTAATTTCAGTCAGCTTTGCACGGTCCTATTCCACCTCTCCTGCAGCCCGGAATGAGGTTGCACAGCAAGGTAAAGAGACAGAACACAGCACTCAGAACAGATAGGGTGAGTTACCTGCGTAGCTATTGGTGCCTTAATGGCATTAGTCATGGTGCAGATGACTGGAAAGCCAAGGCAATGTGTAAGGCCTTCTTCTGTCCTTCTTTAGTGCTGTGCATGTCAGCTCAGCCACATGTACACAGTTGTGGTTGCACAACTGGCAGGTTCGCATCCAACCCAGAAGTGCTGTGTAGCATCATTCTGTGCAGAGCCCAGGATATGTATTGGTGAAATACATTTTGCCATTTTGATGTGTATCTTAGTGAGAGTTCTGCACAGTTACAAACAGAATTATAAACCAAATATCTTTCTACCTTTGATTTTTTTTTTTCTAAAACAGGTGTGAAGAAAGAAGTACAAAAAGATCAGGATGCTAGCAGACCAGCTGTCTCATCCCCTAAGAAGTCAGCAGTAACAGCCACAAAACTCCATTCACCAGGTATTTATGAACCTGAAAGCACTGTTTCAGGAAAGATTTAAACTTGTTGACTTTGCATCTCTTGTTAACACACTCACAGCTGAGACCTACTATTGTTAAGTGAGGATTGATTGTGTCCAAGGTTCATTAAGCTGGCTACATCAGGCTTTATCATACCAATGCATGAGCTGAATAGACTTTTGTTCTTTTTGTCATAACCATGCAATCATCTCTCTCTCAAAACAGAGTTGTTGCTATTACATGTTTAAGGGCACAGAAACATTTTTTTTTACCATTACAATTTTCTTACATAAAAAGAGGACAGATACATATAGCAAAATAAAAGACACCTCGGACAATTGCCTGGAGTGACAGTGTATTGCTCAGAATCTACTCTTACTTTTATGCAGAGGCACAAAATTTCCTGGGCTATTTCTGTGCATAACTGGAAAAGGGATTATCTGTAGAAATAACCTCCAAAGTTCTATTGGGACATTGTCAACAAGCACATGGTTGTAACATTTCTGAAGAATACCTTTTTTTATTTACTAAAATGAAGAGAACTTGTTCCTATTTATGTACTGAGTGTAATTAACAAATGGAAAAGGTGCTGAAAGGCTTTTGTGAGGCTGGCCTTTGGTTGATCTAAATGTTTCTGAAATGAGTGTGCATGGTCTCACTGATTTCATTGTGCTTGCAGTTTATCTTCTGTTGCCTGATTTTTCAGACTCTGCTTGAATATTTAAAATGTCATCTCTACAGCTATGTGATACTTAAGTTATAACTGGGGAGGACAGAACCCCATGTTGCTTCATTTGGTGGCAAGATATGAAGCATGTAGAACAGCTCTCCAGCTCCTAAAACTTGCACCAAGAATGTCTTCCATTATTATTAAACTCAATCCCTGTTCTTCTTCTTCTCAACCAACAAAATCAAGAAAATGGAAGGTTAAATTTAATCTTCCCAGGCACCAACAGGACACAAAATTCTTCTCCTTACAAAGATACTAGAGTAAAAAGATGAGCTTAACACTGTCCTCTGAGTCATATAATTTACAGGCTATTTTCTACCTGGTGAGATCACAGAGAGATCCAAAGAATTTTGTTGCAGAGAGTGCCAGACCAGAAGCTCACCAATGTTTATAACAGTGGGAGTCCAGTTTAAGCATCAGCACTGATTGTGGCTGTAGCAGCGTGTTATGGCACGGCTGATTTGCTTCCACTAGGATTACAAAGCAAAATGGAGCACTGGAATATTTGCACAGTGTGTTTGTATTGCCTTAAGGAGGTCTGCATTTCCACGGGTGACTTAATAACTTTTGAGGCCTAAAGTTTTGGCGTATCCAATTCATGAGGCCTCAAAGGTTTCTGCATTCTCATGAGAGCTTGAGTAACTGACCTCCATCCATCAGACTGATTTAGAATTTGTTCAGCTTGCTTGTCTGCAAGTAAGCCAGTGTAAATTTATTTATCACTCTAAGGATCAAGTAGGAAAATAAACCTCATCTTCACTTATTGCTTTTAGAGTAGCCTTTGGCATTCTTTGAAGTAACTACAGCAATACCAAAGCAGTAATTACATTTTTTTCAGCTACTTAACAATTTCAAAAAATAGTCAAAGCAGCTTTTGAAGAAGACACACAGTGTAGCTCTTGGTAAGGGGCAGTCACAGACTTTCCTCCATCAGAATCACAAATTCCTGCATTGTTTACACTTTTTGATGGGAGAAAATGTGTCTCACAGGTAATTCCACCACAGCTACATCTGGCCTTGATACAGGTTCTAAAATTTCTGAGTGCTGCTTCTAGGTTGTATTTGCCTCTTACTGGCCTTCTCACATTCAGTTCCTTTAATCAGTGCTGGTTTTTGACTGTCATACACAAATTTCTTGAGCTTTGAATCTGAAGACTTGCAAGGGAGTTTTTGAGGTGCAGAGTCTTGCAGGGATCTCAGTTTTATCCTTTGATGCAATACTATCCCTGAGATCTGTGTATAGGAACAGGTGTCCATAGATGCAAGCGCTCTCCTTCCACTCCATTTTAGAATGGTGCCAACTGCTTCTGGCATCTGCCGCTCTACAGAATGCTTGTAACAATTGTCTCCAAGTAATTTGCTCACTTTCCTTACCAAAATGTTGGAAATTGGACAGTTAAAAGGCGAATAAATTACATTCCCCATATAAATCCTCATGGACAGTGTTAATTACAAGTACATACTTGTTATGTCTCCTTAGTTCAAACACTCACATAGATAAAAAAGACTTGGGGGTTTTGAAGCAGATGAAAGGGGTACAGTGATTTCAGCATACACTGGGTCTGCCCCTCTGGTCCCACCATCAGCAAAAAGGACATTGAGGATCAGGGCCAGCATCATTAATATATACCCTGTTTTGTGCAGAGCAACAGAAGAGAGACATCAATGGCAGAATAAGCTTAGTAAGCTGCCTTTCAGACCCAAATGAACCAAGAATTTCAGATTTATCCCTGAGGAGAATAGCACCATTTAATTTACAAGGACAGATTATAATACTGAAAAGGACAACACAGAAATGTGCACTTCAAATCTTCCAGTGAACAGGAGGGCTAGAAAGATATAAGACTAAGCAACCTGATGGGTTTCTGTTTTAATTAAAACTGAAATGATTTCAAGAGCTTTCTCCTACACTTCTCCCTAAGCCTTCTGTTGTAACATCACCGTCTTGCTTGAACCACCCAAGATTTTTACACTAAAAAGACAGATATTTATGGCTGTTGCCTTTATGAATTTCTTCTTTTGTGGTATTACCTACTGAACAGTTAAGAGCCCCTTGACATGAATGGAAGAGTCTGTATTTTCTTACTACTGCACAAAAAGGTTGACAGGCTTTAAGTGACATAAAAGTAGATAAGAGGGCAATAACTATGTTGCTTGAACTCTCTTAATGACAAAAACTCCTTATGCTGTATTACTTAGGTCTTCCAACAGCATAGCATTAGTCTTGATGCTGCAGAACACGGTATTCTTTGTCACAAATGCAAGTCATGGACACAAAGATTTTCAAAGGGTTTTTTTGCACTTGTGGCTCTTTGGAGTTGCACCCTGAGATGCTTGGAGACATGAGGGAGTGTCTCTGCTGGAGCTGGCTCCCTGTAAGCTTAGCCTGGAGCCAGGATGTAGCTGGGCAAGATAGAAGATATGCTCCCAATGGCTCCAAACAAGCTGGGAATCTGAAAAAGTAGGAATATGCTCCTGGGGTATTGCTCTGGGGAAGCCATACTCTTCCCCTGGCTGATCTAGTAAAACTGCCCTTAGGATCTATTTGCACACCCAGACCACAGCCTTAAAGATCTAAAAGATCTAAAGCACATCTGATAAAATTACCTCTGGAATTTGTACTGCTCTACTTTACAAATTGGCTCAGATTCATACCATCAGAGGCATGTCTGTGGAAGGATTCTTTGGCTATTTAGGAAAGGGATAGGTAGTATTCGTGGCAGAAGACTGTCCCCTGTTACTTAAATTGCTGGACACTGGTTGTAGACATGGTTTCTCTACTGTTTTTCAGGGACTGTATACTACAAGACTATAAAACTACAAACTGTTCCCTTTTTTCATATTCTTGCACACACAGCCTTTTCTACTAATACCTTTTCTACTAATAGAAATGTTCCAGACCCACGCCCACTATCTCTAGTAACACATGGGATAAAGGCGTCTGGCTCATATTTTCTCCCTCTTTCTTACTGACTTTAGCTTCTAGGGTAAAAGCTGGTGAATAGTGGGAGGATCTGTTGAAGACTGGAGGCTCCTGGCCAATATTCAGAACTGAGCTGAAGAGCATCAACTGAGGGGTAGCAAAAGGGTAGCAAAAAAAATCACTAAGCTGTGCAAAGGTGATGCCCAGCTGGCCATAAATGTTTTTAGAGGAGACTTCTCAGAATGCAAAGAAGGTAAAGACAGAAGAGATTTTCCAAGCAGTGGCTAGAGCACCCCAATACTACCAGAACACTGCCCCTTCTTGCTTCATCCTCATAATTGGGTATATCCACAGAAATTAAAGTGATAGTTGACTCAGGCAGGATGTGAACTTAGGAAAAAAAGCCTCTCTGCCTTGAAGTGGCTTATCATGAGTAAGCTCTAGTTCTGGTGCCACTGATATGAATATGACATTGTATTTTTGCTGATACCCTAAACACAGGCTACACTAGTGCTTTCACATCTTTGTACAGTATCAGGCTTGCTTCAAGCCAACTTGAAGCACATCAGAGGAGCCAGAGTCTGTCTGGGCCCATTTCTGCAGGAAAACCATGTAGTGATTCTGGTGTGATCAATGATGCCAAGATGAGCAGCCATGCAGAGCCACTGATGTAACTCTTGTACACTGTGTGGCACCTGGTGGCACTTCAGTACGTATCTGCTAAGTGCTGCAATTTTAAACACGTTTTAAAGGTGAGAGCAAGGAAAACTCTCAAGGTAGACTGCATTATTGTAGATAAAAAGTAATAGTGATATCCCAATAGCAAGAAATCCATGCTATGTTTGCATTCAGGGAGGGACAACTCCAGCCCCACACTGTCCTGTGTAGAGGCAAAATGAAATCTGCAAAGGCAAAGGCAAACTGGCACGTCTGCCGAGTCACCAAGCTGGGGTTCATGTGAACAAAGAAACTATGTGTGGAGTAAAAATGTCATCTAGCTGTTTTCCACATCATCAGTAAGATAAGGTGAATCCTGACCTGGAAGTGCCCATTTCTCTCACATTCAAGAGAGTCCAGCATCACAGATGCAGATCTCCTTTCTTGTAGATGTCTAGCAGAGGTGAGGTGCTTCCTTCCTCCAAAAACCTCAGTTCTCAGTGATACACTCTTAGGACAGCTCTCAACTTGTAGAAGACTTCCAGGCTCAGAGCTTGAGGTGAGATGACTGTTAAAAAGCTTTGAGCTTTGGCCCCTAAAAAACATGTTTCACTGTGCTTTTACTTTTTTTTTTTTTTTTTTTTTCAGAAAGACTGGAAGTTCTGTATGAGTGCTACAGACTTTTTTTCTTTCGTAGGGATGAGTCCCAAAGGCCATGGAAACACATAAATGTCATGTCTGTACATGTAAACTAAGTGAACTGAATGGCCTTTTTGTCTCTCCTTTGTAGGACATCCCAAGCAAAGGCCGACCACCCCAAAGAATGGGTTCTCCCCCAAACCAGGAGAGGGGCGAGACACTGAAAAGCAGTTCATTCAGAAACTGAAGGAAAAGTGTGATGAGCAGTCCCGGCAATTAATCAATATCCAAGATGAGCTTAAAAGGGCCAGCTGTGGCTTTGATGTCTTTGCTATAACAACACAGTACTTTTTCAGGCAGGTAAGTGCAATGGGTGCTTCTTACCATTGAAAAGATTCTTTGCCTTTACACCTGTCACTTGCCCAAATTTATTCCATAGTCACTGAAAATTTGCTCTTGGGACCAAAGCATGTAATTTCTTTACAATTATTATTATGAGAAGGGAATTTAAATTTCATAGAATTATATGAAAGGAAAACTGCAATGACAAAGGAAATCTGGCACCTCTGTTAAGTCACCGAGCTTGGGGATTGGGTGGCCAAAGAACTTGTGTGTAAAGTGTAGATGTCATCCAATCTGATAAGTTGAATAATTTGATGCCATATATTTGGAAAAAAAGGGTTCAGGAACTTGGAAAATGAAGAATTTTGAATGAGGTATTTGTCACAAGCAGAGGTTTTTAAGAGTAAAAGAGATGCAGAAACTTAGAAGCCCCAGTCTCTGATTGCTAGAGCTGGAATGTAAAGTGTAGCTGAGATATTAATACTTGTGAGCAACCAAAGCTGTTAGATGAAGGAAACCATTTGACTTCCCTCAATAATTATCTACTCTTCCTGTTCACCATGAATTGGACAGGGTGTCCATGTAGCAGGGTTACCAATTCCTGAAAATGTTAGGATAACATTATCTCAGCATGTAGAAGATTACACACAGCAGGTATAGAGAACATAAAGAAAATGTTACTGGTAATTAGAGAACCTTATTTATTCACTCAAGTCAAAATGAATAAATTTTAAGACAACCAAAATAACCATGAAAGACTTGAAGGTACTGCTTGTTTCAAAAGCTGTTTAGTGATCTAGGAAATGCAGCTGGGCTATGAGGTCCAGGCCTGGTTCACACCATGTATTTTATAACATCCCAGGTTAAGATGGTGTTCTGGCTACTTTGTAAAACAGGCAGATAATCACCAGCAGTAGGACCCCAGGCTCGGATAATAGCCTTGATTGCCTGTTTGTCTAGTTTTGGAAGAGACAAGAATAAATTTTCTTGCTAAATGAGAGAAAGAAAAGCAAGGAAACAAAACCTAAATTCAGTCAGTCTCAAAAATTCTGAAATACTTTATTTATTTGGGGGGGGGGNTGGGGGGGGGGGGGTATATTAGTGGGAAAGATTCCACTTGAATAAATAACGATGGTTCACACTGTTCCCTAAGTAGGAGCTGATCTTGCCAGGGAAGATCCACTGAAATGAAAAAGGGTATTTTTTAAATGTCCTAAATATTTTAAATAACTTCCGAGGAGATCTTCCCCCTCTGTTTTTCTTTAGACTTGACATTTCTAGATTTCAGGACTTGTTGGGTATTTCTAAACACTTTTGGGTGGGTTTGGGTTTAGGTGTGTTTTGGGGTTTTTTTGTTGTTGTTTGTTTGGGTTGGGTTTTTTGGGTTTTTTTGGTGGTG
>VXBN01002748.1:2681-89549 GCA_013397395.1 Sinosuthora webbiana | reverse complement strand
TTTTGTTTTGTTTTGTTTTGTTTTGTTTTGAACTGGCTCTGAAGCATCCTTCTTTAAATCAGAGGGAAATAAAAAAGGGCAGGGCATTGTCAGCTCAGCTTTGTCTGTGCACTGTCCACTGGGGAGAGATTTCTCATCGCATGCCTCATTCACAATTTGCTGGAGGAACTCTGGAATTTTGGGCATATCTCCTTCATCTCCTCTGGATATATTTTAAATGAGAACAGCTGCTGCAACTGAGCTTTGAGATGACTGTCCTGCTGTTGGTGTATGTTGGATCTGTCCTGAAAATGCCTCCTAAATTGAACAACTCAGGTGTCTTTATTCAATAGCATCTCTCCAAGTCCTGGCCAAGCTTAGCTGTGCCTCATGTTCTCAGCTCCTCCGTGTTTATTAGACAAGCTGAGGATTGCAGTAATGCTCCTCTGAGTGCCTGGTGGTGAAAAATAATACACCTGTAGAATTTAGGCACCTGCAGGCTTGGGCAGGATTAGATGTAGATTTGTTTCAGATCCATGCAGGTGTGGTACCTCCTTTAGGAGTAGGGTTGCTTTAGGCTCCATTTTTAGTGCATGCAGGCAGGTGAGCGTTCCATGAAGATTATTTAAAGCACCGAAGACCTGAATTTCTGCTAGTTACTGACCTGTCTCATCTGAGACTTCCAGGCAGCACTAAGGAAGCACTGCTGCACTCTTAAATTCAATGCTTAAGTTGAGAGACGACATGCAGTGGGACAATCTGGGACTACTCATTGAGTTGTGTAACTGGGCGGTCATTTGTCTTGCAACATAGACACAGGCTTACAAGTTTTTGAGTGTCATTCAAAAATACAATCTGTAGACATTTTCTGAGGTGGTATTATTGTCTGAAAACTTGAGCAAATTTGAGTTGGCCGGCTTTGAGTTAGGGCAGCATGGGAAAAAATAAACCAACTTTTCACATTATAAAAATAATAACAGTTGGGTGTATCTGTTTCTGAGAACCCTGCAGGCAAAATGGTTGAGGTCTGAGTGGAACTGCAATTTGGCAAAGGATAAGCACTCATTCAAGAAAAAGGTGCAGTCTTATTCCAGAGATGTTTGGGGTTGATTTGTCCAGCTAGAAGTTCCACTCTTGTTAAGCAGAGGGCCCAATCCTATTTTGGTACTAGGGACCCTCTTTTCGGCTGATAGTCGTTTGTGTCCAATGTGTCTCTCTCCTTACATCACAACAAAATAATGTTCAAAACATAGATTTTTCTCAGATTCGGACCTAAAATCTGTTGTAAAATGTGCTCCTAGGCAGTGAGGACAGGACTGAGTCTTAAAAACAGCCCAAGGACCAGTGTTTTGCATACAAGTAGGAGTCTGCCCATCCCTGTGGCTCCCTTGTCTTGCTCACACTGTTGCTGGTCTCTTTCCAAAGCTGGGGAAAGCACCAATCCACGTTGTCCAACAGACATGTTTAGCTGTGTAGAAAGAGAGTGTTGTACATAATTAAAAGTGTTGGACCACACCAGCAGTTTCTTTGAGTGCTTTCAGATTACATGACCATTTTCTTACTATTTTATTGGATTCATTTTCTGACTGTTTCAGACCACTGCTGAATGGTATCTTAGAATCATCCCTCAGCTGAAAATGCTCTTCATTGGCAAGATTCTTTTAATTGGCATCTAGAAGTGCACAACATGTAGCAGTATTTAATACAGACCCACTAAATGACACTTAAACCAGTTTTCTATCCTTGGGAAAAGCCTACGCAATCGAAGCAGGTGATAACTGAGGCAGTAGACAGAAAAAATATTAAAGCAGTGGTTCTGACATAAGCGTGAAAAGTAATGATTGCACTGCCTGTGCAGAGCATGACTTTTAATTATTATTTAATTAGCAGATGTATTAGCTTAAGACCCTCGTACATGCACATGACTCTTCTTGACTTTTGGAACTGCTTAAAATTAATTCTGAAGAGGAGCAAATTAAGTTTGTCCTTAACGTTGTCAGATGTTCATCTTGCCAATACAGCCCTTGTGCTGTGCTGGTATTCTGAAGTGAACCACTGACTGATGGGAGCTGGAGTGATAACGGGAAGACTTTTTAGAGCAAATATTTCCAGAGCCCTGGTCTGGATCACTCCTGGCCTGCTCTGGCTTGTTAACCCAGTGACAGTGGCAGTCCTGGCCTAGTTTCAGCCTTGTTCAGCCAGGTGGCCAGAAGTGATCTCTCTTGGAAGTGGTAACAGTGCCATCTAAAGGAGAGTAACCCAAAGTGACAAATCCGGGAGAAAAAATCAGCACATAAATATGGAGGGGAAAAAAATCCACTTTCCTGTCTCTAGTACACTCCTAGAAGTGTTTGTGTTGAGGGCTGCTCTGGCCAAACGGCACCAAGGTCCTGGAAACTGGGCTAAATGGCTCTCTGCAATTCAGCCTGCCCCAGCAGGCAGAAAATGGAGTCCTAGCTCTGCCTCTGAAATTTCAGAGGAGGACTCTAGAGCTAAAGTGCATGTGAGGAGGAGGGATCCTTTCTGGGCTGCGGACCTCAAGGGTGGGAGCAGGTAAGGGAAAGGGTTATGCTGGGGTAGTCTGTCCCATCCCATACTCTGCTTGGGCCTGGAGGAGTTTCCAGACATGCAGCATGGCCTCTTGAAACGGTCTTCATATTGGGGGAAAAACTCCTCAGGACAGGTCCCAGCATGAGTGCAGCTGGATTAACTGGGAATGGAGGAACCACAGAGATGTCCTGAACAAGAGTTGGGACAACACTGCAGTACTTGATGACATCCCAGAACTTTGTGTCTACCAGGACTGGGAAAGGCATGTCACCAGTTACCAGAGAGAGTGTGTCTGCACATCTAATCATGGGTATACAACACACGGATTCCAGAAAAGTAAACACACACAAGAATGTCCTGCAAGATCTAGGATGGGCAAGGAAAACCTTTTACCTCATTCAAATAACAAAGAGGTGTGTGTTGGTGTACCTTTTTGAGAGGAATGTTCCTGTCCTGTGAATGGACAATATGCCACCCAGTGTCACGTAACATCCTTGGCCAGATGCTAATGACCACCTGTGCTAGAGGCAAAATTGGGCATGCTGTTTATAAGTCACTTGGCACTTCCCACCATTGCCTCCAAAACATTAATTTGGGCTAACATTTCAAGGGATTATCTGAGGGTGAGCTGAAAATGGTTTATTTTCACAACTGTTTCAGGGAATAAGGTCAAGAGAAATACATCTATTGTTCATGCCTGGTGCTGGCAGAGTGGTAAGAAGCCAGTATTCATCAGAAAGATTGACCTTCTGGCTATCAGGGGTAATGCTTTCCCAGCCCTTGCAAAATATGCTTGATTTTGGCCCAAGAACTGTCCTCAGAAAAGTGCCATTCCACCTCCTCACTATTACAGTTAGGCTGCATGTCCTGTATTAAGCAAGTTCATTCTTTTCATTGCTCCTGATGAAGACCAGAGCAGTCAGAGCAGCTCAATATTTTCATTCTGTATCCTGAAAAAAAAAAATACACTTTGGACTCATCAAATACTGACAGTTTAGGGTCATGAATCAAAAACATTTTATTGCGAGGAAAACAAAACACTTTGTTTACTTGGAAGGAAAAAAATAGAAAGAAGCTCTGTCATTATTTAGAGTTTTCTTAACTGCTTTTTAAGGAGAAATGCACAAGATTTGGTATGTGGGGCTATTAGTTATGGTAAAACAGAGCAGTAAGAATCTGGAGGTGTACTCCTTTATTTGCAAGCATTACAATGAAGGCTCTATAGTGCAGATGCTATGGGACCTGCATGCCGCTCACACGTGGTCAGTCTGCCCAAAGAATGGGTTGGGGTTTGTGAAATTAAGGAAATCACCTTCTGCAGGCCCCCTGCTTATTTGCTGTGTATGCTAAAAGTCAGGCAGTGAGTAGGTAAGGTGCTATAGGAAAAGAAATCTTAAAGCAGCTGTCTACCCCCTTATCCTTTGGGTACTTGGATATTACACTGCTTCCAGACATCATGGCCAGCTCTGCTTCAAGCCCTGAAAAACAGAAGGAAAAAGGTGTAGGAAACCTCTTGGCTTATCCCTGTGTCCTCAGTCGCCTTCTTAGACACACTACTGTGACAAAATTCCATATTTTAGTTTTAGAAGGTGGAAAAAGCGCTTCCCTGGGAAGTATTGATTTAGTTACATGGCCTTGTTTAAAAAAAAAAAAAACAACCACCAACATATTAGACTATATTTGTATCCTTGGCTGGAAAAGAATTTTGTTAGTTACACATAAATATTTTAAATTTTGAGATAAGAAAGAAATAACCCCAGGCATTCTAATGTTCCTCTTGAAGAGGTTTTAAATGGCCATTAAAAATTAAAGACTTCTTTATTTACATGTTGTCCTTGAAGAGAAATATATTTAGGATGTGTGCCAAGCATCAGGTAAAAGAGGATTTATTTTCTCCTTTGGTTTGTATTATCAATCTCTGTGTAAGCAACTTTGGTGGCCTTGATTTTATGCTGCATTCAGAGGATAAAACACGTAAGAGTCAGAAGTGGTTCTTGTGACGTTGGCAGCCTCCAAGCTGGGTACACATCTGGGCTTGAGGGATTTGGCAACACATTGGAAGTGGTGTGAAAAGCAGTGATGAGTAATAGGGTCCAGTGCTATTGTGGCCTCTCATCATGCAGAGGACAGGAGAAACCCAAATCACAGTGTTTTCATGCTTTAAGTTCAGGAAAGGAGTCAATGGAAATGTGTACCTCTTTTAAATTCCATGCATTTCAAATTCCTCTCTTAAAGTAAAGGGGCAATATCCTCAGATCAATCATTGTTTGTTTCTTGGTGTTTTGTTTTTTGGAGGTTTTTTTTCCTTTGATTGATTAATTGATTACTCCCCAGAGACATTCCACCAAGATTTCTAGTAAGAATGTAACAGAACAAAGGCTTTACAATTCGGTGTAGATCAATAGGTGCAAGGTTCATATATGAAAGTATTAATCATAAAACCAGAAACTGAAGAATTTTTCTGCAAGGTTCATATATGAAAGTATTAATCATAAAACCAGAAACTGAAGAATTTTTCTGTCTCCATGCGAGAACAGAAATACTTAACAAATGAAAATTTATAGATACCTTTCAGGAAGTGAATAAGGAAACCATAACTCTCATTAGCAGTGGGGTGGACAACACCTGGCCTGTCCAGGTCAAAGGATTCCCATCTTCTCTTTGGGAGTCAAAAAGTGGAGCCTCCCTTCAAAAGCAAACTTTTCATCACATCTCTTGTTTTACACACATATTTGTGTGCATAAAATATTTATGACAAGACAAAAGGTCACTCTTTAAAGCTGCTGTTAAGGGGAAGGCCATGCCTCAACTCAGAGATAATCTCCAGAAGTTATTTCAAAATGAAATTTTTGAACAGAAGTCTAAGGAAGGTCAGAATCAGCCTGGAGAGAGGTCAAATGCCGAGTTCCCCTCACAGAAGAAGCAGTGACCACTGAGTAACTTGACACATATTTACATGCTAGTGGTTTCTTTTCATTAACCTGTCCCTCTGGCAGACCCAGGTCCTTCTTTCCTATGGGGCCAATTTCAGGCATCACCTAATCACTCAATCTTTGGCTGAAGCCTCCCTTGGAGATGCCCATTGCAGCATCCCAGGAGCTCTCCTGCCCTCAGATACACACCCGTGGCCTTCCCTACCTTTTCCCTGCTTGGAATACTTTTCAGCAGCAATACTTTTGTTTGGTGATTTTACATCCCCCTCAGGTCAAAGTGGCAGGGCTCCATTAATATAGACATGTCCAATAATGGCCCCTATAGGTATTATAACAATATTGGCAACAATGATCAGTGCAATAGAACTTCAGTTTTTTCAGGTGATCTTAGTACTTCTACAGTCTAAAAAGAGGAACAATTTATTATCCATAACAAAGGTCTGGCAATGCTAAATGTCCATCAAACCAACTATGTGCCAGCTTTTTAACTGCCGGAATACTAGGGTTTTAGCCATCACAAAACATAAAGGCTAGCCTCACTTAAAAAATCAATTTTTATCTTCTTATTTACCAGTGGAATACAATCTGTTTAAGTTAACATTAGCTTGTGTTTAATCAAATTACACAGAACAAAGAACAAAAAGATGATGGGATTGAACTGGGCTTGTTGAAAACAGAAAGAACTTGGCTGCCTTAATGTATTCCTCTGTTAATATTTGAGCTCTATATAGCATTCTTAATAGAAATAAAGACATTAAGGTTTTTGTTATTCCACAATTATCCCAACGAGTGCTAGACATTTTGAGGATGACACAAAGATAATGTCCCAATCCTGCAGCATTTAGCATCTAAATAGGCAAAAGCCTGATCAAAAATGGCATGTCAAAGGGACTGAGTCTGGAGATTAACATATATTTAGTTTCTTAGGGGATTTGTATGTATGGGAAGATAGGCACGTGTTTGTGTGTGTGCATGGATGCACACACCTACATGCATGCAAGCACACCATGCTGCGTGTTCTGCTTTTAGGAATCCTCTGGGAAGAGGATCTGTGTTTCCAGTGACTGTAGACGGGAAGGGCCAGAGCACCAGAGGGCCCAGGATCACCAACAAGGCACCACTGGATGAGGACTGGACAGTGAGATGTCCTGCCAGTGTGTCACCCAAATGCAATAGTGATGGCAGCCAAGAAGTCAAAGCAAACCCACATACACCAGGAGGTGCAGAGGCAACAATGGTTGTGTGTATGCAGCTCTCTGGGCTGTAGAAGAGAGCCCAGTGAGTAGTTTTCTTTCTGCAGAGACAGGGATACTCCCACTGTTCATGTTTATTTACACCAAATGGGTGTGATGAATATTTTACATCCCACACAGGTTTGTCCCATCTGCCCTTGTTGGTGTTTCCCGTGGTGCAGCACATGGCTCCAGGCAGCTGCAGAAATGAGCAGTAGGACGTGTCCTCAGCAGCACTGCTGGGCTGATGGCTGCTTCTCAGGCAAACAGGCTCCACAGCTATTCTTATTACCACACTCTGGTTTCATCTGTGGGGGAAAATTAGCTGTATTTCTTCCTTGTTTAGTTTTGTTGGGGTTTTTTAATTGCTTAGTACACTACAGTCAATGAATAGTCTCAGAAGGATGCTTCTCCTCAGGGGATATATTGAGTATGTGCACATGGATTGTACAAGAAGCTCAAGCATCTTTGTTGTGCTGGCTGAGGAGCACTGGGGTTCACCACCATTTACCCAGGAGGTGCCTGAATTTGGACCTTATTTGAGGCTGGAAATGCCTTAATGCACCTGAGCTTTGGTACCCCAGGCACTTGGCTGCATGCTGCAGGAGGACCCCTTTGGTCCTATGACTCTTCAGTTCTGTGCAAGGTCTTGGCCTCCCCTGGAGAAGAGAAAGCTATATCCCCCCCTTAATCTGGAATATTTCATCACCTGGCACATGGGACATTCTTCCTGTGCCTGGCTTAGGCACCTTGCTCAGGCTGAACCTCAGCCTGGGGGATTGGTCTGACCACAAGACAGTTAAGTAGTGATCACTTCAGCAGCTGAAGTTGGCTGCATTTCTGGAAATGGTTTCTGAAGCTTCTTGGAAAAACTTGTGTAATGCTGAGCTGCCTGCTTTAAGCTGTCTCACACTTAGCAGCCATGCAGGAGGGAAGCACCAAGGCAGGTCTCTGACAGGCAAAGCTCCCCAGCCCTCTGGAGAGGCAATGACAACACACAGATAACTTGCAGGTTAGGGAAAGATATGCTTGATAGGTCTAAGTGTCTGCAGAGTTATTCTGCCCTGGAAAATAGAAGGAAAATATTTAGGAGGGACTGGATGTTGTCCAGATATCTCTGCATTTCCAGTGGGATACATATTGCAAAAGAAAAAAGTTTTGGGATTTCTTTCTGCTCTGACTGTAAAAAACAGAGATCACTTCCTGATTTGGTACAAGTTTCCAGGTATTTGACCTGATTTTTTTTCCTTTCACCTCTTGATAACTGGTATTCTTAAAAACAAACACATCACAAAGGAGCATAACACATTCAAAGCAATGGCTAAATACATCAAAAGAATTAATTTCAAAATAAACAGAGAAGAGTTGGGTATATAACATATATTTATGTAGGTGCCATTCATATGACTGTAATGCTTGAACATCTTTCCCACAGTCTTGGAATATCTTCTGTTTCATGAAAACTTAATTTCACCAATCTTTAGTTGAAATGAAGTTCTAGAAGTTGCTGAGTGCTAGATGCACTTTTAAAAATGTTCTGTCTTCTTTCCCCTGCCCCCAAGGCATTTTTAAATGTCATTTGTAGAAAGATTTCAGATTATTTACTGTGTTCCTTCATCACTGCATCCTCCTAAGATAGAATACTCTGCTGATATAACTCCCTGTCTCTCCAAAATTACTGTTGCAATCCCAGGGGGTGACAGTGTAAATATCACAAGTCCTCTCATGTAGATCCATCAGCAGATGCATTCTGAGCTGACGCACAAGAGGGACTTTGCAGCAATGTAGTGGAACTTTCCCTGGTGATCAAAATTCCTGGCAGATGTGAGGTTGTTCCAGTGCAAAGCAAGGCTTGAAAATACAGATAGACCATGACAACTATTTCACCTTATGTGTTTCAAGACTGTGTGCCACATCTGCAAAACCTCTTATATGGACATGCTGACAGAAATGCAGCACTTCCTTTATAACCGAAGTTCTGATTTGATCTTCAGTTTTTCAGTTACAACTTCACATCCCCTTTGCAGTTCATGTGGATTGTGGTTACAGATTTTAGCAACTGGAGAGCCACATATTTGATGAGTGGACTGCAAGCTGCCTGCAGTTAACTGATATGCTCACATTCCCACTGCACTGGTTTTGGGTGATGGACGCAGCAAAACCAGGCTGAAACCAGCTCTGCCTGGAACTGTGGTCTGGCCATCAGCTGGAAGGGAGTAAACCCAGGAGTAATTAGAATTTCTGGTGTCAGCACAAACCACTGTGAGCTCCTACTGTGAACAAGTGTTATGAAAAGCTGTCATGATCTTTGGGTGAGAAAGCAGAGTTGCAGCCAGTAGAAGTGAGGCAGTGACAACACCTGCACGTTCAGCACTGGGGAGACTGATACTGAATAGACGGCATTTAGCACTGGTGCTCACATATCTTTAGAAGACAATTAAAAAATGGGGAGGAAAAAGAGAAGAGTAATAAGCAACCCTGAGACCTGGGAAAATCCCTTTTTGTGAGAGACAGCAGAGAACTGTTGATTTCTTTGTGAAAAAGGACAAAGTGGCTTGAGTGCAGAGCAGAATAATTCTCATAGAGAGGTACTGCTGTGTACCAGAAAGTACTTTCCCCAGTCAGGGGAATGTTTAGCAGAAACCACTGCTAAAATTCTGTAGAAGTTTTGGAGCAACAACACATGAAGGAAGCACAGAATTTTAGGACTAGAGATGATCAGTTATTAGAAGAAACCACTGTGAGAAGAGAAAGCAGATCCACGCCTTCATATCAGCAGCTTGCCAATGGATGCCTTTATAGAAGGGATGTTTTCATCAAATGTAGTTATAGAACAGCAATTGTGTAAAATACCATGTCCTGTGCAAAAAAAAAATCACACTATTTGATTGAGCCATCCCTTTGTCCTTTGCCCTTAAAGTCTACTAAGATCTGTAGGTTGCAAGAATATCTGGACATTTAATATTTGATGGTGCAATACGTGTTGCATAGAGGGGAGATGCCTATTTTAAGGTTGGGAGCCTTTTTCAGATAGACGTTCAGATGAGTTTTCCATGCAGAACAGGTTTTCATCACACTCTCTAATGCTGGGTTACTTGCACCTTCTCCTGAATTTTCTGGCAGTAATCATGGCTTGATGCAGGATCTAGATTAAACAGACCATGAGTCAAAGATATATATAAATGGTAATTATTGTGTTCCAAGGACATTTTTGCTATCCTTTCAAGTGGAAAGTATATCTCCTTGGTACTCCTTCTGTGTCTTCATAGCCATCCAACAGTATGTATCTGCACCTTTGAATCATATACCCAAAGCACAACCCATCTCTCACTTAAGCCCCCTTTCAGGTCTGAGCTACCTGGTTCCAGAAAGGAACTCTGAAAGGTTTCAGCTGCAATCCTCCTGAAATTCCCTGGCCTTGCTCTCACCCCTGAGATCTAATTCACATGCAGCTTCCTACAATCACTTCTCACACTTCATAGCTTCAGAAGGTGGTGCTAGTGTGGTTATTATAATGATTTGGGAACTGTTTATTATGGTTCTTTATTAAAACCAGCTCTAACTACAGAGGAGTTAGTATAAATTATGCATTTCTAAAATGAGTTCTGCAAATCATCTGAGCTAGGTTTTCTTTGTGTAAAAACCTCCCAAGCCCACAACTGATAGTTAGAATTCTCATTAATGGTAGCAAGTACTGCTCCTCTCAGCAGAGCACTGAGAATCTTTCCAATAGGAGAAACTTGGTCCATGTAAAGCTGCTGGAATTTTTTGCCACTGACATTGCTGTCATAGAAGTGCTGTCAGCACTTATGCCTTGCTCTGCTTGGCCTCAAAGTACAGCAGCTTGAAGTTGTCATTGGCTTTGGCCCAGAGTAACTTGGGGGTGGAGGAGAGGAGATTACCTGTTTGTTGGGTAAAGGGAACATTTCTCTGCAAATGATTTTGATTTGATTTTATTTGATTTAAGAAAATGGCCATCTGCTTGCAGCTACTCAGAGGCTTGGAATTCAGATATAACCTTGCAGGGGATGTATTCCTGGGTAGAGGGCAGGTGAGGAGTTCAGTGAAAACATGCATTTTTCCTTGTGATCTTGGTGCATAAATGATGGAAATATGAGGAAATACGAATTCCCTGACAGCAAGAGCTAGTTCATTTGGAATGCTTACTTTGTACTGTTCCAGACATCAAGAACTAGAAACATAGTAATAAAGCATTGTTCTCTCATGAATTTTAATCCATGGCCTTGCAAACTACTGACACTAAAATAAATGTAAGGCTACACTAGCAGAAATAACAGAACTCTGAAGGAATTCTGTTTGGATCCTCACATTCTTTTTATATGAGAACTGAATTTAAAAAGGAGTCATCTGGCTGAGCTCTCTCACTAGAGAAATAGAGGGCCTGTAATCCGTGTTAATTTGTTAAATTCTAAAGTAAACATTCTATTCATCCAAGTATGCGATAGCATAATTGTATACTTGAAAAACTATATTAAAAAACGTTTGCTTCCATATAAGTTGCCTGAGGATCATTAAAACCCCATGGTACTGAGTAATGCACAAAATATGAAGCCTCACTGTAAATCCAAGGGAAATTGCCATTCTGGGGCCATCTGGCATGACTTTCAGCTCTAGCTGAGTCATCTCACTGAAACTCATTACTGACTGCTCATAGCTTCAGAAATCCCCAAATCACTGTAGTACATTTTCTGAATTATTTTTTTTTAAGTTAGGCAAGAGCAAAAATAACAACCCCAACCTGGAAAATAATGAACCATGTGTGTAAGTCTGAAGAGCAATCGGAGAACTGTGGTGCTGATGAGAGAGCTGTGTCAGAGAAAACTTGTAAAGCATCTCCAACAAGGAAAATGAAGTGCAATAGTGAATGTGTTTGCTTTTCTTATTTCCTTGGGCCACTGTGGTTTGACAAGATTAGGGTTCAGGGGCTTGTGACAGAGGATTCTCCTCCTGGCTAACAGCAGAGGGTGGATTCCATTCCTAGTCCTGGGAAAATTTGCCCTGTGCTAGCGAAGTTGCCTCTCCCCAAATTCACCCAAATTTATCCCTCCTTTAGTTCTAACTCCCACCTGATTCAGTGCCCAAACACTTGTGGAACTATAAGGAAGGAAGCTGGGACAAAACAAGTGAGCAAGAGAGAGGAAGATTAAAACAATTCCTTTGACAGCAGCACTCATCTTCATCGGTTTCAAGCCCTCACAGAAATACAGTGTGACTGCAAATCTCAATAAGTGAAACTGGAAAGAGAATTTAGGATTAGTTGAGACTATTTTCAAATTATACTGCTTGCAGAATTGAAGAATTAAAAATACTGACAATAAATCACTTTCAGTCTTTGAGGCCAATGTTTGGCTTATTGAAAAATAGATTCAGTTTCCCCACTTGTCTGCAACTGTCAGTACACTCAGCTTCCCTCTTGTAGATATCAAAATTCTGACGAAGTCCACCTGCATGTTCTGTCACACAAACTGTAACAGTGTTTGAAGAGAGTACATGCAGAGAAATAGGTTGTGATAATCATATAAAGTGTGCTGGATGCCCCTTCTCCTTGCCTTGCTCTCCCATCTTTGGCGTGCCACTCAATCATTTTCTGAGCCTCCTGTTCAAAATACATTGCTGGAATAGCATTGCCCTATTCTGTCTCTGCACTGCCTTAGACAAAATCCGGCCCCCAGCGAATGCCGCCAGCCAGACTTCTCCTCATGCCATCCCCTGGAGGTGTTTAATGTCGGTGTCACGGCCGCCTCCCGCTGTTGACTGCAGGGAATGCCAGGAGGCGGCAGCTGCCGATAGCCTGGCTTATCCATCACTCTCCAGAGCTGAGACATTACAGACATTGCAGTGTCTGAGTTATGCACTGTCACATCTCTCCTCATTCCTCCAGTCTCCTGTTCCTTGTCTCCCTTCACCACTGCATATCCCTTTGTCTTCTGAATTGCCACCTGCAGAACAGTCTTTCCTTTCTCCTCAGTTTCATCTCTTTTTTTGAACCTATACTTTTGTTTCTTTACCAGGTGAAGCAGTTTTTGAACTTCTGGCATGCCCTACCTCAGCCTTCTCTCCTGATTATCTGTCTCTGGTGCTGTCTTCAGTCTCCTTGGTCCTCACCACTAACCACTGTCTCCTTCAGCTTTCTCCTTGTTTCTTTTGTTTATTTCCATAAGCACTGGATACTGCCTTATTAACTTATTCCTAGAGCTGGCAGTCCTCTTGCAAACAAATTTGCATCCCTTCATGTTTCCTGTACTGTCTCTTGCTGCTCATGCCCTCAGAGTGTTATCTCTTCAAATTAAATTAAATATTTGTTTGACATACTTTGCATGCTATGCCCCTCAGCAAGCCTTTCCAGCGTTTCATAAAGGATGAATAATATGCAGTTCCCTTGAGGATTCTCCTGCTCTGTGACACACATGGCACTGCATTACTACCTTTATCTCCCAGAGCTTTCCCAAGACTTCGGTTCTGTTCTTCCTTCTCCATGGATCTCCATCTTCACACTTTGCTGTATCTTTGCACTGTGAAAATTCAGGGAAAGCACTATATCTCTTCTAGGAAGGTTAGCCAGCCTCCATAAAACAGGGAAACATTGGATACTAATGGTTAGGAATCCCATCTTCTTATATATGTTAGAATATATGTATAGGACTCTGATGATTTATTGTTTATTCTCTGCAGAGCAGAATGTATGCACTGATACATAAAGACCATTATGGAGATAAAGAGAATAATGTGCCCCACTTGGGGATCATAGTAAATTATAAAATGTGGCTAATTTATCCCTACCTCTCCCAATTTAGTTCAGATAGATGTAAAATATTGGAATTGTTCAGACAGTAAATAGGAGTTGTATTATGTGCACCGTGGAGGAAAGCATTGATTCTGTCACTGTAGGGAAAAATTGCTGCCCATGGTGCCTCTTTGCATTAGATTAGGTTGTTTATAGACTAAGCCACTCCTCTGGGACATTTAGGAACATGTAGGTATCCTCCTTGGCCTTTAATTACCTAGGAGCCTTACCCTGTCAGGTGCTAACTACATTGTGTTCTGACTGAAGTCAATAAATATTGTAAAAGATACCCCATTGAGTCTTTTTGTGCAATTACTTTCGTGTTTCAAAATCTAATTTTATGAGACTTCTTTCTTCTTATATTTGCTGCTAACCCCATACATAAGGAACACCTTTCTTTGTGAACTTACCTATATTTTCTCTTTCCAGTAACAAAACAAAACCACAACTTTTATGAGGAATGGTTTTCTAACTAACAGTGTAGGTTTTCCCAGCCCATGTTGATCTCTGTCTATGGAACAGACTTCTTCATTCTGCCTTGAAGGAAAATGTGAGCCAGATCTGTTGGGACAGAGCTCCATGCAAAGCAGTTTGGCAGAGGCACATTCACATTCTGGGTGTGGACCATCAGCAAAGTCCGTGGCAGTATATTCGTGACAATGCGCAGACAAGCAGTATTGCATGGATAGGAAAGGCTAGCAAAGTTCATTCTGGGTCATCAAATCCAGAGCCGTTGCCAAATCCTATAACTTCTTCCTTAAAATGATCGGTTTTCAGCTTGAAAGTCATTATATTTTCCTCTGTTTTACTAGAGGATTGTTTCAGAATCTCCGGTGACTTAGGTATGCCCAAGTTCACACCCTTTTATCCTTATGTAAATACATTTTTTGACCTTGAAGCACTTCTGCCTCTCTTAGTGTTCTCCCTATATTTATAGAAAGCTGTAATTTTCCAACTTTACTGTTTTTTTCTTAGAAAAAGCAGGTGTGTATTTATATGGCACCCCTCCAGTGGTGTGGACTATATATTCCGTGCCTCAGAACTGCTATTCCCCAAACACAGGGGACCAAAACTGTGTGAGGTTTCACGTGAGATCTCTCTGTGGCTTTTCTGAAAGCATTTAAGCTTCCCTCTTAGTGTTTCCTGGAGCCTAAGGTTTTATTTGCTTTATTCAGATCTGTACAGTAGACATTGTTCTTTTTCACTGGATAAGCAACACAGGTTTTTGCTGTTATTTCCAGCTGATGAGTTCCCATCTTCTACTTGAATGTTCTTTTGTTTGTCCCTGTGATTGGGACCTTGGACTGCTCAGTATTCTATATTTCTTATCATGACCACTCCTATAGCCCTAAGCAGCATCCAGCTTGACAAGTATGGTGTTTTAACTCACCCCTTGATGGACAGTGCATCCCAGCTTCACATTAGCACTCACTAATATTTGACCAGGGTCAAAAGTGAACAGCATAACTTGCCCCCAGGACTGATCTTTGAACAGCTCTATTCATTATCTCCATGCAGCCCAATAGTTCCATTTACTGCAACTCCTGGTCCTCTTCCTCCATAGGCCTCCTCCCAGCTTAACACTTCTTCAATAACTCCCAATCTTTCTTGGCCTGATGATCAATGTTGTGGTTGGCACCACTTGGTCACTTGGTCCCCAATAGGTGGGGGACCTATTGCCCTTATCTAAAAATTAGATATTACCTCTTACCCTTATCTAAAAATATTAATTCTTTCAGTGTACAGAGGCAGCAGTCTGCACTGGTGTGGATCTATCTGCCTTTGGTGCTCTGTTGTGCTTAACAAGGTGTTCTTAAAATATTATGCCTCTCAGTATTTGATCCAAGTGCCACATGCCACTGAAATCAAGCAGTTGACCCTAGCAGTTTAAAATTAGGAATCAGTAATTTAAAAACCTTGTTTTGAACCTGCTGTTTAAGTTCCAGTTCTCATAGAATTTGGGTGTAGGGGCTGTCCTCTCCTCTGATGTGCCTGCTTTGCTGAGTGTTTTACTCCTGTCTCAGTTATGTTTGTTTCCCATTCTATATCCTTAATTCCCAAGGCATTGCTCCCTTGAGGTGTGTGCTTGAAGTCCTCTACATAGTAACCTACCTGTCAGCATGCTGCCACCACAGAGACCCCTCCTAAATTCTTTCTTCATCCTCCTGGTTTGTGCATTTGACTAAGGAACGGCTCTTTAAAATAGTTTCTATTTTCCATTTGCTTTCTTAACTTTGGTGTTTTCTCACCTTAATGCTACACACCTTGACCTGAAAAACGAGGTTTAATTCAAACTGAGTTTGGTCTCACTTTCTCCAAAAGGATCTAAGCTGACCAAAGAGCCCAGCAGCTCTCCCAAGCACGTCCTTATCCTTTATATCCTAAATCAGCCTCCACGATCTCAATTCACCCTAGCCAGAAGGACAACAAATGATTTCTGCTTAATTTAAGTTTCACTTCAGTATCTTCTCTTCCAGTTTAGTGCTTAAGTGGTACTAAAGTCATGCATAGACCTTGCTAGCTAATCTTTACCTTAGATTTATAAGCACTGCAAGCAGCAAATCCCCCATTCTTAGCAAAGCAGTTGAAGATCAGTACTTCATTTTAAAAGCATAACAAAAGGAACAATGACCGGGTTTTATTTTCCCTGCCTGACAGTCAGACATGGATCTAAATACTGTAGTTCTAATAGCCAGCTCAGAGAAATGGGCATGGTAATTTGTCTACAAGTGGTTATGTAGGTTTTTTTCTATGGCAGTTAGAAAGTTTCCAGTCGGGATTTGGACTGTAAAAGATCCAAATTACAGACTTCAGGTTGTGTGGCAAAAAAAGAAACTCCTACAGTGAGGATGAAATCATTTCACCATACAAGGAAGTATCTTTTTACCTCTACTCTGTAGCTGTTCAGTAGCCAACCAAATTAATTTTCAGATGCTGTAAAGAAAGTTAGGTCTTGAACGCAAATGTTAAAAGACACGTATTTGGAGTGCAATTTTAAATTTGGTTCGGTGGTTGGTTTTGGGTTTTTGTTTGTTTGTTTGTTAGTTGGGGTTTCTATGTTGTTGGCATTGTTTGTTTTTAATTACTTGACTGTGATATTCTAAAACTTTAGTTGAAATCCTGGCAGGGCTGAGGAAGAGTGAGAGAGAGAATAAGAAGGTGACACAAACTGAAGTTACCTGAGTATTTAAATGTAATTTAACACAGTTTTGTTGGACATTCTTGTTGGTTCCTACTATTTTTCAAATAACTTTGTGCATCACCAGTCACAGCTGAACATACATTTAAAAAAAATCTTCTGTCCAGAGAAGCATAGACCTGAGAATCTTTCCCACCAGAAGGCAGAGCTGTTCAGCAATATGGGCAATGTCACTTTTCTGTGTGTTTGGTAGTGATCTGGCTTTCAGGAAAATAGTGGTTTTCAGGTTTAAACACTGGACACAGCACAAATACCACCTTGGGTGTGAGTCATTGAACTCTTTTGCCTTTTCCCAGCATTGCCTTTAATGTAAATTGTTCGAGGAAAATATGTCATGCCTAAGGCAACAGCCCAGGAGAAATGAGCCTGCTGCAGCTCCATGTCCTGGGTCCGGCCGAGAAAATGTGTTCCCAGTGGGGAAACTGATACAGACGGGACACACGCAGCACACTCGCGTGTATATGCAGGTTATGTGATGTACATACATATATACATGGCCAGAAAATTACGCCAGCACTGGAGAATTACAAAAGTCTCTGGGTACCCTGCAGAGATCTGGTTTTGCCATCACAAGGAGTCACCGAGGTCCAGTGGATGTTAATCGTCGTCGCGATTTAAATCAACGATTTCAGGGAAAGTCCTTTCAGGGAGATTAGAGCGCCGCGGGAGGCTGGGGGACACCGGGGAGCGGGGCGACACCCCCACGGCCCGCGGATGAGCTGGCGCCCGCTGTCGCAGTCTGGAGCCAGCCGCTGGCGGGCAGCGTCCGCGCCCGGCCCCGCGGAGCCCGGGGGCGCGCCGGCAGAGCCGCGCAGGACCGCGCAGAGCAGCGCAGAGCCGCGCAGGAGCGCGGGACAGCCGTGCCCAGCCGCAGATCCCGCACGGCGGCCGGGAGGAGCCCAGTGCGGCAGAGCCGGGAGCGGATCCGGGGGCGCTGCGGGACAGCAGGCGCGCCGGCAACCAACCGGGACACGCTCAGCTTAAAGGCACCGTCCGAGCGGGTGCGCAGGACGGGCACTACGGTGATCAGTGGCTGTGGATGCGGCACGGAGAAGAGAAGCCAGCGGCACCCCGGCTGAGAGCCCAGGCTCCGTCTCGGATTTCAGCGCCTTTGGGGCTGTCGCTGCGAAGTTTCCAGCCCCGTCCCGGCAGCCGCCCGCCCCGGCACTTCCCTGCGATGGCGCTGCTGGACGTGCCCTGCTGTGGGCAAGCCTTTGCCAGCCGGAGAAACCTTTTTCGGGAGAGGCCGGATCCAGCGGGCGAGCAGCGGTGCGGCGGCGGGGCGGGGAGCGGGCAGCGCTTGCCCGGGGGCGAACCCGCCGGGCTCCGCAGCCGCCGGCCCCGCGGCACCCACCCTTCCCCGGGAAGGCATCAGGTTGACAAGTCCCCTTCCTTGGCCGGTGTCGGCGCGCGGGGACGTGACATCCCTTTGTGACAGTGTCACCGCCCGGGGCTCATCCTCCGGCTCCGGGCCAGACTGGCGGCAGTCCGGCGGGTGTCGGTCCGGTGGGTGACTGTCCTGCCAGGATGGGCAAATGCTGCTCCACGTGTTTTCCCCCCTCTCTGTGCGAGGACGAGACGGTACTTTTGCCTCTTTTTTCTATCCTTTAGGGAAAGGGAAGCCGTGATAGAGCCTGTACTGATGCTTCTCGCTGGGGTCGGTGGCGGATGCGCTTCCTGGGTGGCGGAGAGGGGAGCGATGCTTGGCTTGTTTGCAGTGTGCTGATCTCCCCTTCACCAGGGACAGGTCTAAGTGTCGCTTTCTCATGCACTGCAGTGCCTTACATAAGTTTATCCTGCAGTCTAAATGGAAGGGTTGGATGCTCGTGAAACACGGAGGGACTGCTGGCATCTTCTGTAGCAACAGTCGGTTTGATACTTTGCTCTGCTTTTCTTACATTTTTAATAGCCATGTGGAGTACAAGTCATAAAGGAAACTTTAAAGTTTGAAGAGAGATTATTCAGCCTCTAGCTGTCCTCAAGTTTTACATCTCCAACAGAGGAATCTCCAGTCTAGGAGAAGTGAAACAAGACAAAACTACCTGTTTTCCTATGTTTGTGCGAATCTAAATCAAACACATTCCTAGGCACCAAAATGGGTCGTGTAAGAAATGTCAGTGCAGAAGTAAGTACACAGCTATGGGCAGCTGGAAAATAGCATGTGCAAGAGAAGTTATGGGACACTTTGAACACATATTTTTTCCCCATTGTTCTTCTGGAAATTTGCCTGGGTTTTATGTACTGAAGAGTGAGAGAATGCATGTATGCATTTAATTTGTTTAATAGAAAATGTCTTGGCAGAAAAACATGTTTGTGCAGTGTATTCTATTAGAGTTTGGCTTTATGATATATTCTTATAACTATTGAATGAAAAACTGATAGTATCTCCCATTTATCTAATAATAGTTCAAATATAGCTTGAGATACACTACTAACCAGGTTAAGAAAAAATGTGTGGGTTGATATAAAACTTGGCAAAGTGCAGTCACTGTGGAATATCTAAGTGCTTGTAAACTTTAACCTAAAGGGTATTATGAGGAAGGATTACCTGACAATCAGCATGATTGAACAGCAGCATTAAAACACCTCTTTTTAAATAAAGACTGTAGGTAATTTTGAATATCAGCTGCAGTGGGATTCAGTTATTGCTTCTACAAGTATCATCTGAAATATTTATTGGTACAAGAGAATTCCCAATGTATATGATTCTCTTTCTAGTGATAATATAACACCTTGCCACAGGGAAGTCTGAATACAGCACAACAGTGACTAAGCACCATTTGCATGTCAGGGATATATATAGATATATATATATAGATATATAGATATATAGATAGATAGATAGATAGATAGATAGATAGATAGATAGATAGAGTAGATATTTTATATATATATATATATCCTGGTAATTNAATAAAATAAATATTTTTTTTTTTTTTTTTTTTTTTTTTTTTTTTTTTTTTTTTTGTATTTTTAAAGCTCTGCATAGAAGACAGCTGTTCTGGAGGAGCACTTTTAGTAGTTTTTAGGAGATACTGAGAGAACTCAGAAGTGTTTGTCCAGCATACATTTTGATTTTAGAATATAAGCAAACATGTAAGTTGGCAGGGTGGAGAGTCATGGAAATTTTGGAAGGTAACTCCAGGTTTCCATGTTTGCTTCCTAGCTGCTGCTGACTTCCTATGTGGATCTGAGCAATTTTCTGACATTCCTTGCCTGATCTGACCCATTTCTATGATAGACCTACTATTACCTACCTATTGTTAAAAAGTACCTGGAGGTTTACTTAATTAGTATTTCTAATTCATTAGTATCTCTCAGTTAGGTTGTAGCTCTCAGAGGAGAGAGGGTCTAAGACAAACTTCAAATCTGCCTACTCATCCCTCAATTATTCCTGGTCCAAGGCAAAATCTTGACTAGTCTCCCTGATGATGTCTCCTTGAGGGTGTCTACCTGTCCTCTGAAGCTCCATGCAACTAAAGCAGAGCCTGTCATAGAACCACGGAATTACAGATTAGTTTGGGTTGGAAGGGACCTTTAAAGATCATCCAGTCCAAGACCACTGCAATGAGCAGGGACATCTTCAATGAGATCAGGTTGCTCAGTGCCCCTTTCAGCCCCTGCCCATAAGCTGTCATCACTACTTAATCACTGCTTTCTTAATCTGTTTGGACAACACCAGCATCTTGCCCATCCTCAGATCCATATTATGATGTCTCCTTACCAAGTTATTTTTCTAGGTCCTTGCATGTGGTTATATCTACATTCAGCTGATTTTTTTTTTTTTTTTTCTGAGCTACACTGCTAAGTTTGGCCACTCTTATTTAATTGTACATATTCCTGCTTTCTTCCTACACCTCTGCCTACCTGCCTTGTTTTCTAGAGCTGTTGCACCAATGTAGGTCATGCCTCAGTCCATCTTCAGCGTGTTTTGTGTTGAATGGAGAGCTCGCATGTGCCATTTTCAGTGTCTGTTTCACTTGCTGAAATGCTGTCCAACATCAAGCTTTTCACAAGAGAAATACTGGAGTTCTTTATGCTGTAGAGCTGATGATAGGAAAAAGAGTTGCTACTGTGTCTTCTATGCAACAGAGCAGTAGGGCAAACATATCATTCTACCTGTTTTATTCTACTTTTCTTTCTGTCTGAGGAGATGGGACATATTCCAGACACAAGACTTAATTAATCATTACATTGCAGAGCTCAGGAACAAGGAAGAAGTTTTTCTTCATCTCCATCATGAGTATAATCTTATTTTATGAAAATTACTTCACTAGCAGAGTAATTTCTTGGGATGCAGCCAACAGAAGACCTTTGTCATCATTTTCTCTAAAAAGTAACGAAGTCCCTCATTCATTAAAAGTATGTGAAGAGTAAATGTGACATTTTAATTTGTGCAAAATGCACTGTTCTGGTTTCACATTTTAGGGCATAAAAAAAGGAATTCCAGATCACATCAAAGCAATATTTTTTCTTCCTTGCCATTTAACTGCTGCACTGGAAATGGTGGATATTTGTATATTCTGCTCTGTGGGTTAAATGCACCGCAACACTCCTCACAGAGTCTCTGATGTTTTCACCTACTGAAAACAGGTGTGTACAGTCAATGAACCTTATTAAACCTAAGTTAGATTTGGCCCTTGGATGCTCACCCTCAATGGCTCAACTCCAAGTGGTGACCTTGTAGAGAATCCCTATAAAGCTCCTTTGATATGCTGAGCCTTAGTGGACACAAAACTCTTGGGAGGGCAGAGGCTTACCCTGTCTTCTCTTTCAAATGCTTCATTGAGATAAATATTAATGAAGACTGATTAACCCAATGGGAGATCCTCTGGACTTGGTTTCTTATCCATTTGTTTTGGGGAAGCTTTCCTTGTGTACTTGTGAATTTTTTGAATTGCTTTGATATTTTTGACAGTGGATGTATAGGAATCCCAGCACTGAATGTGATAGCTTTGCATTCCGAAGTCAGATCCAGATTTGCTCTCCTGTAATGTTTGGTTTCCTTAGAGCTGGCGTTCCCTGGCTACACTGACAGTGGAGTGCTGGTTATCTGCGGAGCCACACTGAAGATAACAAGCAGGGGCTTTTTTGTTTTGGATTGCTGTCATGTTTACAGTGTCACAGGAACATGGACAGCCCAAACCTATCATGTCACACTGACAAAGCAAGTTGCAGTTACAGAAGATGTTGGAGATCTGTGAGTTCACTGCACATCCAGGAAACTGTGAGGCTGATTTGATGTTCAGCCAAAAGTGCACCTCGCTTCTCTTCCACAAAAGGAAGATAAGGACTCTTGTTGTTGCTCTCTAGAAGAACCCTCTGAAAAAGAGCAACTACTTGAGGCCTTGGCATTGAGGGCAACCCTTGCACATCTGATCTCCCAGGAAACATAAGTATGAGGTCCCAAGGAGCAGACAGGAAGCTATGACCAAAATAAAACACAATGCAGGAAGTATTGGCAGAGCAGTAAAATGACAGTGAAGGCACCTGAACTGTGCTGATCTGGCTGCCCAAGGTAGCCCCAGGGGCTGCTCTGCTCTGGAAACCACAGCCCCAGCGTGGTGGGTTGGTGTCCATGCTGGAGCTGGAATTATGGGATAGCATTTTTAAGGTGGAACCATGGCAATTCTCCACATTTTTGGAGAGGATGCCATTGCCAAGTGTCCTCAAGAGTAGGAAAAACCTTATCTAAGATAAAGCATCATGTAAAACATGGAGCCTGTAAGATTTCTTATGGGGGATCAAAATTTTAAACACTTTTTCTCCAAAAAGAGTAGATTTTTTATTTGCTTTTAATTTTCTTCATGTAAAGAGAATAGTAACAATCCCACTGAGTTCTGCTTTTCTGTAGGTGCCGGTAAATGATTTGTGCAGACTACCCTTGCTTTGAGTGGCTTTTGTTTCAAAGAATGAGAGCTGGTAATTGAGTGGGTGCTTCCCATCTCCAAGTCCTGCTTCCAGTATATCCCTATGCACACACCTTCAAGGGTACCAGGCCTGGCAGTTTGTCAAGAGCACTTCTGAAAATGACTCCAGTGAGTTAAATAGACCATATGGGCAGATGGTATTCTCCAAAAGGGGAAACCTTACTCCTTTAAGACTGCTGGTTTGAGAAACTGTGTGAAGGGATCTTTTTTTTAATGTATCAGGCTGTATTTATCTGGATTTTTTTTTTTCCACAACTATTTGACTACTTAGGAAAAAGTCCACAAGAAGCTACACAATTTTATTCTGAGCCTAATGCAGTTGGTCAGGACTGGACACTCTGCAGTCCTGGCACCCAGCCCCCTGTGCATTACTCAGCAGGGTATGGAGCCAGGAGGAGTCACTGGAGGAGCCAGGCCTTGCATTCCTGGCTTCTTCCCATAACTGAATAAGAAAGATGCTCTGGGTCTCCAGGGAATAAGAATAAGAATAAGAATAAGAATAAGAATAAGAATAAGAATAAGAATAAGAATAAGAATAAGAAAGATCTCTGGGTCTCCTCAAGCCTTCAAGGCTCTCAAATCAGTTCAGTTTATCACTCCATTTACAGCAAACTTCCTGGAAAGTGTGTCCTTTGGATCTGGTGGAAATCATCTCAAAAGGGCAATATGTAAAAAATTAATTCAAATTCCAGATTCTATTATTCTAGTATTACCAGAAATAAAGTTGTGTTACTTCTCTTAACAGAGTTAAAAGTCAGGTGCAGGAAAAATACACAGATACATTAAGTTCTGAAGTGTTTTGTTGGTTTTTTTTTCTCCCTTTCATTTTTGTAATATAGAACTGACTTGCTATCTTATCTGCTATGTATCTTGCAGCCAAACTAATCCTGTCTGTGCCCTAGATTTTTATTAGCCTTGCTTGCTTAATACGGAAAGATTTGGTTTCTAGGACTCCTTTTAATTTATTTTACTACTGTACTGCTTTTTCTCTTAAATATTATTTTTCTGTAGTGTCCTTAAAGTTTTCTTGACCTTTTCTAACCCAGGACGTATTTATAGTAACCTGATCTAGTTTTATTAATCATTAGTGATCTTCCCAGCAGGGTATATTCCTTTGTCTTCTTTCTAATATGATTCATGATACATCCCAATTTGAAGTGCCCATATGATTGAACCGCTCTGCTGGGATTTATTGTACTAAATCAGACTCCAGTGGATGGAGATAAGAATTTTGTTTGTCAGTTTGCACAGCACTAGTCAATTATCTGCTGTCAAAGTCCTTGCATTTTGGTAGTAACACCTTAACATTGCTCATGTAAATATGTTTTCATTTTCCTTTAGCCAATTCATCTATTTTACTCCTTTAATATTCTGATTTCTTTTGAGACCAGTCAAGGAAAGGAGCCCTAATAAATAAAATCACAGAAATAGATGTGGAGATAGGCATGAACATCAGGTTATTAGTGGTGTTTGTATGGGAATGCTCACCATGCATAGAATGGTGTGAGTGCAGCAATCTGCTCTGTGAGTTTGACTCCGTGAACATATTAATATGATTGGAGGTGGTTAATTGCAGGCTTAAATAGATGAAATTTAAAAATAACAGTTTTAATAAATCCATCTTGTACGTGCAATCCAGCTGTAAATGGTATGCAGGCTGACCACAAAATTATAAAAAAATAAAGATGCCTTTTTAGACACATAGGAGTAAATAGAGTATTCTGCACTGTTGTGTGCACGTGACTGTGTGTACATGTACTTGTAGACATACAAAGTATTTGTAGCCAGTGAGTTGTGGCTCCTAAGCTTGATTTAAGCTTGATTTAAAAACTGAATGAGTTCATTATAATCCCACTCCCCTCCCCTAAAAAAAAAAAAAAAGAAAAAGTAGAGTGAGGAATCAATCTAATCTGCTTTACTAAATGAACATGTGAAAGTGCTTATCTGGGATAAACCTGGGTACTATACATATTTCTCTCTCTTTTTCCTTAAACAGAATGAAAATGCCCTTGTGAAAATAAAGGAGTTAGGAGTCGAGCTTGCAAAGATCAGGGAGGAAGTTGGTAAGTAGTGCAAGAAAATTAACAACAAAGTGATTTTCTCACTTTACATGAAAGCAGTCATTATGATTCCCTGTGACCTGATCCTGGGGAACCTCCATACATGTGATGAAGTGTTTTCTGAAGCCCAGTGGCAAAGGGTTTTGTGACTTTGCAGGGAACCTTTATTTCACATCTTCACTGTGCAGATGGGTTCATCACCACACACACTGGAGCCAGTTGTGCATCATCTTTGTTAAATTGTTCTCCGTAAATCCATAGCTTCTGTCCTCAAATACCAGCACTGCTGAGGAAGAAGCACAGTGTATGAGAAGTGGGAGCTTGGGACCACTGCAGGGCACAGTGACTGGGAATGCATCACCAACTTATGAACATGGCTGTTTTGCAGTTCAACTACAAACCAAAGGACATCAAGCTCAGAATTTGCTTGTTGATATCTCTAAGGTCTCTTCCTGGTTGAAAGACAGAAAGAGCAATGTATCCCACTTGGTGTGTATATTCTCTGTGTATCTGCATGCCCCTCTTTGCCTTTTTACTTTCTAATCTTGACAGGAGAGAGAGTGTAAAGATACTGCCACTCCTGAGAGAGAAGATGGGCTTTTGCTTTGACTTCAGCCAACAGGCTGAGTTCTTCTGGGCTTAAATCTCTCCAGAATGAGTGTGATGTTGGGTTCATCTACTCCAGGGCAAATGGAGAGCAGGATCACTGCGTCAGGGGACATCCTGAGTACCAAAAGGTGTTGGAAATACTGATGACTGGAGCTGTGCATAGGGGGGACCTCTCAGCTTTCCTTGCCTGTGGGAGCCCAGTTCCTGGATCACCCATTAAGCACAGACTGTGTCATGTGGCCAGAGCATGACATGGCCAACAAAGGGAGGCTCAGGTCAAACCCTTGTGGGATGGGCAGAACTGCAGATCCTCCCTGTGCTTTGTAATGGAGAGGAGTCATTATAGGCCACCTCTTCCTCCCATCACTCTGGAAGACATGGAGATGCTGAGCAGAGACTATTTGTGAGTGACACAGGTGGCTGCTTGGTGGAGGTAATCCACTCTGTGCAACCCTGAGATGCAACATGGCCAGCTAGAAAAACTCCCAGTAGGGATCAACAAAAAGATGAACATGTGCAGGTATTGCACTTCAGCAGAATGGGAAATAATTCATCAGCAATTAAAAATCCTAGTATATATCCCTACATATGGAAGGTAAATGCCTATGCCTTTCAGCATAAGTCCAAAATTGCTGCACAGTCTGTTTTACTTCGGTATAAAATTATAAAACTTGATTTTGTGAAACAACTGGTTTTTAAGAACTGTGGAGGAGGCAAAATGGTAAATGGCATGTACATGAGAGCATTTCTCATCAGTACAGGTCTTTGCAGTCTCTAGAGCAGTTCAAGCTGAGGTTATTACTGGAAACATGAGGGTGCTACTGGAGACACACAGCCCACCTGTGCTATAGGAGGATTATTTTGGTCTCACTATCACATGAATCAGTGTGTTGTACAGTATTGTATATGATTTATGAAAATAAAGAATGAAACACTCCTTTATTTAAGAACAGCAGTCTTGGGTGATTCTATGAAGAAATTCAGGGAAAATCAGACCATGTTATTTTGACTATAACCAAGCTGTAGTTCTGACTTGCCTCCGTCACTTTAATAAGTTGTTTTTCATTAATTTAAAAATAACCGGTCCAGTTAAATAGCATGGGTATTGGTCAGAAATTTCCAATTTCTCATGTATAAATTCACCATGTCAGACTCACTGATGCAAACACCTGAATGAACCAGTAAAACAAGGCTGGACCAGCCAGGTTTGATACAGGCAGTGAGAACAACATTTTGTTGTTTGGGCAATAGCTGTAATTCAGAGTTGTAATTTGGGTGCTGAATGTGCTTGGTTTTCACAGCATGCAGTCTTTAACTTCAACAGAATCTACAGGATTCTGCTATGCAAAGCAATGAAACTGCAACAGAGACCCCACTGTTCAGAAAAGTAAGAATATATATTTAAGGAAAATTCTTGTGGTAAATAAAACCATTGCTGAAGCCATAGCAGTGATGGACCATGTGTAAAAATAGCTTAGGGAGACCTGGAACCAGAAAAAATATTGAGGTTCAAACAACACTGTTCACTTTTACCCCCAGCACTCCTGTGAAAGTGTCACACCACATCTGAAACCAGCATGAGTGAAATAGGAAAGTGATTCTCCCTTCCCAGTCCTGGTGAGGAATCTTGGCCTCTGTAAACACTGAGGGATTTGTAATTAAAAGCAAGAAGGTTTGCTCATGTATTATGCTAGAAATAGCAAGGCTAGGAAAACATGACAAGCAATCGTTCTACACTCAAGACACCGATCTTTATAAATTATAAATATAAGCACTTTCCAGCTGCAACACTGAAGAGGTTTTGAATATCAGCTGTTTTCCTTCTACCTAGTGGAAATTAAATGTCAAAATTACATGCTCCTTTACTGTCAGATGACGTGAAGGGCGTTGAGAAGAAGTATGGAGATGCATAAAAAATCTAGATGAAGGAAAGGCAATGAGATATCAAGTTTAAAACTTGTATTATCTGTGTTCTCAAGAGTTTTGAAGCCAAAGCCTTTGTGCCATCTCCTCCTGGATATGCCTACCAGTCAGAGAACACTTAAACCTGAGTGTGGTGGCTGTGATTTGTCTGTGATTTTGGGGCTGAGGGTCAGGAAGAGGAGCCCATTTGTCATGTCAGAAAAACAGTCCCTCTGTAAGACCATAAGGCACCAGCCCCCAGTTCCCACAGGAGCTGCACTCCTGAATGCAGAGTGCCAGGGTTGGGGAGGCTGCACTGTGGCTTCAACTGTGTGTGGTGGGGGAAGGAAGGTCAGTCCAGTAGTGACACCTACCTTTCCCTCACCTTCCCAGCCCAGCCTGAAATGGATCTGTTGTGCACTCAGTGCTCAGGGAGTAGGGAAGCTGCAGTAGCTGGTCTCATTTAAGCCAGCACACTGTCATCCCAGGAAATGCCACATTGTGTCAGAGTCATTTCCAGCCTGCAAGCAGCAATGGAGATACCTACAGAGAAGGAAAAAATAAAACCAGGCTGTAACTCTTCACAACAGACCAGTAACAGTTGTGCTCCGCTGCTCCTGTTCCATGTCAGTAATACATTCATATAACTTTTCTAAGTAATTTTTTTCTTTTTTCTACAAGAGTAGCTCACTTTAACAGTATCCCTGTCTTGATGCCTGAAAGCTAAATTCACAGTTTTCCAGCAGCAGTAGCAGGTCGTCTGTTCAGGCATCTGTTATGGGGTCCCTGCTGGAGATGACACAGCTGTTTCACCAGGACCACATGCTGAAGCCACAGCTGGCTCCAGCAGGGCAGGCTCTCCCAGGTTCCTGCTCCCTGGGCAGGAGAGCTGCAGACCCTTGGGCTCCATGGGTGTTGCCTTCTGCTATGTCTGTCCCAGGAGAGCTAGGCACAAAGGCCAATTGCCCTGCTAAGAAGAGATTCAGTTTTTCCTCAACACTTCAGTTCTCAGCCTCATTTGTCTTAGTCTGAGACTTATGGTAGGGATGACTCCTTCTCATTAGAGGTGCTTAATATTCTGTATAGGCAAATTGCCTCATTTTCTGCCTCCAGTAGCACTGTTGGCTGTATGGGGAACACACCATGCAAACTCACTTTCCCTGCTTCCCAATTCCCTCTATTTTGCACCTGCATCATGGTCTGATTTGTGAATAGTCTTGTATTTCAGATTGCAGGATGTGTTTCAGATGGACTTTTGGTTAGAGTACATTGTTTCATTGCCCAGCCCTCCCCGTGTGCTGGGTAATCTCATTAGAGAGGCTGGAGAGAGATGGGGTTCATTACATCTCCTATTTTAAGCTTGAGTAAGTTTGAATTCTACTGAAGGCAGAGCTGGAACCATAACCCCTCCTGTTCTGGGATCACTTTACATGCCAAAGATAATAAAAGAGCAAAAAGCAAGAGAGAGGGTTTAGAGCTATAATCCAGACTGCCAGGAGACAATACATTCCAGCTAATGTGCCATTCCATTCTGGACATAAGGCAAGTGGGAAAGCTTTGTGTGTGCTGCAACTGAGGTGCTAAACTCACTGGTTCACTCTCTTTCCATAAGGAGCAGAGAGCTTGACAGGGACAGAGTCCCTTACAGCACTCCAGAAAATATCAGGATCAGAACAGGAGCCCAGTAGTGTTTATCTGTCTGGACATAGTGAGTAAATCTGGATATTGTTGTCCAGTAGAGTGTGGAAGCAGGGCTCTAAATAGGGTGAAAAATATCTGTGTGGGGAAGGGAATGATTAGCTTGGGTGTCCAAACTACCTTGGCATGGGTGCACCTCATGTAAGCTGTGGGGACAGAGCACCGGCAACTTGGACAAATCATTATTGTCCTGGGAAAAATGAGCACAGTCTGACACCGTAGTAGAAAGAGACAAGAAGACACAGATATTGAACAAATATGTTGTCATAGGATAAATATGGGTTTGAAGCATTCAGCAGGGAGACAGCTGCTCCCAATCCCCTGACTTACAGTGCCATACAGGTCTGTGCATGGCACATGCATTTTGAAAGGAAAGGGAAGGATAAATATGCTGTCAGTTGGTTCAAAAACCTGATCATCTTTCTAAATCAGGCATGGGTCTAAATCAGAAAGAAGATCTAGCAGTGCCATTAGAAACTCATTTCTCCTTCTCTAGTATTCTGAATGTTATGGTCATGATGATTTTAATCACTTCTTACTTGTTAGATCTTTACAAGTGAGAAAACTTGCTCTGTAAATGTACTCTGGCTGATCTTGTCCAGCTTGCATCAAGTCTTCAATATCTGGATTTTTTGCGACTGTTCTTTAGAAAAGCAAAAATGCTGAGGACACAGTGTTTGTGACATTGCTTTCCTGGGACCTGGGGGAAAATAAAGGTGCGGAATCAAATGGGGAAACGGACTGATTTTCCTTGACTTGACAAAACTGTTGGAAAACAGTGGTGTGAATTCTGAGACATAGTCACTGGGTTACTTCATTAGAGTAAAAATTTCACGCTTTCTGATTGTCTTCAGTATCAGCCTTTCATTGTACTCTGATACCATGAAGTACACAAGATAGTGTGTACATAAATATTTTAAGCAAGTGTGCTTTAATGGATTTGAATGGTCCTTGCTGGAGCTGGAGACAGGTTTATGGGATGAGCAGCTTCAACAGCTCAAAAATGGGATGTGTGAGATACAAATCCTTCTGGGCAAGTGGTCAATCATATCCCTTGTATAACAGAGTGGGAGAGACACGCCGAGCTCATTGCTCTGCTAACAGGTCCCATGCCTCTGCTTTCTGCTGGGCAGTGTGAGGACTCTGGTCTTGTCTCCACAGACCTCAACACGGCGAGATGGAAGAAGCTGCTGAGCGAGAAGGAGGAGCTGGAGAGGCGCTTCGAGGAGGAGGGGAGGCAGCTCCGCAGGCAGCAGCAGGAGGAGATGCAGGCGCTGGAGCAGCGGCTGCAGGAGGAGTACCACGCCAAGAAGGAGAGCCTGCAGGAGCAGCACAGGCTGCAGCTGGAACAAGCCAAATTGCAGCATCAGGATCAGGTCAGTCTCCACCTGTTGCCTTTGAAGAGGAGTCCATGGTAGTACTGATGGGTTTTGGGTAATGAGGTATATTGAACATTTCAACATGAAGACACGGGTAATGATGTAATCAAAAAATGTAATCCTGAATCTCTTTACTGCTCTTTCTCCCTATTAGTTCTACTTTTTTTCCTGCACACTAGTCTGTTACATTGCCATGTTTTGCCTTCACATGCTTGCTGGTGTTTTACAATAAAAATATTAAGATTAGCTCTGCTGCCCACACCTGCTTGCTCCTCAACCCACCAATAATAATAAATTTATGACTAAAACCAAGGGTTATAAGAACCTGTTCTACACAAGTACAGCCAGCAGAGCCAGCCCACTGTTTTTTGCTAAGGGCAACACAGTGAAGTGATAGCACCCACGCAACACCTGCAGCCTAAACATCCAGCACATGATCCACTCCGGGTCCCCTGATTGCTGCCCCACCATTCACTCTAATTTCTTGGACTGTACATTCCAGGTGTTTCTCCTTGCTTTGCTTTCTGTGTGTAGACAGGAATATTCTCACAAGCAACTACTATTACCTGGTTTTGTTAGAGCAAACACTATAACTCAATGCAACTAGGCTGTTTTGTCCTGGACAAACTACTTATTTCTGTTCATGAACTGATTTCTAAAGATGTATTAGAAGGTGCTATCAAATAGCATGTTCTAAATGTTTCATGTTCTAAATCAGATTTTTCAAAAACTTTCTCTGTAAATGGTTAGAACCTATGCTGAGCCATCTCTTTTGGTTCTCATTTCAGTTTATGCAAGTTGGTTTTCTTGCAATGCCCTTCAGAATATCTGGTTTTCTTTCTGATATGAAGGAGGGGTTGTGTTTCCAAAAGCCTTGACATTTTTTTTTCCTTTCAGTGTGTCAGTGTGTCAGTCTGCCTGGTGGAAGATGTTGGCTCTAGCTGCAAAGGCTTACCTCTCCTGGATCACCCAACATCAGCATTTGTGAAGGGATTTGTTAATTTTTTGCTGAAATAGCTTATATCTTAGCTCTGCTACTCTTTGAAGTGTTTCTGCAAGCTCTCAGGACAAGAACAGATGTTGGTTCTTCTCCTCTCAAGCTGATCAGTGCAAGAAAGGGTGATACAGGTCATTGTAGGACTTGACTAGAAGTATGCTTATTTTTCTCGTGTTTTCATCTGTTGTGACTCTATTCATCATCACAGAGGAGCAGTGAAAACACATCTTTCCCTCTTGGGGGCAAATAGTTCTTAGTTTGCTCCAGAGCTCTGTGTTCCCTGATTACTGAAAATAACACAAACATTCCTCTCCATTGCTTTGAAAGTGCAGCGGTGACCATGTATCTCACAGCTTTAGCCCACATTTTCAATTCATAGTTCAGTTGGCATGATGAGTTTTAGCAGGTTTTCCCATTGAATTCCTACTCTGCTGTACACCCATCCTGTGCTGAGTGCTCTTGGATCAGTGGAGGCTGACAGGCCATGTGGGAAAGCTGTTCACCAACGTTTCTTGGTCAAGGAAATGGAGCTCTTCCACCATACATGGGAAAAGCCTTGTCCTTGAGCTGCCTATCTGCATGAGGGGGATTTGAATTTGCGTTCTTGAAGGCAGTAACAATAGCAAAATCCTTCTGACCATGGATCTGCATGTATTTCTGTATCAATGAATCTAATTTGGAGGATACTCATCCCACTTTCATGGTTTCCAGTCACAGCTTAACCTTCCATGCTGTGTTGCTTCAGTCACCACTTAGTTCACTACCAGATAGCTGTTATTTGTTTGGAGACACAGTTCTTGTGTCAGGTTTTGGAGGTTCAGCTGTCTCTGAGGGGGTAGCAGGGCATGAGAACCAAACTCCTCACAAAATGATCTTACATGCCAGTGCATTCTCACATCTTCTTGCAGCTAAAGGCAGAATTGCAAAGTAAAAGCTGTGATCTGTCTTACCAGTGTTTCTCACTTGAGGTGCTCAGCTCAAGCTCTTTTGTCCAGCAGCTTACTGAACTTCTCCCACTAGAGCTTCTCTTGATTTTATTTTATTAAGCCTTAAAAATCCCACCTGAGGTACTTTCCATAGCCAGAAATAAACATGACTTGTGTTAAGTGAGGTGATCAAGCCCACAGAGTGAGTTATTAGCATCCAAGAGAGCTGCTTCCCAGTGCCAAGTTGACTATCTGCCATGAAAAACTGCAGACAGGACGTCACACTGGAAGATTAGAGAGAGTCATTTGGGATGTGGCTATGAAACACACAGAAGGCAGGAAAATCCCTATCGATAATTTGGGACATATTTAATTGGCTTTATAGATAAATAACTTGCCAAGGATGGTGGCAGCAAGGGGAGACCTCTTCACTTTCTGAGGGTGTTGGCATTGAGGATAATCACTCCAATGGGGTGCTGTTCAGTTGAGAAGCAATTAGGGTACAAATAAAGGCTTAGGCAAGGGCAAGGTAAAGAACATGGCAATGCTCATGAGGCTTCAGCTTACAGACATCATATACAAGGTCACTCTGCTCTGGGAAAAGTCAGGTGATAGTTCTTACCCCATTAGGAGCTCTTTGAGTCATCTGCCCCCCCCCCAGCTCTGTCATGCAATACATCAGCAGGCTGAGTCCCCATTATTTTGCAAACAGTTCTTCACTGCTGAGTTATGTCCCACATTATTATGAAAATCAGTTTGGATAATTTTAAATTCCATGTTAAATGCCCACCTTTCATTCTAAGAGCATGTTTTCTCCAATATGGTTGGAAATTTGGCTTCTGGTGGGTTACCTACCAGAAGCCAAATTAGGGTTACCTAATATATATGTTTGACAACTAAAAGCAGTGAAATAACATTTATTCCAGTCAAGGCAAACTCAGCGGCAGTAAACTTCTACTGTTATTTACATAACTGTGAGCAAATAAAGCTGTTTAGACTAAAGTCATTTAGCCATGAACAGAACAGCTGTTTCACTGTAAATGTAAAATAGTTTGTTCCTCTGCCTTGCCACATATCACAGATAGTATTGTGTTACATGTAGGGAATAAAACCACTGTGGTTACAAACCCCAGAAAAGCAAGTTGATGCATTGCATTCAGAAAGTGCTCTGGACCACTGAGTTAATCTTGATCAGGAATTCTTATTGTAGTTTCTTTAATGATTCATATCAAAAGACCATCATTGGGGATCTCACCTTGCCTTTAGCCAAGTCTAGTGATAAACAATGTACTGAAGGAATCCCAAACCCACAGGGTGCTCTGGAACACAGGCTGCCCACAGCCCTCTTGCAGCTGCACTCCTCACTCCCATGATGGCCATGGGCTCTGTGGTCATTATTATAATTTAGATTAATGGAATGTGGAGACTTCTGAACATTTAATAAACAGCATCTCCACCTAAGGGCTTTTGGGCCTCTTGCTTTCTTATGTACCTCTTCATCGCCATTAAGTTAAAAGAACAAAAATACCATCAGCTGTGCCTACACACTACCACTCAAGGCATCAACACAGCAAAACTGGCTGAGGTGCTGGAAGTGTCACATTCAGTAGATCCCTTTGGTGTTTCCAGCCCACTGGAGCTCTCCAGCAGTGGCTTGACAGTATGCCACAGCCTGTCTGACCATGTGTCTATGTCACTGTTGTTGGAGCAGGTGGAAGATCTCACAGCTGTACATGAAGCTGCAATATCCCAGTTGGAAAATAACCACATAGTGGCCATTACAGTACTGCAGGATGAGAATGACTGCAAGATTCAAGGTAAGCCAAAGACAACCCAACAGCTACACAGCTGTTCCAGAGCTTGAATTAATGCTGTAGTAACACTGTGCTTCTTCCTCCAGAGCAGATTACAGAGAAAAATTGTGTTGGTCTAGTGCTTTCACGTGGGGTGGACCACCAGGTTCATGCTGGGGCAGAGGGAGAGATGTCTGCAGTCTACAGCATCTAACTTTGACCTGAGATTATCTGAGGGGGGGGTCTCTGGGTCAAAGATAAGGCTTTCTCTATGTGTTGCTGAAAATAGAATCCAAATTCCACATCACTTCGCACACAAGCTTTTTCAAGAGCCTAATCCTCGGATGCTCAGGAGGATAGAGCTCTCGGGATATCTCTGAATTTAGGTGCTTAAATACCCACAGTGCTTCTAAAAACAAGACTCATTATTTCCAGTAGCAAATGTCTGGCCATGCTGAGCAGGCCAAAGCCTCTCACTGGTGGAAATGTGCACCTCTGCACCATTATGTTTATTTTGTGTTGCTGTTTGGCCACAGGACTGATGCTGCAGACAGAGCTCTTCCCTCCCTACCAGTTCAGTGTCTAAACATATGCCTTTGTGCATGCTTTAGCTGACATTTAACAGCAATCTGTACAATCTCCCTATTTTTTTCTACATTTTAAATATCTCTGTTAGGTTTTCCCACGTTTCCCAGACCAAGGCATATTGCTTAGCTCTGCATTGTGTCAATTAGAGACACGGTCCAGAGCATAATGTGAACTGAGAACAGTCTATTCCCCTCTTTCATGGGCAGAGAAGGTATCTAGCATAGCATTTGTAAATTAACATATGCGATTTTGAAAATAAATAAGTAAAAAGCTGATTTTTGCTTGAGGATATTCTCATCTCTCCATTTTTTTAGTATTTTCTGATGATAAGATTCGGTTGTGGTTCATCAAGGGTCTGGTGGTAAAAGTCTGTGCTCCTGGTGCGGGTCTGAAATGCCCTCCTGTGCCTTGAAAAGGCACTGCAGCCGCTGCACTGGAGCGATGGAATCATTGCTGCTGTGACTGTGGCTGCTGAGCAGGGGTAGAGGGCAGAACCCATGGCCTTGGGGGGGAAAACCACAAAAATACAGTGTCAATTTCTTTAGAGATTAAACTTTATTTCACTTTGTTTATTAAACTTCTGCTTATTAGTATGCCCGGGGGGAGTTATTCTAGCAGAAAAAACTTTAATCAAGTTTTTTTGTCTCCCCTGTCTCACCACTTAGCTCATCTGCCACAGCGTGGGGAGAAGCACTGTCATTTGTATTTTTGCATCTCAGGTGATGGCCCTCCTCTCTATCCCCCCAAAGAAATTGCAACTCAAGCTTTTAAATGTATCCAATTTTAGAGCCCTTGATCTAGGGATACTCACTCTGAACTGGCAAATGGCCCATTGTCAGACTAACCCTTTTCAGATCAGAGTGCCTGGGAGCTGAGAATTCTGAGCAGTTCTGTAAAATCAGAATCTGGTCACATGGAAACAGAGGTATCTGCAAACAGTGAAAGATCAGGAAATTCTGATTTTCAGAACAATTCACCTAAGGTCACAGAGTATATTGCTATCAGTTTCCTATTCCATATCCACGTCCTAAAACTGCATCCCAAATTGCGCTCGGCTCATGACATGTGTGCTCTTCAGGCCCTGGTTTGCTGGACTTCACTCACTAATGTCATGTCTGTGTAACTTCTCCAGAACTGAATACTGCTCACAAACTGGAAAAGGCACAACTAGAGGAGACTTTTGAAAAGCTGCGTCTGTCACTCCAGGTTAGCAGTTCCTTTATTTCCCACCCTGTAATGGTGCTGGGGAGCAGCTGATGGGGCAGCCCCAGACATGCTGCCCACTGCCAGCACACCAGGCTGCTGCCTCTTGCCAGCTCTGGTACCTCTGCTGCCCTACCTGTCCAAACTCCGGCACCTGCAGTGGCTGTGAGCATCACCTTGTCTGCATGGCACCTGCCAGCTGGCACCCCCAGAGGGCAGAAACAATGACCTCTCCTTGCCTGTCCCTGTGCCTGTGTTCGTGCTCTAAACTCCTCCCTGCTGCCTGAATGTGGGAAAGCCGGTCCCACGCTGCAGACACATCTCCAGTCCCGCCGGAGGGCAGTGCAGTCCCTGATGTGGGTTGCCCCAGGGCTGGCCCTGCTGTGCAGCCGGGCTGTAGATGGCTAGGGTCGGCACATCGCAGTTCCCACATCCCACTGTTTAACACGAGGTCAAAGTCGTCTAATCCTTCTAAAAACTCCGTGCTGTTCTCACTCCCTAGATGAAGAAATCACAAGGAGTGGAGGGCAGAACTGTGCCCTTGTGACACAAGCTAAGTTTGGAAATACATGAAAAAGTAAAGATGCCACAGCAAATAATGCAAGCCCTGTTTGTTTTCACAGGCAGAGATTAATTACAATTTTTAAATGCCCTGACTAGCAGATATTGTTGCACTGCTGCAACAGCTCGAGGCATGTCAGCAGTTTTGCAATAAGGGCTGATGTAATGTTCCAGACAAGAAATCACAACTGTGAAAGATAAAAATACCATGTACACAGCAACTGTGGATTTTACCGGTGTTGTATAGACAGAAATGCCTTTGATGGTAACAGAAATATGATTGCTTAAAATAACATGTAGTTCCCATGTATAGCCCTGAGATGAAATGATGAGAATTTAAATCCCACAGCACTAACTCATCACTGCTTGTTACCATGTTAGAAAGGGGAAGGAAACAGGTATCTCCTGCCTCATTTGGACTCAAAGGGACCACACAAAAGCATGTGATGCAAATGCCAGCCCTTCCAAGGAAGGACATGTCTGTTCTCATTCAGCACGAGGTGATGGAGTGATTTAGCATCAGCCACAGGTGTCACAGGGATTTTGTGATTCCCTGAGGCTTATCAAATACCCCATTCTATGTTCAAGTGGCCTTACATAAAAAAATATCACCTTACAGGGGTGTCTAAGCCTTATTTAGTTCCCTGGTAGTTTGGCAGTGCAAACTGACCTGTGTGAAAGTAAGTGGGCTGATAACACAGTTGATGTTCTAATTGGTGTGTTTCCCCCCCCCAGGACCAGATAGACACCCTCACCTTCCAGAATCAATCTCTTAAGGCCAAAGCAGACCGGTTTGAAGAGGCTCTGAAGAAAAACACTGAGGAACAGCTGAAGGTAGATGACCACTCTAACTATATCAGGATACTGCGTCAAGATACATTTCTAAGTACTACACATCACTTGATTCAATGAAGAGCAAGTGAATCCTCACTCCAGGGACAGGGAGCAGGTCCCAGCTGAGACCCCAGACATTGAGCTCTGAGGACGAGACACAAATCTTAGCCAAAGGGGTGTCAAGGAGACAATATCAGGGGTCAAAGGGGCTGCAGAGGACCAGGTCCAGGTAGATTTTCACACCACTGATTCTCCTAAACCACAGGGTTACATTAAGGAATCTCTCTCTTATGGCTGAAGATGTATGTATCACTGACATATCCAAATCCCTGATACATTTCCTAGATTGTGCAAGCTCCGTATCTACACTTAGAAAAAGATCTGAAGAGCTTAAAACATGTTCTGGAAATGAAGAACCTCCAGATTCACCAACAGGAGAAGATGATTATGGAGCTAGAAAAACAGGTGAGTTGTCATTTTTCCTACAGAGGAGACATCACAGAGGTAATAAAGGAAAAGTTTGGTTACAGCAGATGAACTTAAGAGAGGAGAGCACATACATGAGGTTGGGGCAAGACACAGTCAAAGAGGTTCACATCCATTGATCTGGATTCCTTCTTCATACAGTACCTGCTCAGCGTGGTAGGTTAGACAGCAAGGTGAGAGGTGGAGAAAGAATGGAGGAAAGGGAAATTTGTGGTAATCCAGGGTACACCAGCCTGTACCATATGGCCCTACAGGAGTCAGGTGACCTTTTAGGGCTGCAGAGGGCACATGGAGGAAGATTGAGCCATGGTGTGTCTTGCTGCTCCTCCTGCAAGCATTTAGGGAGCCATGTGTGGATTAGCAATACTCAGCAAGCAGTCCCTAGCAAGGCTTACTCTAGAAAAGGTCTCTCCAGCCTTCAGTAATGCTTTTCTGCAGGCTATGCTGTTTTCTCATCCTTTGCTAGTGGGATTCCCTAATGAAGAACTCCCCAGTTCACCATCAATTACATTTTTTGTAGGAATGGGGATTCATTTTGTACAGCATAACCTGCAGTGACAGTAAAATAGTGTGGTGACAGGATGAGGCAATACCTCAGCTGGGAGCTGTGGCAGCTGGTTCAGCACAGCATTCAGCAAGATTTGTTTCCATTTACAGGGAAATTTGAGAACTCTGATGATTATTTTGCTGAACAGATGCTTTAGTAAGTGGATGTTGAGAAAAGTGCCTCTTTGCAACTGAGGCTTATTATCTTTGCTCCTTCCAATGTGCTACTCTTGGAGCTAAGCCAGCATTTGGAATCACTGGAAAAAAAATCCCAAAAAACAGCCTATATAATTCCTGGTCATTTAGCTGCTTTTGCTCATTAACCCCATAAAAGTGCACAGTCCTGTTCCTGCCCTTTATCACAGTAAAACACTGGGTCTGCTGTGGTCCAAAGGCACAACAGCTTTCCATTTCAAGATACACCTTTGTAAGTGCCAGAAAACCTACAGGGCATCCCCAAATGCTCTGGTGCCTCACAAAGGAGCAAGAGGGCATTTCAAACACAGGGTCAGTCTTGGCTCCTTGGCAGCTGAAAGGGAGGCTGAAATGAAGGTGGCATAGCTGCTACTTGTGAAAACTATTGAAAAAGCAGAGAGAGAGCCCATTATGGTGATTCCTCTCTCAGAGCATTTCAAAACAGGGCCAGAATCCATGTGCTGCTGTAACAAAATAAAATGGGACAGACCAGAATATCTGAGAATCAGGAGTAGCCTTTACAATTATCTGCACATACCAGAAAACACAACCAAAAACTGATGTCTCCACCATTAAGTGTGAGTTATTGCTATCCCCAGTCACAATATTTTGCTTCTTTATAAAAGGTTGGGAAATTCAATAACCAAGCTCACACAGAGATAAGGTTACCCTGTGCAATCTTGTTTTCTTTCAAAAGTGTTGAATTCAGCAAAATTCAAACTGCTGGGAAACCAAGGACTAAGGTGATAAAGTGTGTTAAATTCCAATCTTGGGGAAAACAGGGCACCTGAGGCTGTGGAACATGCCTGTAAACAGCTTACTGATGTTCTAACACTCTGCTACTGATGTCCTCAAATTCTGCCCTTGAACTGTGCTGAATAAAAGCTACCTGTGCTTGGGATAGGATTAATTTCAATGAATTACAGCTTAAAGTTAAATGTCTGGTTTAAGCCTGTCATTTAAGATGACATTATCAGCAGCAGTGAGAAGTCTCCAGAGGCCAGCCCACCTCATGAGAATGCAGCAGCACTCTTAAGGCTACTGCTAGGCATACTCTGCCCTGGTGGGTGACTCTTTCCTCTCCATAACTAAGGAATCATAATTCTGTCAGACTGTAATGTCTGGAAGATGTACCTCATCCCATCTTGCACTCCTCCTTCATCACTAGACTGACCACTCACACCACAGTGCTGGGCAACTTTCTGTGCTGGGTGCTCCTCAAGTGTCACCAGCACTTTCTCCAACATCTGGTAACACTGGCTCCTTGGGGGACAAAAGTTGTGGGGGCACCACTGAGGAAAACATCTATTTGTGCTGAACAAAACTAAGACCCTCCTCCTCTTCAGTTATAAGTAAGGGCTGGTTCAGCTCTGCCCCTGCTCAGTGCTCTGCTGATGGCCCCAGGTACTTCACCAGTCTGATGTGGTGGCCTAAGAGTCAGACCTCTTAGGCCTCAGTTGCAGTCAAGAAAACCACCTCCACCTATCCTCAAATTTTAGAAGTTGCTCCACAGACTAATACAGAACAAATTATCTTGGATCAGGTGCTGAGTGTTCTTCAGACTTAACAAATCTTCTTTTGCTGCAGGTTGAAAAAAATTTAAAACTGGAAGAAAAAATCACCATGCTGCAACAGCAGAACGAAGAACTCAGAGCCAGGATTGAGCAAAATACTGTCATAACAAGGTTTGTGCTGGTATTTGCAATCTGTCTGAGCTTGAAAGGAGACCCCAGGTCTTAATTGTCCAAGGCTGACACTTATTTCAGAAGGGGAAAAACTTATTTCCTTCCGAAAATGTATTTGTATTCTGCTCTGCTTGTTTAATTAAAAAAATATTTTTATATTGGGGTTTGCTTCCTTTAACATAAGGAAGGCCATGTGTCTGTCTATGTATTTCCATGATTTTGACATGCTGCTGAGAACAAGCTTGCCACTGGTTCTGATCACAGTATCAGTGCCTTGAGAGCTGTTAGTCAGTGGGTAATGAGGATGTGAAATGGGAAAATTTTGGGAAAGACATCCTAATGATGCCATTGTCATCCAGGCAGGATTAACCTTTGGCAGGTTTTTTCATCAGCACTGCCTTTTTGCAACCTTGTCACAACATGACAAGGGTGACAAGGCTCCTTGTTAGGTGACATGTAAAGACCAGGGTGGGACAGTCCCTGTCCCAGAGAGTTGGTATCATGCTGTAAGGCTGGAGACCACAGCTGGAGCCAGCGAGAAGGGGCGCCAGAGGGAGAAACTAGAGCTGGTCTTGTCCCAGCACTGCAGCTATCTAGCTGTCATGGCATCCAGAAATGATGCCACTGGCCAAAAATTTAATTTTTAGCCAATTTTTTAAACTGTCAGTGTCTCATCTCTGATTTTAGTTTCTGTTTTTCTCATGCCTCATTTCTTAATGACTCAGCCTTTTGAAATTGGACCCAGCATGTAGATATTCTTAAAAGGCAGCATTGTTTGTACTAACATTCAGATTGGGGTGAGGATTATGTTTTCTCTCACTTGATTGTAAATACCTGTAGTACACGTCTCACTGTCTGAGGTGGGTGTCTACAGCATTTCTGTGCTGGGGGAAGAAAACTGGGTATTTTTAAGGTCTGGTTCACCAGAGTGTTTGAGACACCTGCATTTGGGCTGGATGAATTGTGGCCTGGAAGTGGCAGTCTCTCTCCACGCCTGACAGCAGCCAGGGTGCCTGGTTCAGCGCTTGGCATCTCTGCATTGCAGCTCCCTGTCTCTGGCTGGGAGAACAGCACCCTCCCTCCACTCCCTGCTGGCATCCAGCTGCAGCACTTTGCTTGTTGCCTGCAACTGTGTAGGTATTGCTTTCAAAAACGCCTTTTAGGAGAAATTCTGAATTCAAGGTCAGCCTGGGAAGTCAACTTCAAGGAGAATAATTTTCAACAAGTAACTCCTTGGGGACAGCTGTGGGGCAGCTCCAGGGACAGCCAGGGCTTTAAAGCTGGAGTTATTAAAGCAGGCATTTTCCTGGCAGCAGTAACCACTCTGACTGCTGATTTCTGTTGTACTGGCACTGCCTGGGAAGTGCAGCATGAATAAGCTCAGGGAGCTGCCCTGGATTAGAGTTATTTCTGCCAGCTTGCCGCCTGGGTGCCCAAGTGGCTGTGGCAGCCCAGCAGCAGTGAGGGGAGGGAGGGGAGACAGAGCAAAGCCAGCCTCTGCAGCACCATCAGAAGGGGGTCCCAGAGGCACTGGGGTGTGAGGGGTGAACCACAGAGATATTTCCAATTAAGGACAAGGGCAGGTACAAAGGGAAGGACAAGAAAGAGCCTTTCAGGTAGATCATGACCCAGTTTTGGATGTGGGAGCTACACAGAGCCCCTGCTGGGACTTCCCCAAGCACTTGAAGAGATCATCTGATCTCCTAGCATTTCAGATCCTCCCTCCAAATCAACCAGCATTTTTTTGGTCCTTTGGATTGGGGATGTCTGAAGAATGATAGTTTCCAACCCACAAGAGATAACAGTGGCTCTGCCAGCCACTGCTCCACAGGTCAGAACTTTTGGGGACTGGGAGAAGAAAGAGATCTATTCTTGATTACCTGAGCTACATTTCTGTAGGAATTGAGGCTAAAAAAGCAAATTTTTAAAAAATGTCTTTTAAACAAAATCAAAAATGCCAGTCCCACCCTCTTATAGACTTCTGGTAAGTGGACCAGCAGTCCATGACATCTGCTACAGCCCTCAGGCAATACCCAGAAAAGCAGTTGTACAGAATTTTTTGTATGCATCCAAAATCCACACCCAGCTTCTGCTGAACACTGAAACCACCCAGGGGAAGGTCGGGTTCCTCCCTCTTCATTTCTATAAAATCCTAAATTGCCAGTAAATCAGGCTAGGTGCCTGCCCAGAGCTGCCACAGGTTGATCACATGAGGAGCTGGCTCTTGCCCAAGTGTAGTGGGGCTGCAGAATCCTGGTGCTTCTGCACGCATCCTTCGGCACATAGGTGCTGTCAGCACATGCCCAAAACACACCTCTATCAGGTCCCACAGTCTACTTGCCCTGTCCCATTTGTTTCAAAACCAGTCACCTGGCTGATGAGTGCAGGCTCACTAAGGCTGTGGTGCCCATAGGAGACTTCTATGCCCATAGGCGACTTCCATGCCCCAGCTCAAAAAAAGCCATTAAGTTACTGCGCATTCGATTCGAGGGAGAGCACCTTCCTGGTCATTACTAGTGAAGATTCTCTAGGGCTGCACTCAGGAAATGAGGCAATTTTGGGACCAAGGACGAAAGAGCTGGAGCAGGACCCATAACCTCATGACCTTTTAGAGAGTAGAGGGAATGCCTTGAAGCTGAGCTGTGTCCTGCATCAGGGCATCAGCTGAAATTCAGAGCATGGAAAGGCCAGAGTGTTTTTCCTTTGCATACTGTAGCAGCGAGTTGAAAAAATCATGGATGCAACTGCTGCCACCCCTCTTGGCACCTACTCTGACACTCCACAAGTGCCACAAGGCCAGGGAGAAGGGCTGGGGGCTCATCCCACCTAAGCTTTGGCAGCTGAGATGCCTCAAAGAGGTGCAGAGCAAAGACAGAGGTGCATTTGGAAGCAGAATCAGACACTGGGGGGAAGCTGGGACTTGCGGAGATGACTTTCTCACTCAGCAGTGATCTGGGCGCAACTGTGCCACAGCTTTGGCAGCTCAGCTGCAGCCCTAGAGACAGGGGAAGGGGAAGGGAAGGAAAGGGATCAGGTGCTCAATGTCCTGCCTGGCCCTGGCTGCATGAATGCCACCATCTTTGCCCTGGAGTCCTAACAGGTTGTCCTGCTTCTCTCTCCAGGCAACTGTCAGAGGAGAATGCAAATCTTCAAGAATACGTTGAGAAAGAAGTGGAGGAGAAGAAGAAGCTCAGCAGGACTAACGAGGAGCTCCTCTGGAAGCTGCAGGAGGGAGATGCTGTGAGCCCCGTCAAACTCCCACCTGCACCGTCCACTCCTTTTTATCGCTGCTCATCAGGGAACTCCTCTCCAGCAAAAGTCAGAACCTTGAGGCGATGAATCAGCAGCTCTGTGCCGAAGGTTCCCTGCCTTTTATGCATTTCCAATCTGCAAATTGTTACCATCCAAGGAAGTACTACCATCAACAGGCGCCCAGGGTTCATGGCTGCAAGCATGTTCAGTAGCTGCATAGCTTTACACTAGGCAGGGTACTCTTACAGTCCCCATATAGAAACTCTTGGTTCTGACATGTTGATTAGGGTAGCAAAAAAGATAGCCAAGAACTAGAACAGCAGAAGGTTAGGATAGCAAAAGGCTTAGTTTGATGTGTGAACATTTTACCTATGGTTAGAGCCAAAAGTTGGGAAATGCTCTATTAATGGTTCATCAGAATGAACTTTTGCTGCAGTATTTCAGGTTAGTTACAAATATAGTTCAAGTTGTGAATATTTCTGTATATGTGTCTGTGTTTATATACATGTACGTATTGTACCTTTATACCTATATATAGACGCACACACATATATATGTAGTTGCAGATGTTCTGAATTACATTTTTTATATTATTGGATAATATTAAGTGCTGATATATTTTCATTACAGTCAGCAGTTTTCTAACTCGTGCCTAAGACTTGTATCTAAAGAAAATGCATTTCTGTTTAGCCTCCCAGGAATATTTATATCCAACCTAGAAGAAAGTTACACAGAAGTAGAAGCGCCTTCCAAGTGACCACCAAGTGGTACTCTATGTAACATGAACACCAGCGAATTTGAAATTCTAAGACAGTACTGCCTTCAAAACCATCACCTTTGCATTGAACACCAGAAAAGATATGCATACCATCCAATGCTTTTTAACTCTTAGCATTGATATTGTAAGTGGAGATAGGCTAGAGATGAGAAAACTGAGAGTTTTAGGAAATTTGGTAGAGGTTACTGGTTAACATGGTTCAATTTTAGTGTCTTTATTTCAATCCTAGTCAGATCTTATCTTGTTTTACCTTGTCGTGGTTAGGATGCAATCAAAATCTCTGGCTGTAGGTTTCTGTCCATTTTGTTTTATTTCAAGTCCCGGAAGCAAGGAGGAGAAAATAAGTTGTTTATCCTTGACCTTTGCTGGATGAGAGGTTTCCAATAGTAAGATGAGATACTCAGCATCTGCTAGGGCTCTAGCTTCCTTCCACGTCAAATGCCAAGTAAAGCATAGCTAACTTCATAGATGCAGATGAGGTCAGAATTTCTTTCCTTCCACATATCTGCATTATTTCACATTGCTACAGCTTACCCAGAGTTACAGAGCACTTTGAAGATTCACGGAAATGAGTGGCTAAACTACCTTTAACTTTCCCATCTGGAAGCAAAAATCTTCACCCAGGCTTGGGGTGACCTCCCACCTGAGGGGATGGTGAGGCCAAGGAGTAGTAGGGGTGAGACTGTCTGCAGGGCCCTCATGGGCTTTGCTAACTAGATAAAAATATCCCTGAGCATAATTTAAAAAACAAAGAGATCTGTGGGATGCTTTCCTACCCATCTTAGGGCAAAGAGCCTGCGTGCAGGCCTGCTCTGCGCACTGGGGTCAAAGTCAGCAGGGCGACAGTACCTGGAGGAGACCCCTGAGGTGCAGGAGTGCTGCAGGGATGGTGGCTTTCTCACCCGGGTGTGTGGTGGCACCAGCAGGCCCTGCACCCACAGGGGTGGCATTGCACAGTCCTGCCATCCTGCTCGAGTGGGAGCTGTGCTTCAGCTTTCCTGGGAAATACTCAGGATTCACAGACTGCAGCTTAGATACAGCTTCAACCACCATCAAAGCACCTGTGGCCTGTTCCACAGTGTTAAAAAGAAAGATGATTTTTTTTCTCCTTTTTAGAGAAATTTATTTTTGTAGCAGCTTTTGCATGGTACTGTGATACTGAGTAAATTGAGCATCTTGTTAGAATAGATCACACCACCCCAGCTACTACTGTTGAAATGCATTGCTAGATTTTAGTGTGTCCAGCAAGTACAACCTGAAAGATAGATACCTAGCACGCACATGCACACAAAGCCCCTTCTTGCCAAGTACAACTTTAATCATTTTGATACTTGCTAACTGCACAGCTATTTGCAACACCTACAGCATTGTCATCTTTCATTCCACCAATATAATTCTGATACAGGGAGATCACAGGCTCATAGGGTGATTTGGGTTAGAAGGGAACTTTTAGACTATCTAGTCCAGTCCTCGCTGCCATAGGCAAGGACAATTTCCACTAGATCAGGTTGCTCAGACCTTCATCCAACCTGGCCTGGAACACTTCCAGGACTGGGGCATCTGCATCTTCTTTGGGCAACCTGTTCCAGTGTCCTACCACTCTTACTGTAAAAATTCTCTTCCTTATGTCCAATCTAAACCTATCCTCTTTCAGTTTAAAAATGTTGTCCCTTGTCCTATCACTACAGGCTCTGGTAAAATCTCTCTCTCCATTTTTCTTAGAGGCCCCCCCTTGAGGTTTCTGCAAGGCTGTTAGAAGATCTCCCCTGAGTCTTCTCTTCTCCAGGCTGAACAACTCCAAGTGTCTCAGCCTGTCTCCAAAGCTGAGTTGCTCCAGCCCTCTAAGATCTTTGTGGCCCTCCTCTAGACCCATTCCAATATGTCCATGTGCTTCTTATCCCCAGAGCTGGATGTAGCACTCCAGGCTGGGTCTCACAAGAGTGGAGTAGAAGGGCAGAATCCCCTCCCTTGCCCTGCTGGCTGCACTGCTTTGGAAGCAGCCCAAGATACAATTGACTTTCTGGGCTTTGAGCACCCATTGTTGGTTCATGTCCAGCCTCTCATCCACCAGTATTTCCAAGTCCTTCTTAGCAAGGCTGTTGTCCATCTCTTTATCCCCCAGCCTGTATTCACATTAAAGGTTGCTGTGACCTAGGTGCAGGACCTGGCACTTGGTCTTGTTGAACTTCATGATGTTCACAGGGCCCCACCTCTCAAGCCTGTCCAGATCCCCCTGGATGACATCCCCTCCTTGCAGTGTACCAGCTGAACCACTCACCTTGGTGTCAATCCACAAACTTGCTGTGGGTGCACCTGATCCCACTGTCTGTGTCATTTAAGATATTACACAGTATCAATCCCAATACTGACCCCTGAGGGACACCACTTCTTACTGATTGCCATTTGGACATTGAGCTGTTCTGGATGCAACCATCCTGCCAATTCCATATCCAGCTTCCATCCATCCAAGCCGTATCTCCCCAGTTTAGGTGCTGTGTGGGACTATGTCAAAGGCCTTGTCGAGTCCAGGTTGATGACATCAGTTGCTCATCCCTCACTCATCAACACAGTCACACCATTACAGAAGGATATCAGATTAGTCAGAGTGGCTTGTTGGTAGTTTCTAGGATTCTCCATTTTACCCTTTGTAAAAATGGTTGAGATGATACAACTGCAATTGTTACTTTGATGCTCCTCAAAACTTTAAATGCACTAAAGCATATTATTAGTCCAGGACAGGCTAGCTGAACCTGTTGTAATTTATTCATCTTTCCCCATTATATCCGGTGCTTTCCTTATCACTTTGTTGGTTTAAAGTCATATTCAAGAGATGCTTCCAGCAGTGAATTGGGAGTGGGGCTTTTATGGTGGGAAAACTGGGACTGAACCCAGCTCCATCATCATTTGGTATCATTGCCAATCCCTTTCCCATCTAATTTTTGCCTCCCAATCCTGCCTCTCACTGGATTCTTCCTTGGCAAACCCTCTGGGGCCTGCCCTATCACTAGCAAAGCTGCAGGAAGTTCTGCCTAACCAGAGGGACCAGCAAACTGTCCCTGTGGGGGGTGTGAAGAGTGGGTCCTTCTGGTGCAAGCCCAGAAACACAGACTTTTTTCCCCAAAAAAAGGTCATTCCTTTTTTATACTTTCCCTGTCCTGTCTTTCTTTGCCTCTGCATGCTGAAGTAGGTGCAAAAGAAAAGCCCAGGTCACTTGGACAGTGGGAGGAAGGCAGCAGCCCCTGAACGGGGCAGCCATTCCCAGGGAATGAAGACCCCTGGGTGGGTGCACCCTGTGTGCCAAGTTGGTAAGCCCTGCTCTTGCCAGGGAGCTGCAACCATGCAAGGTGAGCTTGGCATTCCCAGCAGGCTCAGGGCCATTGTTCTATGCTATGCTCCTTGTCCCTGTTCAAAGACAAGCAAGGGGAAGTGAATGCTTTTGCAGGGCTGGAAACTTCCCGAACACCATGGCCACTGTGGGGACTTTCCCATTTGGAAACAGGATGGCCTTTAGCAGGAAAGGGAATGTAGCCAGCACTAATCAGAAAGGGTTTTATCATCTCTGTCTTTAAGGAAGCTGTTTGATTTTGTTAATCTTTACTCAATGCAGAAGGGCGTAGTAACAATAAAACCAGCCTACAGCTGCTCCCAAGGGGCTCCAGAGACAGGCACTGGGAGCAGGTATCCACCATGGGATAGCAGGACAGCCAGCAGCGAGTGGGGGGCAGGGAAATCTCCTTTTTATTGTGAGAAGGTACCATTTAGCCCTACTGGGATTGCACCTCCAGTGACTGCTGGCAGAGATGGGTTGACTCAGTTGATGCACAGTGGCAAAGGCTCATGGTGGTGGCAGGAAGGGGGAGGAAAGGAAAAACTATCAAGTGCAAAATCAGGTATTTTGTCTCTGCACTGATGGTGGTTGTGTCCCATGGACACTCTGAGGAGCCTCTGTACAGTTTTCCCATGCAGCAGGAGTTCTGTGGTCCCGTTTATTATGTGGCTAATGATTACAGGAAGAGTTTGTATTATTCAAATATGATGTACAGATAAGTGTAATATATTCCTGATAATAAATCTGTGCGCCAGTGCATCTGTGGGCTGACGCACACAGATCAGCATGTCCTGCCGCGTTTTCTGTGCACACAGAAACTGGGATGAATGGGAAACAAAGCAAAACCCCATTTGAGGGTTAGCCCATTAAGGTAAAGACTGAAGCTAGATAGTCATTAGCTTCCTGGCAGCAAGGCTGGCCAACAGCATTACCTGACAGTGGGTCACATGCTATGAGTTTCCATGGACTCATTTTCTAGGATGTTTCCAATGAGACTGGGGCTCCCAGAATAGTGATTGTGGTCTGCAATGTTTCCATTGAACTGTCATGCTGCAGCACGTGGTAACAGGAACATTTCTACCAATGGTTCAGGCTCATCAGCAAATACCTGAACTCCCCACTGTTCCAGTTCACTCAGTTTCAACACCTTATCATCCCCTGTCCCCTTCACCCTGCCCTCCTGCTGAGAGCCACAGAGCTGCTCAGGTTTTGCCACAAGGATTAAAAAGGGACCCGGTCATACGCCACCTTGGGAATATGTCTGACAACAGCCTCCTGAAAGATTTTTCACCAAGTCCCTGGCTTGCTCAGTGCAGATGAAGCTTTGGCAAGGACACAAGCTTCATGTTTTCATTGAACACAAGCTGGAAGCCAGGTAGGAAAAACATTCTTGTATTTTTAGTACAATACGAAACTTTGATCCTGTCTGAGTTTTCATCTTGTCACCCTCCCACCACATTTTTAGTCCCTTTTGGGAGGCTGTGGAGTGTGTTGACCTTGCCCTGTGTTTAAGCCTTACAGGCTTCAACTTAATGGCTTTTAATTTCTATATTCATCTCTCCCTGCTTGAGTAAGATGACGTATATGCACGAGGAGCAAAGGCTTGGCGGACGGTCAAGACCCATTGACTGGAGCAGACCCCCAATTCATTCTGTGGGGGAAGCTGCACTCATAACACACCCTGAAGTACATCTGGGAGGCAATGAACACATTGCCTTCACATCCTCAAATTCCAATCCTGACAAGAAAAGCCTCCCAGTGTTCTAGAATTAAAAGATTGAAACCCTTCAGTGGGCAGAAAGGCTATAAAGTCTCTTGGAAACATGAGAAATGGTTCAAAATCCAGCCATGTAATCCAGGGGATGGTATGATTGCCCTTTCTGCTGCATCAGATGCCTGGTGAGACCCTGGGCAAGTCATGCAGGGGTCATGCAGTTCTCCAACTTGATGACAGGTACAAGAGCCTGTCGCTTCATCAGCAAGAGCCATGCTGACAAGGAAATTAAAGATTGTCCAGTGTTCAGAGGCAGTAGTATGAAGGACACCTAGAAAAGCATCCACTTACATCAGGAAAGGGGACTTCTGCAGTTATCTGTCTGGGATGCTCCAACTTGGAAGTGTCTGAGAGCAGGCTGGACAGGGTTTTGAGCAACCTGATCTAGTTAAAGATATGCCTGCTGATGTCAGGTAAGCTGGGGACCTTCCCAGGTCCCTTTTGAACCCAAACCATTCCACAATTCTGTGATTTGTTTTTCAGTACAAGCTGAAGCATTAATTTAGATCAGTGGCATTATTTGGGCATGGCTCACCTTCACGGTGCTTTAATAAGCCTTTTTAGGGTAGTGGATTAATTTGGCTAGGGAAAGCTATTAGAATTAAAACAAAAAATCGTCTTACATCCAAAAACAAGGCATTGCCAATCAAATGCAGATGCTGGTCTCAACTCCAAATTTCCCGCCTTTCACTATAGGCAGGCTCTGGAGATGAAAAGGAAAAAAGCCCCAAAAGGAAAGCTCCCCTCAGCAAATCAGACCCTACAGCCTAACGGTGTTAACTGGGCTGCACGCTCTGCCAGGACTGAGAAGCCCCTGCACACCCCACAGCCCCCCCTGGGCAGAGTGCAGACATCAGGCATTGCCAATGTAAGAATTTCATGCCTCTGAGGATCCTCCTGTGCTTCCCTTCCCAGGGCAGGAATGTGCTCCACCCACCAATGCCAAACCAAAGTTGCTAATGCCAGGCAGCCAGCACACACAGCTGATGTGGGGGGAGGAACATAGGGCTCCACTTGGTGTCACAGTTCTCAGTTCTGCTGGCCACCCCCACCACTACAGCCACACCACTGGTGATTTCTGAGAAAAAGAGGCAGGACTGCTCTTTGGAGACACCTGTTGTTTTCAAGCCTTTGCAGTACTTGCACCACATGGTTTCCTGCCTAAAGCTGGCAATTCCTCTGTGGAGCATACAGTTGGGAGAAACACCTGCTGGTGTTACCTGTGTGCTGGCAAGCGATCACTCACCTGACAATCAGTGACCACAAACCTTCCCAACATTTCACAGCAGTGACATGCTTTAAAGCATGTGAGCACGTAGCTAAAAAAACCCTGTTAAAACAAAAAAGGTAAGACCTGATATTTTTAAGAATGCAAATCTTGCAGGTACTTTGTTAACCAGGTGAAATCTAGTATTTGGTGAGAACCTTTTTTCTTTTTTTGTGTGCGTACACAGAGGGTACAGCTCACATAGGGTGAAGGATGGATCCTGGTCTATGCCTGACAGTAGCACTGCAAAATTTGCTCCATGTATAATCAAGTAGAGTATCTGTGGGGAGGTAATTCCTGGAGCTACTGAAAGAAGGACATTTGTGAGGCTTGGTTTCATAGCAGCATTTGCACACAGAAGCAGTTCTCTTTCTACACACTGGGGAAGAAAAAAAACAAAACAGGAGAGGGAGAGAGGGAAATGCCCCAGTTGAGCTGCCAGTGCTGCTGGGAATATGCCAGAGTTGTGTCTTTTCATCTCGTGGTCCCTTTTAACTGTGCTGCTAAACAAACTGCAAGCTGCAGTGACCAAGCTGGGGAGGCCTGCACTCCGCTTCCTTATTCCTGCGTAACTGATTACAGGTGTAATCTGGTTCAGGATCCCCACCACAAAGTTCCTTTCACTGCAGCCGTTCTTTCAGTCGCCCGTACGCCCAACACAGTCATTTACAGCTGTCTGAGCCGGTGTCTGTGTTCCTCTCCGCTTCTGCTGAGGCTGCGTAGCTGGCTTCCACACTATGCCATATTCCATAGGTAAAGTAGATGATAAAGCCTGTGGAAGCCAGGGGAGAGGGCACTGTTAGCTCTGTAAAGAAACAGGAACCCCTGCTCATAGCCACTGACACAAGTTACACAGGCACCAGTCTTTAAAAGTCAATCTATCCCAGCCCCAAACAGGATCCTGATTTGAGCATTTCAGACTATCCAGCCTTATCTATGGCTGCTGGGAGCATCTTGGGATGCAGCTCAGTTTCTTCAGCTCCAGAAGCACAAGCCCCACCACCTGGACAGCAGCACAAGGCCAGCCAACAAGAAATACTCTATGGTTTCTTGTTGGCAACAAGACCCATAAGATGGTTCATGGGTTGTTGTTCTGTCCACACAAGTTTCAAGACCCTTGAATATGCAACAAAGCTTGTTACAGGCTGGCTAAATGGCTTCAGTCAAGTCACCAGAGTTGCCCAAGGATGACAAGAGCGCAGAATCCCTCCCCGGAATGCTACGATAAATTTATGGTTAACAAAATCTAGTAACTTTGAACATAAGATTTTTCATTTAAACTCACCTAGGAGCATCCAGATTGCAAACCGAATCCATGTGCCTGCATCAAGCTGCATCATGAGGTAAACATTCACAAAAATACTCCCAACAGGAAGAAAGGGCAGAAAAGGTACCTGAAAAAGAACAAGGGATATGTTACATCTACAAGAATGATGAATGAGCAGGAAAGAACATCACATCACTTGAAAATGGGAAGTGATGGCTGTTACCAACTCTTCGGCTGCCAGATCTGAGAAAAGGCAAGGTTAAACCCAAAAGGACATCAGTCCACCACAGGAGGGGGATGTGAACGATGCTGTTCACCTGTTTTAAAAGCTTGTGGTCTAGGAGGAGGCAAGAGGCAAATTTTAGTGGCAATACTAAATACTTGTGGAGCAAAGGAGAGAAGAGTAAAAACCAAGGACTGTATCATGACAAGCACCTATTGAAGACCAAGAGACGAAGGTAAGGGACCTGATGAAGGAGGAACCTGAGGTACTTCATCCATCAGGTACCAGGGCAATGAAACAATAGAGAGCAAATTATTCCAAAGCAAAGAAAACCAGCAAATACTACAAGAGATGACTACAGCTGTACTAAAAATGCCTTAGTGGTCTGAGAATCAAAGAAGAACGAGACAGCAAAGCCAAAATGCAAAAATAAGAATACAAAAAATAGCACTGCAAATATAAAATCAAGCAAGGCAAATTATAATAATAGAAAAGCTTCTGAATACGGTGGAATTAAATGGAAAGCGAACTTCACTCCTAAGGGAAAAGGAGATTTACAAAAACTAACAGGCTGAAATGTGGGCCTTTCTTGATTTAAGCGTTGCCAAAAAAAAAAAAAAATTATGTAAAGTAGCTGCTCACATCATTAGAGAAAGGGGATAGGCACACAAATTAGAAAAGAGAAGAATATTTTTCTAAATTTGGCTTTTTCAAGTCAGTAGAGACAAATGAAATTTCTCTAGGTGGGTGAGTTATGTACCCAGAGATTGCAGAAGTGATCTCTGAACTATTAAATAAGCAACTCTGAGAGCTCTTCAGACTGGTAAAGTCTCTGAAGACTAGAAGGGTGAAAAATTACCTATTAAAAATACAGAAAAACAACTGGGAAACAAACAGGTCAGCTTTGGATTTCCAGAGTGATTTTGGAGAGAAATCACAGTCCGGTTGTAAATACCCAAAGAACAACAAGGAGATAGGAAACAAGGTTTTCAAGCATTGGAACAGGCTACCCAGAGAAGTGGTGTAGTCATCATACCTGGAGGTGTTTAAAAGGCATGTAGATGTGGCACTGAGGGACATGGTTTAGAGGTGGAGTTGGTAGTCCTGGGCTAATGGTTGGACTTGATGATCTTAAAGGTCTTTTCCAACCTAAATGATTCTATGATTTTATGATTACAGATTTAGCTGTGACAGGTATAATTTTCTTTTTCCTTGGACAGGGTAGTGGCTGAGAGGAAAAAAAGGAGGTGAAATATCCTCAGTGAAAGGATCCTGTGTGAACAGACCTCCTCATAAGCATGTTCAAAAAATAAGATCTACATGAAAGTTCCTCAGTTTTCTGCTCCTGAATATTTCTGTTTCCACCTTTCAGACCATAACCCCAAAATGAGCTCAAACACAACCTTGGAAAACTCTGGTTGTATGAAACTATTAAAATCTGTGCATTTACTGAAAAACTTTATTGAAGGGCAGTTGAAATGAAAGCATCTTAGAGGATACAATTAAAATCCAAAAATAATTTAATAAATTGGGGAACTACCTGAAATCAATATGATAAAGTATGACTTGTAGGGTAACACTGGGAGAAAAAACCTATCCCAGTGTTTGTTTAATATAGAAAGGATGCTGTGCTTGGAGAGGGCAGGAAAACAACAGAGTTCCTCATACTTAAAGCTGTTTAAAAGAGAATGGTCATTCCTTAGCCTCTATGGGGTCTAAGGAGGACATGAAAGATCACTTTCTTAGAGCCTTAGATCTTCGCAAACAAGTTTACTTCTTGTGTTCTTTCTCCTTTTGAATCCATGATCTGATGTGGCCTTCACAACCATCCCCTTTACTCCAGTCTCTTGTCTCCTCCCTATCCTACAACCATCTGCTTTCAAAAGCAGGGTCCTGCCCTTCCCTTCCAGCCACACCTCTGCAGCAGATTCTGCCTTTCCAGCTTCGCCTGGACAGAAAAGTTCACATCATGCCTATATTGTATGCACGTCCATTTGGCCAGTGACCCCCTTTGATACAGGCCAACACATGCACTTCCTCCTCCAACCACCTCCCAAGCACCTCTTTTCTAGCTACATGTCCCAGGACATTCACCTTAAAGGAGAGTTTGGTTTTGCTTTCAGGCTGTTTCCGTATAATGAAGATGATAGTGACAACAAGGATGGCAGCAATAATCTGTACAGTGTTTATCAGAATGTTTGGCTCAAAGGAAGTCAGGATACAGATACCCACAATAAGGAAACCTGTGAACACACACACCAAAGGTTACTGATTTTTTTTTTCTTTAGATACAAGGAAAACCCAAGAACAAATCATAAGCAGGCAAAGCAGAATCTGAAAGCTCACAAACAAAACATCGACTCACAAAATCCCCTAACCATAACAGATATGCCTTTCCCACCATACACCCCCACACACTCCATCTGTGGATTTCTTTTTAGGTCAGAAGTTTAATCTTCAGTTATTCTGACCATTACAAGAGCTGATCAAAATCACATCAGGGAGGTGAGTTTCCCCACCATGGTGGGTACAAAGCCCTACCAGCTGACTCATGGCCCCAGAGAAACACTGCCCAGCACTTACCCATGATGAAGGTTGAGATGTTCACCACCGAACCAGAGAATTTGGAAGGATCTGAATCTGTGGAACACAGTATGGCTTTGAAGGAAAACTTCTCCTCTTCCTCTGGCAGAAACCCAGCCTGTGACTCACTGGTGCTCACAGACTCGTTGTTATCTGTCTCCTCTGTCGATCTAGCCATCTGGTATGCCAAATTAGGCTGCTCTGGCTGGTACCTAGGAAAAGGAAATGACACAAAGAGCCTGTTAGTTTGTATTTTAAATGAGGGTACCACTGATTTAAAAGCCACACAGATAGTCATGGCTGCATGCCAGACCTTTACAGCACCAGAACAGGCCCACATCACGTCTATACCCTTCTGCTTCAAGGGGAAATTTGAGGAATGATGTCATCATGATGTAAGCAAATATGGCCAGCTCTTATCACCCACAGCTTGGTTGTAATGTAAGTGTTTTAAAGTGGATAGTGCTCCCTTTCATGAACCCTCTCATCCATGTCACCAAGACATGACTGGGTGACAGAAGGAAACAGCAGAGGGACAGACTGATGGTCATAACCAGGCCATTGTGTCATCTGTGGCAGTTCAGCTTTTGCAGTTTGGCATGGAGGTGGCTGAGCTAACAGCCATCATGCCCTGCAGCGACATTCCTAGTGCCCCAGACTCTTCCACCCCAGTGTCTTCTGCCAGCTTTTCTGCTGCCACACAGGGAAGCAAGAACTGAAGCAAAAATGGTTGTTGCATGTGTGGACAGCACATTCAACAGGGCTGTGACACACAGTCATGTGGATCCATAAATAAAAAACACTCTTCCAGCCTCAGTTCTCTGTTACAGAAGGTTTTGTCAAGTTACTCAGCCGCAAGTCTGACTAAAGGACTGGGCCACTTCGAACGTCACCTTAAAACTGTTCCTGTGGGGATGTGTTCACAATGAGCCATTTGTTAAACACAGAGAATTGTGAAATGCACTGAAATCCTTGGGTCCAGCCACAGTAAGAAACTAGTGGTAGGATCTTATGGCTTTGGAAACGATTCAGCTGCTACATCATTAAGCAGTCAAGAGGCAGACCAATGAGCTGCCCAGGTCACTACAAAACAGGCTGTCGGCTCTGCCAACCCATGATGGGGAAAATGTCATGCAATAGGTACAGCAGCTTGCAAAAACAAATTAAAAAGCCATTCTAGCTCTGAGGAAAAAAGTAGGCTGGGAAATCAGGAAACTGAAGATGGCCAACGTAAATCGGCAAGAATTTTCAAGGGGCAGGGAGGAGAGCACAAGCACAAAGCAATGGTACTACAGAACAGCACTGGCCCTTCCATCTGCTGCAAGACCATTCTTAGTTCAGTGCAATTGCTGTGAAAGCCTCCATCTGATTCTGCCTAAGTCATTCAACACACAGTTATTTTTCAGTAACATAATCTTCAGACTTTTTTTTCATTTATCGAGTGCTGTTGTCTGTAGGGTGCCAAGCACTGAAGACCCGAGATTTTTAGCTTAGGTTTGGGAAGCTGTGGCAGCTCAGCACTTCTAAAAGACACACACTGATCCTGCAAACACATGCTCAGCTCTTTTCCTGCTGCTAGACTTCATCTCAAATGCCCTTTCAAAAGGAGGACAACCTGAAATGGTAACCCCAATGGGGACAAGAGTGGGGAGAAGAGTGGTGACAAGGCAGGCATCCAGGATCACTCATCTTTCCTCCACACTCCTTGGCACATCTCCTGGGGTGTTTAGAATTGACCACAGCAGGACTGGCATAGAACAAGGGTTAACCAAGTTCAGAGGACCTCCCAGTAGATCCAACTAACACAATCCCTTATGGGCTTAAAGAAACAAGCTCTTCACATGCCTGTAGCTGGAGATGTGCCATAGAAACTATGAGGGCATCTAACTGCTGTGTGGAATTCTCTCTATGTGCCAGAAGAGACAAAGCTTCTACATTCTTACCTCAGTACCAACACACAGGCTGCTACCAAGGAGTAAGCCAGGAGGGTCCCGATGGACATGAGGTCAACAAGATCTTTCAAGTCAAAGAGGAAGGCCATAATAGCTGTAGGATGAGAGGAAGGGAAGAGAGAAGAAAAATCAGCAACATGGCAGAACATGCACATCTCAGGAGCGCTAATAACAATGCAGCACACATGCGACTCTTGCCCAGGACTTGGTAGAGGAGCTCAAGATGTCCCAAGACAAGTAGAGGCAGGCCTTGGTGCATGAATAATCTAAGAGCCCACAGGCATCCCAGCCTCACTAGCTGAAACAATACTTACTATAGTAAATTCCAGACTGTTTGTCTCACACAGCTATGTTCACCCAACTACCAATAAAAAGCAGGGCTTCAAGCCACAACCTCATTGTTAGCCCCACAGTGGAGCTGCAGCACTCGTAAAGTCACAATTATCTCCCAAGACACAGCTAGAGGGAACAGAGGATGGGTAGCACCTTGCTCTGGTGTCTCAGCTCAGCTGGGGTGGTATCAGACTTGTGCATGCAGTGGGACCAAGCATCAAAGAAGGCATCTTGAAGTAGCAGGTGTCATCATGGGGATTTCCAGAAAAAAGGTTGCCATTCCTTAGAGGTCACCCTGCTTACATACCCTCACCAGGTAACCCCCGTTGTACAGGACTTTGTATAGGGCTTTCAGAAGGCAAATAAGTGGATAGAAGACACACAGTCAGACATCAGGTTTTACATATATATATATATGTATGTGTATATATATATGTGTATATATACACACACACATAAATATATATAACCAAGAGTTATATGAGAATGCAGGGACCTCAGAGCTCAGCACAGCCCAGCTTTAATGCACAACCTGGAGCCCAACAACTAGCCCAACCTTCAAGCTCAGCTGGCAAATGCTGTCCCTGCAGCTTCGTGTGGGTTTTAGTCATAGGCACTACGGACCACTTGGATGAGACTGCAAAGCATTTTTTTTTTAAACTTTATATTGCTCTTCTTCATACCCCACCATGGTCTGGACCCAAGAATACCTGAGGAGGAAGGTGCAAGAGAAGGAAGCTCTGAGGAGGCTTCTGCAAGTCCCAGCAGCAGGAGCTGAGCCCTTTCACAGGAGCTCAGAGCCCAGGGCAGCAGTCCAGCAGCAACTCCCCACCTAAAGTGGCACATTCTTGTACCCACGGCTCATCCTGCATTTGCAGCAGAAGGTAAAGAGGAAGCAGCAAGGCTCTCCTCTGCCAGGTATCGTGAGGAAGGGGGCAGCTGCAAGAACAGGGTAAGCTGCTCATCCTTGCTGTCCAGGAAGTTTAACTCCCGTATTTCTGGGGGGCCAGGAGAAGGAAGGGGAGAACAGGATGGCTGCCAGCTGTGACTAAGTGATTAACAAATGCCAGTGCCACACGGGCCATCTGCTGCTCTGGCATCTTCTGCAGAACTGCTACCTACAGGCGGTGCTGTGTCTTCAGTCAAGCCAGGCCAACAGCCACAAAGATGCTGGGGCACCACTGGCTGCTACCTTGCGGGGCGTTAATTACTTTTAAGGCTGGCTGAGCAGATAAAGGTAGCTCCTGGCATGAGACAGGATGGTAGCAATGAGCTCTGAGAAAGAGGGACAAGCACACAGCGAGATACTCATGCTCACCCAGACTCTCCAGGGCATGCCCTAGAAATCCAGGACACCCTCTGGGATGTTGTATTCTGCAAGACATCCAATTAGTAAGTAGGCTAGTCAGGCAGAATTATCTGCCCTGAAGATGAGCTTATGTCTCCTTTCCACAGATTCATGCCAGTCTTTGGATCCTACCTGCAGTAGCTCCTGATGTCACTGTTGCAATTAAGGGAGTTTTTCTCTTCTCATTGACTTTAGCCAGAAATTTGAAGAGAAGTCCATCTTCTGCCATAGCATAAATTATTCGAGGCATCGGAAACATGGAGCCAAGGAGACTACGGACACAGGAAAGAGAAATAATCTACTTATATCACCTCCTGCTGAGCACAGGCACACAAGCAAAAGTAAGTTTGTGGCAGTGTAACTATAGAACAGATGGCTTGTGTTCACTTCAGCTTCTGCTTCAAGGGCTCCCTCTGAACACCCATGTTACTAATAGCTGGTAACTGAGGTGCAGCTCTACGATTTTGGATAGCTAAACTTAGCCATGGGGCATAAAACCAGTCTGACTTCCAGGTAATAAAAGAGCTGTAACTTCTATGAGCCTCTGTGAGTTGCTCACTGAATTGAGTACATCTAAGTTGATCTGAAATAGGCCTTCCAAGTTCAGGAGATGACATGTTCTGCCTCCAGCCTCCCCTGCCTCCCATCCAGATGGTTGTCCTGCAGGTAACCTGCAGACAGATGGCCCTGGATATGGTAAGGCCCCTGCACTCCTGAAGATGCACCCTGCACTACCTGACACAAGTCTGCTCTCCACCCAGCAGGCCAGGATGTCTTGCACCCAAACCGTGCTTGCATTGCAGAGTTGCCTCCATGACTTAGTCACTCAATCCAGACTTATATTCCTGAGATGCATCTGCTGGGTCTTCTGCTAAGATGGGAGTCTCTGAAGTGATACTGGTCACCTGGTTCTCTGGTACCTACCACAGGGTGAAATCCTGGTCCTTTTGAGGTGAGTAGCTCTGAATTTCATCCCTGGTCTCCGCTCCATTTCTTAAAGGAGGTGGAGGTACATGTTTGCCTTGAGAGATGCAAAAATCAAGAGCAGAGTCTTACCTTGTAGAAAGTGCACACAAGGAACCGACAGCCACTGCATAATTGGCTCCATCCCAACCCACATATTTAAAGGCATTGGGTAAAGGGCTATTGGTATCCAGCTGGTAGTAAGGCATCATGAGCGTCAGGGCAGCCGACACGCCAAAATAAGCCACAAAGCAGATGAGAAGAGATGCCACAATGCCGATAGGAATGGCCTTCTGAGGGTTTTTTACCTCCTCACCTAGAAGAAAGCAATTTAAATATCAGCTAAATTACAAGCAAGACCTTTATCCCAACCTATCCCAACCTAGTGTGCTGGCTGGGGCTTTCAAAGTTTCCGTGGGCACAGAGGTGCTCTTTGACCATAATGCTGCTGATGGCCTGCTCCATCCACCTGGGATACCACAGCCTATTTGCTCCCATTTCTGCTGCTCCTATCGCTTCTTCTGACACACATTTGTGGAAGCCTTGTAAACTCAGGCACAGAAACAATCGGGATTAAAAAAATAATCCTTTCCCCAAAACAGATCATCCTTCTATCCTACTCCTTCTATCCTATTAATAGTGCAGACCCAAGAAGAGTTCAATGACAAGAGATGATGGAACAAGAAATTATTGTGCAGCTCTAGGGAAAATCTGTGCATGTCCATTTTAGTAACATCTCCACCAGAACTAATACACCATGATCATGACACCATAGGTATCCATTTCCAGAGAAAGGCAGAGTGACTGAAAGTCATATGGATCTTTGAAAATAGCTCTTAACAAAAGCACCCCCTCTAGCTTTTACGGAAAATTTTCAACAACCAAGTAGGAAAAAATGTGTGTAAAACCCCAAAATTCAGGCACCAATCAGTTACAGAACAGATTTGCACTTTCCTAGTCCTACAAAACTGCTCTGAAAGCAAAAGCTCCTGAGGTACAGCATTTCAGCAGGATGAATTGATAAACACAGATCCATACATCTGCAAGTCAAAAGCAGATGAATGTTTCTCCCACAAGGAAAGGCTCCAGGGCTGGCTGGAGTAATGTAGCCAACACTTCAACTCCTTGCTTGGAACAAGATGCAGTAATGCTTTATCTGTCTGTGATGATTCCCTTCTCCCTCTGTTCCAACTGTTCTTGCCAAATGTGAAATTAAGGATAATCCTTTCTTCACGGAATTACGACTCATCATAGCCACAAGAAATATGACTATGCTGATGGCTTCTCTCTCAAAATGAGACCTCTTAACCTTTACAGGTAAAAATGCCTGATTCTGAGGAACAGCTATAGGGTGCAGTTTACTCCCCAGAGGCCTCCTCTCTCTCTGGATCTTTAAAATACTCCAAGCCATCAGAGCTTCTTCAGCTAAAGGCACTGAAGAACTCTGTTCCAGAATAACCTATTGATTAAAATATCATCTGGAGTTAGAGGCTCAAACTCATACCAGTCATGTGAACCTGGGCCTTCCCTGTCTGCCTAGCTGGTAAACCTGGACATGTTTTCTGCAAGTCTGACCTGGTTAGTGTCATCACTGACCATCCACAAGCTTGGGCCCTGCTGGCAAAGAAGGGAGGAATCTCATGGTTATATAGTTTATCCATGCGCCACAGCAGCTAGAAGTCAGCACTCGGGCACTCTGGGGCTTGAGCAAATCCAGCACTTTCACTATTAGGAGCAGCTGAGCCAAAAGCCTATTTTGAGCTGAGGTTAGGAGGGACAACAAATGCTGTGTCCTGAATTCCCTATTATCTGTGCTCTGCAACGCTACTGAAAGTCAATCTACCAGCAGCCAGGCTCACAACCAGATTGAAGATATCTTCCCTCTTACCTGTAGTAGCAATACAGTCAAATCCCACAAAAGCATAAAAACACGTGGCTGCCCCTGAGAGGACTCCTTTCCATCCATAGGGCATAAACCCTCCAACACCGTAGAGCTTTTCTTCCTGTGTTTGACTGAAAGGCATGGAACTGTGTTAGATGTAATCCTGCCTAGCTGGGAATCACAAAGCTACTGACACAGCTCATAACAAAATCCAAAGCCAAAGTCTGAAGAAGCAGGCTCTCCCTTCCAAACAAATACCAAGCAAAATGCTAAGCCCTGCCCACTGCTGAGCTTTGGACTGGCCTGCAATAGCCTGGGGAATGCATGGAATAAAGATGGTTCATGGTTTGTTCCCACCACCTGTTTTGCGGGGTGGAAAAAATCCCTTAGCTAAGACAAGGAGAAAATAGCATGAACGTTAAAAATCCTCTCCTAACATTACTGCATGTGTGCAGATACAAATACTCATTTAAACAAAAGCTTCTGGAAAAGCTGAAGACTGAGAAATATGTGAACCATCCACTTGTTACTTCAGATGGACTCAGATAAAGGGTAGGTGAGTAGACGTAAGAGTAGAATGCAGGGTGCCGTTATTGTTTAAAATCCACCCCATCTTCTATTCTCAACCCAAATCCCGTGTAAAAAGCTCATACTCAAACCATGCCTGTAACCATGAGACAGAAGTGGAGCCTGGATCCCTTTCACACCAAATGCTTTGCTGAGCCTTATCCATAGTTCATTTAAGCCAATAGACAAACACAGGCTGATCCCAGTGCACACTGGATTGTGATCCCAGGTCCATGTGCCTTATGTTGAGTGACATATAACAAGCATACCCTTCAGTTCAAGTGACTTAGGTCACTTTTTCAGTGAAAAGCCTTTGTAAAGATGAATTAAGGCAGTTAAACTAAAGTAAACCCCAAATCTGCAAGTCTTCTCACATAAAAGCATCTGAACTCTCTCACAGAAGCTCTGCTGAGACTTACATGAAAACTGGCCTACAGAAATAACACAACTCAAATGTAGATTACTCTGGAAAGAATGATAAAATAAACCCCAGACTCTACAAAAATCGTAAGTCCTACAGGTCAAAGAGCTGCACTTTGAAACTCTTGGAGTAGTTGGTCCTTGCACGGGAATAGCAGGAAGGAAGGAGAAGGGACTGGTCCTATAGAAGCAATTTGTTTGCAGCAGGTTGAATTTTGAAAAGAGGCTCAAGAAGCAGCTTTTACACAAGACAAATTTGATGCTCACAACATTTATGAATCTCACCAGATTTTGCCCAACTGTGCTTCCTTACAGGCCATCATAAAGGATTTAGGTAGCAAGCCAGACTGAGCTGATAAATGTGGAGATATTTAAAGGCCCTTATTCTGTGTGGTACAGTCTCAAGCAAAAATTAATAACTTTGTCTTACTGGTAAGCCTTGTAAGCTCCTTAATTTTGATCTTGTGTAGGATGACAGAATTTTGGCCAAGCAGCAAAGCATCATTAAAACAGATTTATTGTATGCTTGAAGCAATGCATTAAAATAATCTGCAACTCACCTTCACTTTATTCAGGCGCTTAGGACAAGATCTCTATAAGGTATAACAATGCCCCAAGAATATTGCTCAAGTATACAAAGAAAGCCCACAGCTATACTTGGACATGGCTTCATACAGGCACCAGAGCCAGCCTGCTGTAGACTTGAGTAGGACATTGTCTAAAGAGCTCTTTTCTCTCAACTTTGGATGCTATATTGGTTATAAGGCTAGAAATGGTCAATCCTGCAGCAGGGCCCACGATTACAAAGCCTACTCCTAGCACTTTCAGCCCATCAGCACAGCCTGCTTTCAGCAAACACACACCAAAGACAGCTTTGCCTCCAACATATCTGGCAAAGGAGGCACCCCATCCACTGGTTTTCTAACTCAGTCCACAACCCCCCCATTTAAACTTGTTTTTGAAAATGCACCAGCTTCTGAAATGAAAACATCCAACCTACTTGTCTTTAAAAGTGCTATGGCTGGTGTTGTAAATGTCATGTTCAGTCAGGTTCCAGTTTTTAACAGATCCTTTCACAAAGCCGGAGATCACGACAAATCCAAGGACAAGGACGTTGATGCAGGTGAACACTTTGTTCACCAGGGCAGATTCTTTCACACCAAAAGCTAAAAGCCCTGGGGAAGAAATGGCACAGGTCAGGTATTTCACCACCAGCAGCAGGTGCTGGGGACTTGCAGACATAGCTCAACTGTGCTCTGCCTAATTATCACACCTTGTTTCTTCACAAAGCCAAGTAGCTCAGGATTAACACACCCAGAAGTAGGATAAGGACTCCAGGTCAGACATTACTGCTGCAGAATGTGACACACCTTCCCACCCAGCACATCCATGTGGACCGTGTCCCTGGTAAAGTGCTTTGCTAATACACTTAAACTACTCCCACAGCCTCCAACTCCATACAGAAACCTGGAGAAAGCACAACAAGTGGTTTTCAATGAAGGAACATTGTCTTAGAGGTCTTGGCCAAATGCAAAAGTTATGAACAACACTCAACTTTCCTTAGAAATGGGGAAATATGAACAGGGGCCAAATCCAGGAGGATTCTACTCCTACAAGCTACTTCTAGAACTGAAGACAAAGAAGAAGGTTGCATCTTGGGAATCCTGCTCCCACTTAAATCAGCAAGAGCTTTGCCAGTGAGTTCAGTAAGAGCAGGATTTCAGCTTGGTCTTCTTGAAGAATATGGCTACAGGCCTTGGCGAACAGGATCTCACTGAGGCATATCCTGGCTTCTCAGGTCTACCAGCTCTCTTAAGTTCCTCTTCATGCATCTGATTTTTAAGAACTGAAACTTTTAACTCAAATCTAAGGCTGAAGGAGAAGTAAAAAAACTTCACACGGGCCTGAGGGAAAAGAGAAGCACAACACAGTGTTCTTTTACTGCTACCCCAAGGGACTTCAATGAGAGAGGAGCATCCTGTGTACTCACCTTTCCTTCTTTTAAAATAGGAAATAAGCTGAGACAGCCATATTAGAGGAGTGTTTGGTAAGACAGCATACCGGCCCACAAAAACTAGTAAGGTGCTTTTTAGAAATCTGAAGATCAAGGCAGTGCAAGCAGAAATAAACTTGTGGTCTTGATATTTGGGACTAAAGCTGCTCTTTCAGCAGCCTTTTTTAAGAAAAGAATGGTTTGCCTTTTTTATTAAAATCCATGGAATGTGCTTCATGCAGGAGCATTAAGCCACTTTATTGTAAAGTAACCTTTATAATTGTACACCTCAGCAGCACTAAATTAAGGAGTTCTAAATTTTGTAAATTGCATCTGAGGTGAAAGACCAGATTCTGATTTGAAATGAGAGCAATTCGTATTACATACAAATGAACAAAGAGGAAAATCTCTCCCATTCAGATGTAATCCTGAAAACAGAGGGCTGCTATTGGCTTCAGCAGCCCTCGATGCAGGCCTAGATCCAAATGCAAACCCAAATGCCAAAGCATCCTTGCTTATGAAGCTTGTCCCCGTGAGCACAGCTCACTGTGGAAAGGCCATTCCAATCAGAGTGGCAAATGTCAGAATGACCGTGCTACTGTGACACTCCAGATTCTGCCTGCTGAAAACCACAAAGGAGTATGAAGTGCAATTTTTTAGACTTGCCTAAACTTGGTAATGCTTTGCAAGATCCAGTTGGAGTAGAGATAAACATTCAGAAGAATTTTGATCCTGCAAGTTGTCACAGCTTCCAATTTACGAACAAAGGCTTGGCACATTTTTAGGGAAAAAAAAAAAAGAGGCACTGACTGTCTATGACATCCTTATTTCTCTGGAGTCTTGTATTCAGTTCTGCAAATTGAAGCCCATATNAAAAAAAAAAAAAAACCACGAAACAGTAGTACTTGAGACCGTAACCAAGTCCTCTTTCTTTTTTCCCCTCACTCTCCTGGCTCAAGGCATCAAAAATTGGCAGATTATCAGAGTAAGTTTGATAGACCAACTGCATGAAATTCTTGTGTAATAGGATTTGTGGAGGGAAGGATTAAAGTCCTATACCTGACTGAGGATAACAAGTCATCTTTTCTTTTCTTCCTTATATAAAATTTGATTGAAGGTTATAAAAGTGGCTCAAAAAATATACAGAATGCTCCCCTCTAATTAAAAACCTTGTAAACAGGCTATGCCCTGTGCTAACTCCACAGCAGCTATATAGGTCAATCCAACACTTTAGCAAAGAAAGAGTCTTTAATATGTTGTTCGAAATAAATCAGGACTTCATGCTCATTCCAAAAGCAAACTATGAGATTACAGAAGAAGGGAGTGCAAGACCCACAAACCTCTCCAGTGCCTTACCTGTCAGGATGATAATTATCACCACAGCAAAGATGTCTGGGTATTTTGCAAGCACTCCAGGAGCATCCATCGTCATGTATGTTTTACAAAACTTTTCAATGTGCTGCCCTATGATTTCATCAAACGTCGCACTCCAGGCTCTGGCCACACTTGAGGTTCCTGCCAGAGGAAAGAAAAGACAAAGATCACCCTTTGTGGCTGGCATATGCTCCAAACCAGGGGGAGCCTTGTAAGGTTTTTCAATATGGAGGGCCTCAAAGCGACCTTGCACGTGCTCCCAGGTGCTGGGAGCAGCCTTTCCTCTCCATACCCAGCCCACAGCCTGTGGTCATGCTTGGCATTTGCTCTGACAGTAACACACACAGGTGGTGGGCCTCAGACTCATGCTGAGCTCGCAAGGTGAGAAAAATCCTTTTAGCCTGGCTTCTTTGCAAACCCCAACTTTGCCTTAGATACTGCCCTGACTGATCTTTTCCTTACACCCCCAAGGGCCTGATCTTCCCCCACACCTGGTAACTTCCATTACCAGAGGTCCAAATGTAATGCTGGCAGAAGTCCCTGGCAGCCCCAGTTAGGTGGCTGCAGCCCAGCCAGAGAGGCCTTACAGAATCCAGCTGCCCTCCAGCAGTGCAATGCTGGAGCACCAGAGCCTGGACCACACCAGTGGCCAGCTCTGCACTCTGACAACACTCAGGTTTGCTCTGACCTCCAGTTCTAGAGCACTCAAGCAGGAAAAAGACTCAGATACAATTTACATGTTATCTGAGCATAAGTCAGCCTATTGCAGAACGCTGGTGATGACCACAGCAAGTGGAACAGCTCCTGCCTGCAGTAAGTGCTCAGGCTCCACCCTCTGGGGGCACTTTTTGTTTCCATTTCAGTGCACCCAATCACCTGCAGCTTGCTGGGGTGATGACTAAACCTGGGGTCTCAGGACAAGCAAGTTGGGGACAGTGTCTGGGCCATAGAAGTAATTTTAGAGAACTGAAATAGTAACAACAAAGAGCTACCACCACATAGTGACAGCATTTTGTAAAGTAAGTAGGCTTAGGTAAAAGCCAATTTCTCCCTCTCCTGTGTTAATGTGGCTACTGCTACACTCCCAATGTCTTATACAGTACCTACACTATATCTAGCAGCACCTAATTGCATATCATAATTATTACTGTACCTAATTACCTAGTTAAAAAAAGAGCTTGGCTTGGTTTTGGCTTGCAAAGTTCCTCAGAGGATGCCATCAGGGGCCCCTTTCCACCCAGAACAGTCTGTCCTGCCACACTCACCTGTGAGTGGGTGTTCAGGTCCCAACTCCGGCACCTGCAATCCTGTCAAACAATGTCTGTGCTCACCTACAGCCAAATCCTCTGCAGCAGCGGTGGGCAGCACCTGCAGCACAGCTGGGAACACTCACCTGCCCAATCCAGCTTTGCAACAGCAATAAAAATTAAGCTGCAAAACAGACTTGTTGGGAGACTCTTCTGTTCATCAAGACAGAAAAGTGCACAGTGTGAACACCTTTAAAGAGTTTGGACATCACTGCCATCGATTTAACCTTGAGAAACTGCAAAAGTTATCGTACACCACATTACAATTTTTCAGGTTAGCTTTGGCACGATTTGAGGAAAAAGACTATTTTAGTGCTATTTTTTTGTCCTAGTTCTAATATTTCACATTCTAGGATGGGAACACCCAGCTCCTGCTTGTACTATATTAGATGCCAGCTGCTTGGATGCCAGTTCCTCATAACTATCAGCCATTTATCCAGAACTCTCTGTAACCAACAGGCTTGAGGGAGCAGGGCGAATTTGACATTCTTTCAACAACGCAGACACCTGGATAATATCTTGCTGTTATTAGAGAGCACAGTGCAAAGACATTCAGCTTGTACCCAGGAGGATTTACTAGTTCTGGGTCAACACAGCCTCACCAGAGTGGATTTGGCTCCTTCCTACAGCACACAGCTCCCAGGAGAACTGCAGAGCTCAGGTGCTGGGCTTGCTGCAGGAACAGGCACATGCAAGGAGGTCACCAAGTGCCAAGAAACCCCAGTAGCATCTACTTACCAGAGACGCTGTAACTCATCGTACCAGCTCCCACCAGTTTCTAGTTCCTGAAACACATCCCACAGTCTGGCACAGTTCCCCAAACCCACATCATCCCAGAAGAAAGTTCACATCAGATCCTGATCCTGGATACCTTTCTCCTTCTCTCTAGACCGTAACTGATCAGTTGCATGCCCATTTTTTTTCTCATCACCCACCTCCAAGACTCCACATGAGCCTTCCCCCAAGTCAAGTCACTTCAATTAATTAAAAGCTACTGGCCACCCATCCTTGGGACCCATCTTGGGTTTTGTAGCCAAAAAAAATGTTTATTCTATTCCATCTATTGAAACCCAGTTGGAGAGATTTTTCTTTATCTGTTGTAACTCCAGAAGGGAGGGGGTAACTGCCCTCTGATAACAAGCCAGCTGTTAAAAACTGGGTGGAGCAGTGTTGCTTATCTCTCTGCTCAGATGGAGCAGTGTTGCTTATCTCTGTCCATTGTTCCACTACCCCCATAGGTATATCTTCTGTTAATGGACCATTAAAGCTCACCAATGACATGACACATTACATCATACTATTTTAAGATGCTCCACCCAGGGAGGTGGAGCCAAACCATCTTCACCTAGGTAAAAGAGCCACAAGTGTCACCAGTCACCCAGTTTTCCACTGGATTCCTGGAGGCAGACCAGACCCATCCCACCATTACTGCACCCTTTTCTATGGGACCATCTCTACTCCAACAGAACCACATCTGCCACTTCAGGAGGGCTTCCTCTGGACTGCTTCCAACACCCTGACCAACAGGCCATCCGGTTGTATTTCTGACTGTCAGGGTTTTCCAGGATTTCTTGTTTGTTTGTTTGCTTGCTTATTCTTCTGTACTACAACATCTGTATTTTTTATATCCCCAAAAAATCTTTGCCTGACAGCCTTTCAATTGCAAATTTATAATAATTTGGAAAATGGAGGGAGGGGCTTACATTCCAAGGGAGACTCCAATCTTCCCTGGAAGATACCTGTCTATCTAAACCAAGACAGGACCCCAGGATTTCTTTTTGCACCCTCATAATACTTCCTGAACCAATGTCTAAGAACCTCAGCATGAAAACACCAAGCTGGCTGAGCCCTTTAGAGATGCACATTTTCGATGCACTGCTTGGCATTTTCTCATTTTCTCAACATTCTCAATTTTCTCATTTTTAATCGGCAAGATTAAGAAAAAATTTGTTTTCTGCCCCTCTCAAGCCCTGGCTCTGAAGTGCAGCATGCACCTGTCAGAGACTGGAATGACTAATGTCTCAAGACATTTAGGGTTGCATGTGTGTGTGAGAGTGAGCAGGTCAAGCTTTGCCCTGGTGAGGCAGTGCCCTGCCCCTACACCCCCCAGCCTGTATTCCAGCCCTGCACTGGCACACCAAGGGCAGGGCTCCACTCTGCCTAGTCCAGCTCCTGAGTGGCCACATGACCAGAAGTCCCACCTGGGGGCAGGGCCCACAAAGGCCCAGGGGTTTTTAAGGCTGAGCATGAGTGCAGCACATCTTTACCCTACCTTCCTCTTGGAGTTTGTATCTGAACATTGCTGGAACCTAGGCATTGGTAGCTATCTGTGCTTTTCTGTATATTCTGTCTTTTGCTCCTTCTTCTAATTCCCTCTTCTTGGAACATTTTGAGTAACTTAACATGGAACAGGTTTAAAGTGTGCTACGTTGGATGGGCTAAATTAATGCTGTGAGAAGTGTCATATGTTGATCAGATGTTGTACTAAGTCTTTAGCCAAAGTTCCCCGATTTTTCAAAAGTTTGCCAGTAAACTTCTATGTTGTTTTGACCTTTTAAGAATATCTGATTGGTATTTCTCAATACCAACAGTGTCTAACCCAGAATACAGGACCCATTATAAACACTTCCAAAAGTCTCAGAAATACCGCTGAGCCCAGATCCCCGGAGCAGAACATTCAGTAGGCAAAACTTTTCATTGTGCATTTGTAGAATCAGGTTTTAGGACAGCAACCATGGCTATGTCACTCATTTTGGTCATTCAGTATCATGGTAGGAAGGGCCCCAAAACCAACTAGAAGAAGGGCATGAAGGAGATGATTTATCATTACCTTTCTGGAACAGAAGAAAAATTACCAAGAAGTCTGTTCAATTTTTCTTCGTGTAGCCTAAGCAGAGGCCATCGTAGAAGTCTGGAGAAAATTATACACTTACTTTTTTAAAAATTATTTTTATCTACTCCTTGCAGTGAATGAAATTCACAAAATAGCTAGAGGACTCTGATTTCTTAAGGAGAGGAGTTTAATTGACTCTGGCTTTTCATCTTTTCTTTTTTTTTAAAGAAGGAGGAGGAGAAAAATATTTTAGGTAACACACAGAGGAAAGCCAGCGTGATCTCAGACAGGCAGCTGCTATGCCACTATATTGTTCTTGATATGATCTTACCCTCCAAGCACCATGGAAACTAAATTCCAAGGTAATGCTTACAAATCCCATAAAATGCATTTAAAAAAAAAAAACCAACTCCCTTAGTAATTTAGCATACAGTTGGTTTTCAGTTTAACTAGCAAGCTTTCAGTCTCAACTGGTGAGTCTGTTGCAGCCTTAGAAGCGTGATAACAAGCAGCCTGCCCAGAATGTGCTTGAAAAGACACAAATCCTTAATTAGCAAAGTGTGGCTTAGTTTTAATGCATCAGCTGAGTTGCACAGCACATGCTCTGAGCTTGATCCAGGGCCTCTCCTAGTGGGAGTCAAGGGCTTAGAAGGGATTTGGTTTGTATTTTCCAGAGACTGTGAACCTGCAGATCATCTCAAGATTAATTCTGCAGCAATTGACAAGACAAAACTCTTAGCTCCAGATACTTTAAATAGATCCCAAAGGGACCAGAATTAATCCTTGATCAGCTGTGAGTATAGATGCTCTGAATAAAAGCACCTTTCTGTGAGCGGCTCCTTTCTCAGCAGAGAGGAAACTGTTTTGCACCCTAGCAAGTGTGCAGCAGCGAGGGGATGCCAGAGGGATGAGGTGGAGATTCAGAGGAATTCCCAGCAGCAATAAGCCCTCAGCCAGCAGCACACTCACCTCACCAGCTGACAGCAGCCATCAAAAATGCATCCCACTGATGAGTCCTGAAATCCTCCATGAGTGCAAGAGTGAAGCATCTATTTTGTAACAGTAACACAAGCACCCAAACAAGGGTGACCTTACTGGCCAAGCTACCACCTTGAACTGAAGCGAGGGTCTTGCAGCACACTCACCATACTTACCAATAACATAGGAGAGGATTAGATTCCACCCTGTGATGAAGGCCCACAGCTCACCCACAGTCACATAGCTGTAGAGATAAGCTGATCCTGTCTTAGGAACTCGAGCACCGAACTCTCCGTAGCAGAGTCCGGCCAGCACTGAAGCCAAGGCAGCAATCAAGAAGGAGATAACGATGGCAGGTCCTGCATTCTCCCGTGCCACAGCTCCAGCCAGGACATAGACACCTGCACCCAAAGTGCTGCCTACACCCAGAGCCACCAAGTCAAACGTGTTAAGGCATCGCGAGAGGCGACTGTCTTCTCGAGTGCAGTCCACATTTTTCCGACGAAGAAGCTGGTTTCCAAAATTGGTAATTTTCTGACACTCCATCTTCCTGCTTGGGCCTGCAAGGAAAATGCTGCCATCATTATCCAGACCAGAATGCCCTCCTACATCAGCATCACTGCACAGGTACAGTGCTACAGCCCTGTTACATTTCAGCAAATGAAACTTCCCGTTTTCCACCATTTCACAGGGTGAAATGTCTCCTTTGGCATTTTATCTAGACCTACCATGGGGAATTAAAATAAACACCACCAAAGCGTTTTCTGCTTCCAACTCTCAGTCATGCTGCAAACCTTGTGCAATCCCAGGAGAGAGGCGATACTCCAAACCAGCTCCCACCCTGCCCCACAGTCAACTCAGTTCACACACCAGTGGGCAAAGTAAAAATGAAAATTTTTCTTTCAGATGAGTTTTCCTGGGCAAGAGAGTACTTTAAAAGTGAATGTCCTGGTTGCCCCATTTACCACACTTTGGTTCACACTACAGAGAACTCATGGAATGCACAAACCCTGTTCTACTGGGATGAATTTAAACCTGAGGACGTTGCAGGGGTGTACGTAAGAGATCCCAACCTGAAGAGTTCTCAGCTTGAGTGAACAGGACTCCAGGACAACCTCATCTGTAAGGTGTATTGTGCAGACATCAGATTTTCTCTGCTTTGCTCTACAAATCTACAAGCTGTGTGGCCACAGCCTACAAGGATGAACCTCATCTTCCATTTTAGACTGGGTCCTCTAGCTCCAACAGCCCCACCCTGATACCCACACTGCACCATTAAGCCTGGCTTCAGCAACAGGGCTTTAAAAACATTTCTTCATTAATTATGAAAAAGGAAAAAGGTTCATTTATTTAGATGCAATGCTGGATTGAGGCACACACTTTCCAGAAGTACACACTGCACACGGACATCAATACTGTGCTGAGAATAATGAGCAGGCAAAAATACTCCTAAATGCAATTTACAGTAGAGTTCAGTGAGACTGGTACTTCATCAACTCCAGCTAAAACCTAGTGTAAAAGGTGGGAAAACACATGCTAAGAAACTTAATTAACTGAGGCAATGGTTAAATCCATGCTTCAATTTTGTCACCACAACATCAAGTACAAAACCAAAAATCCTCTTCACTTTTCCAAGACACTGGTCATAAGTCCTGGCTTAAATCCCTTTCTCTTGGCTTTACACTAACTCCCCTACTATGAGAAAGTAATTACAACTGCAGGAACACGGCTAAGGATTTACAAAGCCCACTGTGTCAGGAATTGTACCCCACCAACAGCTCTCAAACATGCTCCCAACAGACACGGATTTAGACAAAAGGAAAGGCAGGTTTTAGGCCAATCTTACAAAAATCTTGTTTCATTAACCATGGGAGTTCCAACACATACAGAGAGGGAAAACTATCTTCTCCCTTCAACAGGAAGACGGACATAAGTCTTTACCTAAATGCATTCATATGTCAGATTGTTCATTCAATCTCCTTTCCACCTGAACCTTACCCAAATCCATGTCAGCCAGGACTGCTTTTGGCTGGCCAACTGTCCACCTCCCTAAAGCTAGGACAAGGCAGTCACAAACTCTGAACTGGGTTAAATGGACAAGAAGATTGTGGCACTGGAGTATCTCCTATGAATTCTGTTGCTTTCTGGGATGCTACCCAACAACAGTGGTAGACCTTTCACTTCTTACACAGCCATCTACCTTAACAGAATCTGGTATCCTGTAAAACAAACTTAACTTTGTGGTTTTAATTCTGCACTGAAAATAAAGGGGTAACCAGTACCCAATTCCTTGCTTTGTCACAGACACACCCACAGTGAAAAATCACTTCCTTGGCAAAAACAGGGTTGGTGAGGGGCAACGTCGTCAAGAGAGAAAGAGACCCTTGGTGCAGAGATGCAGGATAAGGGTGACAACTTGGAAAGGTCCTAGGGGGCAGGGGGACATACAATTCATTCACTAAAAAACTAACCTAGTGAATTATTTCAAGTTTATATATCACTCAAGAGTATCCCAGAAGAAACATATTTCAAAGCAATTTCATTTGGAAGCTCTCTTGGGCCTATCTACAGGTGTTCAAAGCTGTACTACGGCAATCAAGAATAAAGCAGAACCACTTTTTATGGATAATTTGCTTAAAAGAGGGGCTATTTAATTATGACAGACCTGGAAATTAAGGCCAACATCCTGCAATTAGCTTGATGCCAGTAGACAGTGCTCTTCTAGCTGATATCTATCTTCCAGATCAAGATATCAACTCCCTCTTTCCCAAAAAAACCATCTCAAAGTCTGAGCATCTCAAAAAGTTGTGAATAAAATACTTCCTATAGCCTGCAGGTAACAAACAGGGAGCCTGCAATGGAGATGCAGACATGTTCTGTGCACAGCTCATCCACAGCACTGTAATTCATGTCACAGGCCACTAATCATCATGCTAAGCACCTCTTACAGGTTTTCTTCGCTTTTGAAACAGCAGGTACCAAATCAATCTTTCAATCATATTCACTGTAGCTTGACAAAGAGACCTTCAATGAAGACAACTGGGAATTTTTTCAGGAGAACAATCTTTTGGTTTAGCAGGATGCAGTAAAGAGTCATTACACCTCTGCCCAAAACCTTCTGCGTATCATTTGTTATCTTTGCAAGTATATCAAAGGGTGATTTTGGCAGAGATTATGATTTTTCCCCTCCTTAGAAGTTGGATCCAGCTGTGATTTTGCCTTCTGAAACAGTCATCCTTGACTTTGAAGTGACCCTTTGTTCTGGGCTGGTTCCACACCCAACCTCACTTGAAAAGATAGAGCCCTTTTTTTCCAATGCACAGTCAGTATTCCTGTGGCATAATTCAGTCCAAAAAACATAAAAATATATATATATTATTCCAGAAATGTTACCAGATGGTACCTAACCACCTTCAAGCTGAGGAAACTTGAATCTGAATGAATATAGATTAGTTTTGTTCTGCACATACCTAGCCCTCACCCCTGCCTTAGCTCTGGTTTCCCCAATTAGAAACACTGAGCTGCAAGTCCCGTCCACTCAGACCCTGGTTAAGAAATGGCTTCACCCCAAAGCTTTGGGTATCTCCATGTTTTGTTGGAGCAGAGGTCTTTGGGAGTGCTGGGAAGCAAGGACACACCCAAGCAGCCTAGCAGGGTGGACCCCGAGCCAGCGGCCACATCCTTGGGTGAATCCTGTCCCACTAAAGTTGGTGGCAAAGCTCCCACCAACTTCAATAGTCCGACTGCTACTGGTGTTTTATTTACAGTGCATTTTATGTTTATTACTTTTGTTCCCTGTCCAACTTTTTGTGTCTTGACTCTATTGTATTTTCAAATAAAATAAGATATTCTTCCTCCTTTTATCTAATGGCTAACATACCTATTTTATCAGGTGGATAGATTTCCTTCCCCATTCCCCCCCAAAAAAACATAAGAAAATAAGCAATCTGCCATGTGAAAAGGAAACCATAATAAACATCTGTCCAGCTAAACATAAAACACTGTGTGTAAAAATAAGCCGACAGGGCACCATTTCACATAAGCAATACTATCACTTCCTCAACAATTAGAACTTCTGAAACGCCACTCCTCACCTATTTTAAGGCATTGCTGCTCCTGAGAATTTTCTTCTCCAATTTGCAGAAGAGCATAAAACTAAAGCAGATTAAGCAGAACAAGGAGTTTTCTACTAAGGATAGAAGAAAATCTAAGCCTAACCTTGCTACCTGTCCAACAAAGTCCCCAGACATCTCCCTGGAGGGTGAGTGAGCTGAAATCCTCATTCAACATTGTCCCACGTAGGCTTATATCCATTTTGAAACATATGGAAATATCTACTGCCTTCTCTCACAACAAAGTCATGTCCTGTGGACAATCTGACATTTGTTGAAGACCAAAAAGATGCTGAGGAAAAATATCCCCAATACAGCTGTATAATCACTGCTACAAGTGTGCAGAACAAAGCTTATGAAACAAAGAGCTTGTGCTTGCACCATGCTGGTATATTTGACAATGTGGAATGGTTTTCACCCTGTATTTTTAGTTCAAACATGGTCCCCAAACAAGCACGTAGTGATGATGCCAACCAGCTGATCACCACAGGTAACAAACCCCTTTGGGAGGCCTTTTCAAAAGACTGATTTTGCTGTTCCCGTCCCCAAGGCAGCATCATTCAGACAGAAATCCTAGAGAGGAAAAGAGGTGGAAAACTTCAATTCCTACTACCACTGTTAGCATCACGGGCATTTTTAGGGTGTCAGATTTGACTGCAGACTCCTAAATGCAAAAGGTCATAAAGTACGCGACCAGACTAGATCTCCTGAATGTTTTCTGAAGCATCATTCAGAAAACCAAGTCACCGAGGCGTATCAGCCCTGGATGTGATGATCCACTCCAGCACAGAGCGAGTATTGTGTCAGATACATCCTTCCAAAACGTCTTGCCTTGAAAAACGCCAATGTTTTATGGTACTCTGCAACAAGCAACAGAGCAGAGTCAAGATGGCTACAGAAGATGCTGAGCTTTCCCAACATGTGTTTGAGCACCTATCTCTGGACTTTTAGAAACAGAGGCAAAGGCTAGTGGCATCAGACCCTAAGTTGCATCTGGCTGTGTCCCTGAAGTAGCTGCAAGTGTCCCCATCAGCTGTGCTGGAGAAGGCAGGTAGTTTAGCAAAGACACACTTGGAACAAATGCTGAGGACCGACTCAGGGACTTTGATTGTAGCTTCCCCATTTGCAGATGCAGCCACCAGCAAAGAGGCCAGTGAAAGCAAAGGCATGACCAAGCATTATGCAAAACTGGAAGTTATCTCACTACAGCAGCAGCAATGGCAAGGAGTCCAAGCTAAAAGCCACCAAAATAGCTGCAATTCTTTGCATTTGTTTTATCATGTGTGAAGACATGTTGATCTGCTGAAGTATTTTTACTAGAAAAGGTATTATCTATGTGCGGCTAAATTGTTCCCTTATCATTATTTTTAGTATGTGTGCAAATGTATGCATATACCTCAATATCCATTAGTCTAGATTACATTTGAGTGCATATACTTACATATATGTGGACATTAATGTTTAATTCTTTCCCAATTTTGTCATTAGAAATCAAGATCAGGGCATTTGCTATTCAAAGGAAGGGAGCCAGGCAGTAAAATACAAACAAAACATTAAATGAAGATACGGGCACACACAGGTGTGGGTGTGCAGTGTACACAAAACCCAACCTTATTCACCTGTTTAAAGGCATACTGCCTGCCTGAAGGGGATCATATTACTTTCCTTTGTTGAGCAGATCCTTAACACCACAAGGGAGGTGGTGCTGGGGGATTAGCCCGCTGTCACCGACAGCTGGGCATGCTACAGGTTTCTATTCCTCAATCTCCTCAGTATTAGGAACATTTTCAAAGCAGCATTTGCCTACTCCTCTCCAGGTGTCTCATAGACCTGGAGGATTTTATTCCACTGGAAGAGGTGCAGTGAGGTGCTCTTTATAATCTCTATACCAGCCACTGACCAACAATCAGTTACTGAAAGGTGACCACCAAGTCCCACTGGACATGAAGAAAGTGCTCAATTACTGCAGTTGGGAGAACTGCAGGGTGCTGCAGCTCACCCAATTCTATCCAAACTGTCATGGCTACTGGCTGTACCAAGGTCAGAAAATCCTCTCATCCCAGGACAATTTCCAATCCTTTTCCACAAATTCACAGACAGGAATTTTCAACCTCCCCAAAATTTCAAAGCAGGCACACTTCAGTGTTTTGTCTCAATATCTGCAGCAAAGTCAATCTAGGTTATCTTTGATGATACACAAAATCCATTTTGAAATGAGCAGTCATTTTTGACCAAAGTAAAGGACGGAGGTTCCTGCTGTGGAAGTCATGAGAAGAGTACTTCAAACACTCAGAACTCAAGCTTCAAGATCTCCAAAACGGAAGTTTTGATGCCCTTTCCTCTGCACAAAGCTCCAGCTATGATCATCATCAAACGTGGCACACAATAAGCCATTCAACAGGGAAAAGGTTGGATAGACACTAATTCCCCTAATGCAGAAACACACAGCATATCATGCTTAATTTGCAATGGGGAATTTGATGTTACAATCACTTTCCAACTGCGGGCACAATGAAAGGTTGGGACAGGGTACAATATCAGATCTCCACCACCCAAGTGTGGCAAAAACAGGTTAGAGAAATACCTTTTAGACTCCAAATAGATATAGTGCACCCTGCTTCAAAACAGGGAAAACAGGTGCAGCCAGACAACATGTTTGTTTTGGCAGGGTTAAATCATGAAACCAGATCTTCCTCTCCCTAGCCTACTGCCTATCATCCCATAGCTGTACCAGAATAACCACATAGGGAATTATGCTGAAAACTACCACCACTGAAACAAACGCAATACTGTGACTACAGCTCACTGAATGGCAGGCCACCACAAACAGCAGCCAGGGCAGAGGAGAGGGATGTGACACTTTCCAGGATACATTCCCATCTGAGAAGCACCATCCAGTGAAAGGTGCCTGCAGTTCCCTCAGCCTTTTTAGCCCACATCTCCAATTTCAGCTGGTGAAGATCCTGTCAGCTCCAAACAGCACCCAGATGTTTTGAGGAGGACAGCAGCACATTTGCCATCCACAGTTCCTCAGAGATAAAAAAGTTACAGAAATGTCTTCTTGCCTAGCCATTAAACGGCATCACACCTCTCTAATTACATGAAACACTATTTTCTGATGAAAAAGCATCTAATTGAAAAGTCTCCCACCGGCTCTAGTACAGTCTCCTCAAATAGTTCCTCAGCATGACTTCAAATTACACCTTGCAAGAAAATCGCTTGATTTAACTCCCTCAATTTGTCATAACACCAAAGGGGATCTCCACTGATAATTAAACTTCCCAAATGAAAGCCTGAGACAGACTGGCAGGGATTCACTTGAAACAACCCATCATTCATTATCTGCCAGGGACTCAGCCTTGGTTTTGAGCAGAAAAAAAATTAATGTTCTGAGAAACAATACTAAATAAGTGAGCTTCTGTCCCTTAAACCCAGATAAAATGAAGACCGATCTTTGGCCATGCCATTCAGCATAAACCAGTTGTGGTCCTTGGACAACAGGGGAAACAAACAAAAATTTAAGAGCCCCAACCTTCATGCAGAACAAAAAGTATCCTGCACAGACGTGGAGCCGATCAGACGGACAGAAGGAAGGAAGACAACTTCCCCAAACGTGATTATTTCACCAGGATGAAGGGCACAGCCAAGTTGGGACTTTCCGGTACAGACAAGGGGCAGATCAAAGTGGGTATGAATAACTGGACTTTGCTACATCTCAGAACAGCGGGAAGCAGGTGGAGGCCAACAGGTAGGTCACGGAGAGCAGTGGCAGCTCCAGCTGGAGACAGGACCATGAGGCACCTGCAGACCCCGGTCACCCTTGCCAAGTGACCCATGAGCATCCAATGACTGATGGGCTGGACCATGGACCTGTGGCCAGTCCTGTGGATCAGCATGTCTGCAGATCAGATGCTTCTCAAACAGGCATGCTGCCCCAGCACTGCTGCACCAATTAAAAATCTGTCCCAATTAAAAAAATGCTGTCCCAATTAAAAACTTCCTCCATTAACATAAAGGGTATTGAATTAAAGCAAAAGATCCCTTTCCTTTGCTGGGAAAGCAGGAGTGTTGTTTCTGTGAATGAGATGGAAGAGTTTGAATAGCTTTTTCAGAGGAAAAGTGTTTAACAAACCTCAGAGGAACTGCTCACATAAGGGAGAACCCAGCCCCTGCTGGACATATACTCGTTCATGGAGGAAGGGGAACAGGAATTTTATTTGGGGCTCCTTGCCTTATGCAGGAGATTTCAGGCTTCTGAGAAAGGTTTTGCTATCCCTGAGTAACTGTGTATGCAAATTAAGCATTCAGAGTCAGTATGGATGGGGCTTTGAACAACCCCATGGCAGATGGATTGGACTGCATGGAACTTCAAAAGTTCCTGCCAAACCAAACCATTCTAGGATTCCATGAAAATTCAAAATATGTAATATCACTCTTTAGGATTCTGCAATAAAAACAAAGTCATTAGCAAAGTAATTAGAATACATTTTTGTTAATTTAGGAGTTTTTCCACTGATTTGCAGGCCATTCAAGGGTAATAACAGTGATACCAGAAGGTAAGAAATGCAAAAAGTTGGCAGACTTGTCCTAGCCAAGAGGCCACTGCAAAATACCATGCAGACTCAGCTCACTGGTTTGCACGAGGAGAAGCAAGAAGCAAGCATCACCTTGTAGACGCCTGGATACATTTATTATTATTTATTTTAAATTAACATTTATTTTGCCATCTGAAAGGCTGAACACCAGGTCTTGCAACCCATATCTCTCCATGAAGAAAGCTTGTTCAGGCTCCCTTGGAAGCACAAGACAACTTAGAGAAGTTAACTCCCTTAATTAACTCCCAGGAGCAAGGAAACAGATTTGTCATCTACTTTTTATTCAACCCCATCAGTGCAGTAGTTATGCAATCTGTAGGCTAAAATCTTACTCAGTTTTCTGAATGTATTGGAATTGCCACCTGCATCTCCCTGCCCTTCATGCAGAAGCCAGGTCTACCCCAAAAAATGCTCCTGCAACCCAGTGACAGAGGTAAATGAAGTCACTCAGCACACTCAGGGAAGTTATACTGCTATCCTTAAAAATAACTGTGTCCCTATCAGCAAAATATAGTGTTTGGAGTACATACACACTTTTTATTAGGAGAAAAATGACTAATATCACATCCAGTCTGCTCAATTTTTTAAAACATTATTATATTTTTCCACATCATCATTCTGGCATCAAAGGAAATCATTCCTAATTATGTTTATGGGACTGGGGGAATACACAGAGAGACCTAGATACGACAGTCTTGGAGAAGTATGGGGAAATGTATAATGCAACACTTCTCATAACATGTACCATGCCATCTCTCCCCATGTCACTTACCTAGAACGAAAAACTTTGAAGTATAATAAGTTCTGCTGCTGCAAGGTGCTTTAAATGACAGCAAGAAGGAAACAAACAACTGGCTGTAAATATCCTGCTTAGCTCTCCTGTGCTGGGACTTGTAAAAGAAAATAGGTGGTTTTGGAGAAAGTAAGCTAAACGAATGATAATTACCATTTTCCCCTCAAGGGCCTGGACAGGAGCATGAAAAGGAAAGCACTGCTGTTGTGTTTTTGATGGTGCCTTGCACCATGCTGCTCTGCTCTCCAGGTATTTCCTTCAAAGGAAAAAACAGGCTCAAAAGTGCTCCAACATCTGTGACGGTTTGTCTGTAGCAGCCAAAGCACAATAGTGTTGAATCTATCACTAATAATGGGACGAGGCAATCGAAAGCCGTTCCAGGAGTTTTTTATTTCATTATCAGTCTTAGTGAAGGCAGAGACATAAAAGATGGTGAAACTCATGCTATAACAACACAAGCCAAAGCTCTCCTAGTTACAAGGCCTTTTAAAAGTTTTTTTAGCCAATAGGATAATGCTAAAAGCTTACAAGCATCTACTTAAGCCAATCAATAAACACTACACGTACACCTTACAGCATACAATAGTTGCTTGTTTTATATTTTTTGCAGCTCAGAAACTTCGTATGCTCCAAATATTTCACAGCCTAAAATTCAACTCTGTTTCAAACCTCTATCTATGTAAGCTTATTGCAACACTGTGAAAGTCCTCTGCTTTTTCAGTTCCCACACAAGAACTGAGAGATTTTTTGGGGATCATCCCTGTGTTTCTTCACATGCCAAGCAGGTTATGATGATACCACTCACAGGATATATAATCCACTACCTTGGTGATCTCCAGCAGCATCAGGGACCCTGGCAAGGGCAGCAGCTGCTGACTCACCACTGAGGAAGGCCGTTCCAGCCTCCTGCCAGGGCAAGAGGCACTAGATTTCTACAAACCACAAAAGGAAGGTGGGAGCCCCAGCTCCTGACACCCCCAAACTACCCAGGAATCACAGGCAATAGTCAGAATCATGCAACTAGTGGGCCCATCATATGTCAAGTGATAAATCCCTTGTTTTGTTTGAACATCAGATTCAGTTATGCTTTTTTCTTTCCTTAAGTAGGTTTTAGTAGCCAGTAACATTGCAACAACTGCAATAAAGAGGGAGTGCCCAAGTACCCAAACAAACCCACTCTTACAGCAAAACTGCCACAACTCTTCCCAAAGTCTTTGAGATTTACAAGAACCTCACAAGTTTTGAGATAAGCACTTGGACCATTCATGCCTTCTTTTATACCCAGTGGAAAGCAGATGAGCAAGCCAGGTCACAACTCATTTGCTTAAGTGAACTGGGCTGAGGTGAATCACACCCCAGGAATATCCATCCCTCTCTTGGCTGACCACCTTGGACATGGATGACTACATATGGCCAGATGAATGCTGCCTTCAACACCATTCAGCACATGACAAATTTTCAGAAATTTTGACCCTGGGATGATGAGGGATGGGGATATAACAGGTAACAAAAAAAAAAAATCGAGGATACAGAACACCCACTCTGGGTTACTGACTCTGGGTTAGCATTGACTGCAGCTGACCCCAACCAACTCTGCCCGAAGCACTGAGGTGTCTCTCCCCGCCACGCGGCCTCACAGTGCCGATGGTCGGTAGCTCTAGTTTCTCCACATACAGACTTATGTCAGGACTTCTTTGCTCACCATTCAGGAGCGCATGTCGCATCCCTATCTGCCATTGTCACCAGGATGGCAGAGACAATAAATGCCATCAGGATCAAGCCAGCATCTACCCAGCACATCTGCAGACAAAGTAACTCACTCTCTTTTCCTCCTGCCCCACTCTACATTGATGCTTTTAGAGAATTAAATGAGAAGAGAATTAAACTTACCACTTTGTTTTCTACTGACTTAAAACTGGGATACAATTGGACGTGACATTTCTCAAAGGCTACTAAAGTCTCAATAACCTGTCCTCAGAGTGGAGGAACTTGCTATATCAAGAGTGACCTAAAAGGTAGCAGAGGCAGTAATTGTAGTAAGACCGCTGTTCTCCTTCATTCAAACCATATTTCTCCCTCTCATCTTTCCTATCTGCTTTTTCTTCTTTTCCCGCCACTCCTTTTCTCCCCTCCCTCTTGCACACACCAGGCCAGCAACTGTGCTGAACACCAGCTAGATTGGAACTCCTGTCATATCAGAATCATGCTATTGTTAAGGCGGCAAAAGGACTCCAAGATGACCAAATCCAACCACTCACCACGTCACACAGCCTGAAGCAGCGACACAGAGCTGAGGCACACCACGAGAATGAACACTACCTGCCACCTGGCAACAGATTACACAAGGAAAAGGAGGAAGAAAAAAAAAAGAAGGAAAAGAAGAAGGGAAAAAAAAGAGGGAGTAACAAATCTTTCAACAATACACCTTGGAACTGGTTTCTCCGGTACGGTTAAAGAGTTACTAGCTTCCTCTTCTCTAATTCCTTCTGTTTAGAGAAAGTATTGCAAGAATATACTCCACGAGGAGGCAAGAGCATATTGCGTCTCACCCACACGCTCAACTGAACTGCCTGAATTAGAAGCCGAGTAGGCCTCAGGTTTCTGTTACAGCCCACTCAAAACAAGAAGTGCCTTCTGAACACACCTCCTCACTGTTAAGCACAGCCCTACAAGCAGCAAGGCTCAAAATTTCACAAATACCACCAAAGTGGCATAATTCGGGGACTAAACACCCATTAGTTCCCCTGCCCAAGAAAAGGCCTTATTTCAAAGCCAATGAGACCATTGCATGCTAAAGCACGCATGGGATGGAGCACAGTCAAGGTCTGACCCTATCAGATCGTTCAAAATGCAAGATACTTGAAATAGGTGAATGCAAAGTAACTTTCAAAGCTTGTGGCAATCCAGAAGCTTGTCCCTGCTTTGTGCCAGGGTCAGCACTTGCAGCTACGGAGCCCGTGCCATTAAACAGTCTTTTGCATTATATGAAAAGCCTGTCCAGAAAACATGTCAGATGGCCACTAAAGGCAACGAAAGTCTACAGAGTACCTATTTCTGCATGTTGCTTCCAAGTTTTCATTGTATTTGCCTCTAACTTGGAGACAGCACACAGTCAAGCACCAGCGAGTGAACGAATGGCTTCAAGGGGCATTGCTGTGCCACTGCAGAGGGTCCCACATGACACCTGCATTGCCACGGGTGACCACATCTTCACCCCTTGTCCCCACGGCTTAGCGGAGTCCACAGAGGTGGACAAAGGGAAGCGGCGCAGGGTATCCGCTAGTTCAGCTGATGTTGGACTTCACCATGCAGTTCTTGCTCAAGCACAAAGTAACATTTGCAAATGACAAGAGGCAAGTGGCAAAACCACCGGGAACCTCCAGCACCATCATCAACGCAGCTCTTCTGCCCAGATCTGCAGCCTCTCCAGAGCCGCAACCGCCTTTCCGTCACGAGTCTATACAGCACCTGCAAAAACACCACCTTTCTCCAAAACTAAGGTTTCTAGCAGCTGACAACAGAATTAATGAGGAATTCCCTAATTCATCAAGCAATCCTCTGCAGCCTAGCACAGCACAGCACGGCCGGGGGCACACGCTCCCGCGCCAAGGCCCTCCCCGCCGGCATCCTGGGGGCGGCAGAGGGGCCGCGCCACGGCCCCGGCAGCCCGGGGTGGGGGTCAGGCGAGGGGAGGGCAGCGCTCCGGCAGGGATGTGCCGCGGGGGCCCGCGGGGGCGGCAGCGGGCCGGGGGCGCGCAGCGCTGCGCCGCGCCTGCTCCACCGCGCAAAATGGACGCACCGCGTGGGGCCCCCGCCCGCTCCGTCCCAGACTCACCCAGCCAGGGGGCTCGGGCAAGCGGCGAGGCAGCGCAGCGCCGACCCCCAGCTCCCCCCTGCCGCTTTAGAGGTCCTGCGCGGGCCCGCCCGCACGCTCGGCCCTCCCACGAATGGGTGGCGCTGTTTGACGTGGGAAGGGCCCCACGTGGTGAGGGGCTGGGCTGGGCCGCGGGTACCGGGGGGCTGAAGTGAGTGTGAGCGGGCGGAGGGTGGTCCTCGGAGCACCGTGCATCTACCGGTGCTGGAAAGAAGCTGGATAACGGCCTGGTCGGGCACGGGGCAAGGGCACGGGCTGGCTACTGCAAACCGGTCATGCCGCTTGTTTGGCGTGGACTGAAAAGCTACTCGGTTTTTCTTTTTCTCCTCATGCTCCCTGGCAGCGAGAACTGAAGCGCTGGGTTGGACTGAATCATCCATTCAGGTGTAACGCACAGCTTAATGGTCTTGCTCTTAGAGCTGCTGAATTCTGCAGAACATGGTTGAGCAAAAGATGCCGTCGTGAAATGGATGGAGTGGATAATCATAGAATGTTACGGGTTGGGAATGAACCCTAAAGATCATCCAGTCCTAAACTCTCCTGCTGTGGCAGGGACACCTCCTGCTCGACCAGGCTGGTCAAGGCATTATCTAATCTGTCCTTGAACACTGCCAGTGTTGGAGCATCTGCAGCCTCCCTGGGGAACCTTTTCCAGTGTTTCACCACCCTCACAGTAAAAAGTTTTTTCCTAATATCTGACCTAAATTCCTTCCTTCTCAATTTTCACCCGTTACTTCCTGTCCTATCACTACAGTTCCTGACAAAGAGTCCCTTTCCAGCTTCCCTGTAGGTGTCCCTAAGATACTGGAAGGCTGCCGTGAGGTCTCCACACAACCTTTTTTCTCCAGGCTGAACAGCCCCTGATAAGGACAGAAGAACAGCATTTTACTCATTCGATAAGGACAACCATTTTGCTTCTTACCAAGGACAGTAGAACAGAACAGCCTTGGAGAAATAAATAAAGTATATAACTAATGAAAACATACGTCATGCAAAATGCAAGCAGGATGCCAGCTCAGCTCTGCAAGGCTGAAAAAGTAGAAGTTAAGTGAAACAATGATACTGTATTTAATCAAAAGCAGGGGTTGGAGAACAGGCCCCTAAAAAGGACACTGGACTTTGAAGACGGATCCCAAAGAACCACAGAAGGACTTTGATAAGGGTTGTGACTGTATTAAATAGGTTGACACCAACAGGGTGTCCGGTCATCTTCTGACTTTGTCAGTGTTTCTAGGATTTTTGTTTGGTTGGTTTTTGTACTACTACATTTGTATTTTTAATATTCCTAGTAAAAAACTGTTATTCCTATTCCCATATCTTTGCCTGAAAGCCTCTTAATTGCAAAATTATAATAATTTGGAGGGAGGGGGTTTACATTCTCCACTCCAAGGGAAGCTCCAGCTTTCCCTGGCAGACATCTGTCTTTCCAAACCAAGACGGATTTTGGCACCCAATATGTGGCACGAGGGCACTGAGGAAAAAAAAGGAATAACAGGCAAGGAATTTGGGACCCTTGACCCAGGACTCAGATGTGAATCAGGTATTCGTAAGGGAGCCAGGCCCCCTTTCCCTCTGGGAGCAGCTTTTAATGAGTGTAAGGGAGAGGTTTGAACACAGAGAGAGAATGCAGGAGCACCATCATACAATGCCCTGGAAGACCCTTGAGGAGGGAATCCAACATCTGAGAGAAGTGGCAGTATTGGAGGTACTCTTTGGGAGGTGTGGACAGCATGATAATGACCCCAACAAAGTCAGGTGCACAGGGCAAATGTTGTGGAATCTGGCAACTCACGGGCCACCCCAATACAACACCTTCATTGCAACAATTAATGCTGAGGATAACCGAGAGACAGTGGGTTCTGTCACCAACAGGCTTAGAAATTATAATCAAAGGCCCGATGCAAGCTCATGTCTCTGTCATGGTTAAGGAACTCGAAGAGGAGATAGGGAGTTGAGGGAGGAGATGAGGAGGAACAGTTCCTATATGGCACCAGTGCGAGTCACAGGCCCCAAAGTCAGAGCTCAACATCCCCCAGCTAGAGAGAGGGTACACCCCAAGAGCTGACCTGTGTTTTTTTCCATGTGACCATGGGGAACACATGGGAAGGTGGGATGGGAAACCCGCTTCTGTCCTGGCAGCACGGGTATGTGAGCTCAAGGAGAGAAACACTCACCGAGGGGGTTCCACTAAAATGAAGGTAGCCTCAGCCTCCCATGAGCAAGCTGCCAGGTATTACAGAAGTGAGGATGCTGTGTCAGATCCCCTTGAAGGAACTTCTATTATGTATGCCCAGGAAGGGAATAATAATAACCAGTGCTAGAGGGGCCCTGCCTCTAGCCAGAAAGAGGTACAGGAAAACCGGGTCTTTTGGACAGTGTGGATTCGATGGCCTGGCACATCAGAGCCACAGAAATATGAAGCTTTGGTCAATACTGGAAAGCAGTATACCCTAATGCCATCGGGAGATGTGGGGGCAGAACTTATTTCCATTGCCAGGGTGACAAGGGAATCACAGCAATTGACTCTGTTGGAAGTCGAGGTGAGCCTGACCAGGAAGGAGTGGCAGAAACAGCTGATTGTGACTGGCCCAGAGACCCTGTGTATTTTTGCCATTGACTTCCTCAGGAATGGCTATTACAAAGACTCTGAGGGACTCAGAGGGGCTTTTGAGATAGCTGCTGTGGAGGCAGAGGACATTAAGCAGTTGAACACCTTGCCTGGACTATCAGAGAACCCATCTGCAGTAGGACTCCTGAAGGTAGAAGAACAATGAGTACCTGTTGCCACCTCGACGGTGCACCGCCGGCAGTATCGGACAAATCGAGATGCTGTAATCCCCATCCACAAGATGATCCGTGAGCTGGAGAGCCAAGGGGTGGTCAGCAAAACCCACTCACCCTTCAACAGCCCCATCTGGCCTGTGCGCAAGTCTGACGGAGAATGGAGACTGACTGTGGACTATCGTGCATTGAATGAAGTGA
>VXBN01002747.1:0-10740 GCA_013397395.1 Sinosuthora webbiana | reverse complement strand
GGCTTACACTTCTCATTCCAAAGCAAACTCCAGCTTTTATCTGGCAGATACCTGTCTTCCCAAACCAAGACAGATTATTACTGAGCTCTGTCCTGTCTGTTCCCAAAGATATTTACTTACTTCCAGTCCACGTTCTATGAGGAGTGCTATTAGTCCTGCTGTTCTGCATGAAGGTTGTGCCTTGTCCATTATAATTACATATTTGAAAAATGCAGGACAATGCAATCATGAATGTTATCTTTGTGGTTTACCACCAACAGTAAGTTAGTAAGTTTATTGCTCCATTAGCTAAGAAGAAAGAGCATGGACTGCTTCTTTTCAAGCTTCAAATCTCCTTTATTTTGATTTTGCCAGAAGATGAATAAGTAGTTACATTCCTCATTAACAGAATACTTCCTCATCTGGATAATAAATAGATCTTTAAGAATCACATCTAAAATTAATTTTCAGCCCCCTTCATTTCTTTAAGTAGGAGTTTTTAGCTATGTATTATAGGAGCAGCCACTTCAGCATAAAAACCCAGAAATATCAAAAAAATACCTGCGGACAAGACACAGTCTTTGGCCACTAAATCTAGAACCAGTTTACAATTAGGTCGCCTAGCAGCACAGAATAACCTGGATCAATCTCAGAGATGCTAGAACACCTTACACAGTTACTAATATACTTGATCCATTGTGGAGGTCTCTGAAGCCACCACAGAGAAAGCAGGGCTTCCATGAAGGACCAGCGGCCGCTAATGCAGCAAGCTTATTCCCCAGGGAAGCCTCTCTAAGAGACTCCCTTGCGGTCAGGGTGAGCAGTAAACTGCAATATCCCATGAGCTTTTGGTTGCATGTAAATGTTTTACTCCTGATTTGTTGTTACTTTACTTCCTGGTTTTCTCCCTTCTTGATTGGTCCATTTTGGATCCTCTCTCCGACTGGTGGCTTTTTCAATCCTTGCTCCTATTGGTTCTTGTAATAAACCCCACCCCCTGAGCCTCTATATAACCCCGGCTCCTGAGAGTCTCGGGGTTTTTTGAGTCGCTGGTTCTTGGGAATGAAGAAACATTCAGAAGACCAGGCTGCTGTGTTTACTCCTGCGCCGCCTGAGGGAAGACCTGCTCAGGATAAGCTGCCTTTGCAGCTGGAGTCTGGAGAGCTGACAGGCTCAGTTGCCCTGGCAACCTCTCACAGAGGGCTGATCACTGTCGTGGTGCCTTTGCTCCTTTGCCCTTTGGCCAGCCCTGGCACCACAGCAATTAAGATGGTGGGACTTGGTTAGCCTTCAGGCAAGAGACAACTACGGCAGGAGAAAGAAGGAGGGACTCTGTCCAGGCTCAACCAAAGCTGGATTTATTGACCCCACACAGGAGGCAACTGTAACCCAGAGTGTCTGCCTCGGCAGAGACAGGGAACACCCTTGCACTGTACTTTTATGAGGGGGTGGTACAGGGGGATGGGTTCAGCAGGGGACCAATAGGGAAACAACATGGGAGTGGCTTTAACCTTAACTGACAGACAATGAACCAATCAGGGTAAAGTAGGAGGGGAGAGCTGGGATCCTGTCCAATCACTCGAAGCTCTCCCGATACAGGGAGAGGCCTGGGGTGATAGACAGGGCCCAGGGCTTACATAACACAAGATTGACATACATATGTAACAAGGGAAGAACCACAGGGAAATAACTGAAGGGGTACATGGAATGAACCATTTACATAAGAACTTGACATAATAATAGAACACAGAATATAACATAACAGAATCTAAGAAATGCACCGCCACATCTCACTACACCGGAGGGCCTGTGCCCCTGAGATAGAGACTGTCCTTATCAGGGTGACTCACCGGGAAGGTCGAGGCAGCCAGAAGACCCTGCCAGTGCCTGGGCGGTCGGTGACAATACATTGTCTACGCATTTGTATCTTAGTAGCCTGAAGTCTGAAAGCGGATTTTGGACATCTTCAGGTTGTTTCTGGTGTAGACAAGAGGTATGTATGCACACATATGTCTCTGTGTGCGCAAATAAGAACAAGAAGCATGCCTTAAGTGTGCAGCTAACTTAAATTTTAATCAGCAGAAGAGTTAGGCTAAATTGCTCATATTCTGTCCCTTTTCTGCTTGCAACAGAATGATGAGCTACTAAGCTGCACAGATGCCAGCATGCCACATGCCCAATTCCCATGAAACTGAGCATGTGGAAAGGTAAGCATCATTTGTCCTTCATAAAATTAATGAGTGCTCCTTCTGATATCTGTGTTGGTAAGCAGCTCCCCACAATACTGTATCAGCAAGATTGTCACAAACAAAGCACTGCAAGCAAGGGTAAATCTATTTCAGATGACTTAATCTAATGTGGGCATAATGATATTTCTCATCTGTTTGCTTAGTAACAGCTTCATTACATACAGATCTATAACAATATGTTCGGATAGAGATCATACAGAGTGATAACTTATCACAATTATATTCATGTTGAAAAATTCTTAAGTTTTTCAGTTCTGTGCTGTAATTCCAATTGTACCAAAGTGACCAAAGTTTTATATTTACTTTTATTTTTAATCCTAGTGGAGATATTTCTAAGTATTTTTAACCTTTAGATACTTTTAGCCTACTGTCTTTGTCTCATTATGATGCACAAGCAGCTAACACAAGCCAGTGCATACCTTATGAAGAAAATTCTGGCTCTTGAGACTCTTATGCTTGAGAATCAATGGCAGGCCATTTTTTCCCAACTTGCTGAAAAAAAACATCTAAGGACATTAGAAATGCCATCCAGAGGGACCTGGAAAAGCTTGAGAAGTGGACCCAAGGTAATCTAATGAAATTTTACAAGGCCAAGTGCAAGGTACTGGACCTTGGTCAGGGCAACCCTCAGTGTCAGCGCAGACTGGGGATGAACAGTTGGAGAGCAGCCCTGCTGAGAAGGACTTGGGGGTGCTGTGGGATGAGAGGCTGGACATGATGGAGTCCAGACAGCCAGTTGTGTCCTGGGCTGCATCCAAAGCAGCGTGGACAGCAGGGCCAGGGAGGGGATTCTGCCCCTCTGCTCTGCTGAGACCCCACCTGCAGTGCTGCATCCATCTCTGGGGCCCCAGCACAGGAAGGACATGGACCTGTTGGAGGGAATCCAGAATGGTCCATCAAGAGGGTCAGAGGGATGGAACACCTCTTGTATGAGGGAAGACTGAGAGAATTGGCATTGTTCAGCCAGGAGAGAAGGGTTTGGGGTGACCTAATTATTGCCTTCCAAAAATCTGAAGGGAGCCTACAAGAAAGATGGAGAGACTGTTTACAAGTGCATGTAGTCTCAGGACAAATGGGGATGGCTTCAAACTGAAAGAGAGTAGATTTAGATTAGATATTAGAAAATGTGAGGATGGTGAGACACTGGCACAGCTTTCCCAGAGAAGTTTTGGATGCCTCTTCCCTGCAGGTGTCCAAGGCCAGGTTGGACTGGGCTCTGAGCAACCTGGTCTAGTAAAAGGCTTCCCTGCTCATGGCAGAGGATTTGGAACTAGGTGATCTTTAGGGTCCTTTTCAACCCGAACCATTCAATGATTCTTTGATTTTGCTCATTTTCAAATTTCTTTTCTTTTATGGAAACATATGTTTTTTAGTAAGGACAAAATATTACAGGCAAGTTGTGTTGGGAGATGTGTTGGGAGGGAATTACAGAAATACTAGATGAAACTGCAGAACCTTCCAATGTACTCTTTCTTAGGGACTTCATGACAATGAAAATAATATTCAAAGATTCAAATAACCAGTGCAGTCAGCATGAAACATCCAAAGTTTCATAACAAATTATTTTAGAATATGAGCTTTAAGTAACAACAGATCTTTCAGGTTTGCAGCAGTCACTGAAGCAGTTATTTCTGGTTCAGTGATGTGCCATTAACTCTAAACCTCTGTCATAAAAATTTCTTGCCCAAATATTTGTGTTTTCAGTTACCAAAAATCTATGTGAGGTTTTGACACCAGCTGGTCTTTCTGTACTATTGAATATCCAATAACTGTCAGTCTTGTGTCCAGCTGTTCATCTTGCTCCCTAAGGGTTTAGAGGCTACCTCATCTGTACTTATTTGGTGTACTGGAAGAATTGTCTGCCACCTTTGACAGAGATTAGCAACAAAGTTTACAGATGTTGGGACCTATTCACAGTGCTCCTTACTGAAAGAATAATGCAAAGACACTAAAGCAAGTCCATGGCTCCACAAGCTTGAAAATTAACATGGGTTTGACCTAATTGCAGGAAGATAATTTCTGAGACTTTTGAATGGATCAGGAAGGCCAGACAATGAACAAAAGAAACAATGCAAGGGTGATTGGTGCACTCAAATGCTTCAGCTGAAATAAGATGATCCTTGAACACCTTGATTTTGACCTATTGCTTTGGATGTTAAGTACTGTATGTGATCCCTCTCCCGCCATTCTGAGTTCATGTTGTTTGTTTTTTTCTTCCCAGTAGTTATGTAAAGATTAAGAGCTTCAGTAAAAATCTTGCAATAATTATCATCTAATAGTGCCATGTACTGTACCATGTAACTGAGCCCAGGTAAGCACTGAGCCAGGGACCTCAATCACAAACACATATGCCTTGAGTTCTCTAGCCTTGATGTTCAAGCTGGAAAGAAAGAAGCCGTTGTACATCATGCTCTCATTAAGTGAACTTTCCTACACTCACTAGGCTTGCTACTGTACAAGCACCAGTGTTAATAGGAGCCTAGAACATCGCAGGTTCCCTGCCTTGTGTTTCCATTCCCTCACTGGTAAGAGAAACAGGGAGAGCATCCAAGACACAGCTTGGCATCACTCACACAGCATTCACTTTATAGATTCCTTTCTGTTAATTAAGTGATCAGTACACTTCTCTCAGCTATCAAGATGATTCATATTCCTTCTCTTCCCTGCACAAGAGGGGCTCCCTCGTAGGGTTTTTGTCCATCATTTGTATCACTGGTTTGAGTTATAACAGAGTTTGTACAGTTGCACAAAAGTGACGAATTGACTGCGAAAGCCTCTCCGGTGGCTAAAGTTAAGTCATACAATCAACAAATTTGGCTTATTTTAATTGATCAGGAAACATTGTTTGGACTAACATCAAGGCTCAAACTAGAGAGAAGAAGAAAAAGGAATGAATTTTTCTGCTTCTACAAACACAAAATAGATAACAAACAAGTCCCCTGCTCCACTATAAAAAAACCTCCAAAAATCAGTCTTACCCTGTAGAAACAAAGATTACTTGTCTCTTCTCTGCAGCTTCTTTTCTGCAGGCCCTCTCAGGCTTTTTCCCCAAAAATGCAACAAAGTAATTCACAAAAATGTTGTGGGATTATCATAATCTTTTTTCTCATAACCTTTTCTATACCTGCATGAGGCACTCAATGCAACCTCAGAAGGCAAGACCAGGTGAAACGAGCAAAGTTCCTGGTGCTTCTTCTAAGCTTGCACTGCGTTGTAGGCAAGATAGACCATCATAATAGCAGGCAGCAGATTCCTGTCAGAGCATATCTTTACAGAAAGGTTCCTCTCTTTAGCCTTTTAGCATTTAAAATGCAATAAACGTAAATGCCCCACAAGAAGTGGGAGCACAATACCAATGAGAAAAGAATGGATCTTGAGAACTCGTCAAATTCCTCAACCCATCTCTTTCTGAGTAAAAGAGACCCCTAAAGGGGTCATCAATGTTGCCTAGACAATATTTTATATAATATTACATCATCTCTGGGACTCTGTGACAGTTTCTTTGAAGCACTGGCTACCTCATTTCATTCTTCCCTGTCCAGATTTTAGCCAAAAGGTACAGGGTTTTTTGTTTCCTGTTTTATCCCCAATATGTAGACACACAACGATCATCCTTATCCCAGAGGGTGATAGTGATAGCACTACTATTGAGAACAATTCAGAAATTAGCTAGTTCTGATGGATATGCTTATTCCAGAGGTTTAATATCCAACTGTTACAGCCACTTTCACCTGTTATTTGAGAACCATGCATTTTTTTCCACATGCTGTATCACATTTCTCTGTTCTTTCAGAGTCTTGTGTATGATATTTGAACCATCAAGCCTTGTGCCAAAAAAAAAAAAAAAGTTAGGGAAAAAAAGTGTCTTTTGCAAGTCATTGGTGCATTATACAGTCCAAAGAGACAGTATTTAGCAAATTCATAAGCATCTTCCCAGGTTTTTCTGTATAAGTAGTCTTCCTCTACTTTGTCTTCAAGTCTGATGTCACAAAGCTAAATCCACATTACATTTTTAGTACAACTATGATTTACATGAAACTGTTACAGTATATGAGGCTGTGGAAATCCCTAAGGTGAAACAAAATGAACCTTGAACTAAATGAATTTCCTCAATTCCTGTAAACAAATTGCATTGAAAACAAGAAGAAAAAAATATTGAGGAATAATAATCTCACCCAGCTTTAGATATATACAGGAGAGACATTGAATCACAGAATGGGTTGGAAAGAACCTTGAAGATCAACTTTTTCCAAAGCCCCTGCCATGGGCAGGGACACCTTTCCCTTGATCAAGTTGCTCAGAGCCCCATCCAGCTTGGTCTTGAACACTCCCAGGGATGGGGCATCCATAGCTTCTCTGGGCAACCTGTTCCAGTACCTCACAACCTCACAGTAAAGAATTTCTCCCTAACATCTAATCTACACCAACCACTGCCCTTCATCCTACAACTATGTGTCCTTTTCAGAAGTCCCCCCAGCTCTCATATAAGCCCCCTTCAGGAACTTGAAAGCTCCTATAAGGCCTCCGTGGAGCCTTCTGTTGTCTGGGCTGAAAAACGCCAATTCTCTCAGCCTTTCCTCACAGGACAGGCATTCCAGTCTTCTGGTCATCTTAGTGGTTCTCCTCTGTACTCGCTTCATCAGTTCCATGTCCTTCCTGTGCTAGGACCCCAGAGCTGGATGCAGCACTGCAGGTGGGGTCTCACCAGGGCAGAGCAGAGGGGCAGAATCCCCTCCCTCATCCTGCTGGCCACTGCTTGGATGCAGCCCAGGACACAATTGGCTTTCTGGGCTGTGAGTTCACATTTACAGGTCATACTCAGTTTTGCGTCCATCAATACCTCAAGTCTTCTGCAGGGCTTCTCTCAACCCACTCATTTCCCAGTCTTAATTTGTTTGGGTTTGCCCCAGAACAAATGCACTTTCTTACACTTTTCTGTGTTGAACATCAGGAGGTTCACATGGGCCCACCTCTCAAGCTTGTCAACTGCACCTGGAAGGCATCTCTTCCCTCTAAAGAATAATAATTCAGCTTGATTTCATCTTCAAAGTCACTGAGGGTACATCTAAGCTATCTCTGTATCTCTCTATTTAATTAACAAAGAGATGGATCTACTTCTAAAGCAGAAGTTAGCTGATTCTTCTGTCTGTTTTCAGATGACAGGACTGCCTTCTGTTCTGTCAGTAATGTCTGAAAGATAACTAGATTGTCACGTTAGATGTGGACTCTTTAGTAATTAAATGCCTAAAATTAGGCATTTTGCTAATTCTAACAGTGCAGGGGGCAGAATAAAAGAGAAGACTGCATGGGTAGAGGGAGGGAAGTACATTTGTTTATTGTATTAAAAAAAACAAAAGATATGCAGAAGACATACTTTTACAATGGGAGAGATATATTCAGATATTTCTACTTCTTACTAACTGAAGGTTGTATAACTAAACCAGTCGTTAAAACTCACACAGCAGATAATGTTAGGTTTTCAAGAATTCACAGCTTATCTGATAAATCCACAGGATCTTTCTAATACTTTTGTTTCCATAGAGAGACTGCAAACTGCTATAAAGAGATTATTTAATTCATTACAAAAATATGCTGAAAACCTCATAATGATGGAGAGGAAAAAGAGAGACTGGAGAGCTAATTATAAAAATAGTTAGAGGCAGAAGCATTTTAATTTGAGTTGCCTATTTTATAATATTTGGGGAATCCTTGTAATCTGGAATTTCCTCCCCTTCTCATTAATACTTCTTTTTTAGTTTGCATCTATTTCAGATACTCTTCATAATTTGGCATTAGAAGACTGCAGCTGCTTGTTGAAAAACTCACTTCTCTGATGTTTTTTAACTTAAAAGTGACCTCTATTTTTTGTTGAAAGCAAGTTTAGAGGGGCAAGTTTTGAAGGCTGCCTTCTAGAAGAAAAAATCTTAAAATAAGACAATACCTTAAAAATTTATGATACTCTTTGAAGCAAGGATCTCTTTCTAATAATCTCTTTTCCTCATGGCTTGAAAGAAAGATAATTTGTGGGTTTGTTATGTTTGCAACATAACCTCTGCCAGTAACGCCACATTCACTGCAATCAGTAAATTTGTCTTTTAAATATAGCAGCAATTTACACTGAGGCTTTGCTAAACTGCCAAAACAATACCTCAGAATCAATAAAAATATATTGGTATAAACATTCAACATTAAAAAAAATACTTTGCTAGAAACTATTGAAAATATTTTCAAAATGAAATATTATATGGGAGTGAGGGCAAAAAGAGAAATCTGGTTAACATGAGAGGTATCTCCCCTCCCAGTTAAACAAATAGAGGCATGCTTTGCTGAAGTCCCAAAGAGACTTCCATAAGACATGTACATAAAAAGCAAAAGTAAACTGTATTTCATTAAGTACGTATAATATTTTGTTGAAATGCACACAGACTGTATTTTATAAGTAGGTTGTTAGAACAGAGAATAACACTGGAAAAATCAGGCAGGTTTTTGGTGCATTTAAAGTGTCCATAACTTTTTGCAGAAGGCTTATTTTTTCAAGTATGCCGGTCTGGATATCCAATATAAGGGAATATCTTTCCCTGTAGACTTGAAGGACTTTCTAAAAGATGATTTTAAACTTTCAGGGGTGCAGTCCTTGCTCAGCAGATTAACTAAAATGTATTACTGACATTCTGCCCTGAACTCTCCTTCTACTACTTCTTGGTTTATAATTCTTAAATTAAATATCCATATTAAAAGTAAGATTAATTTTAAGAATCCCTATTTTTGTGCACAGTTTCATTTGAAAACTGAAATTTAGGACTAGTGAGAGTCAGACCTGCTGCAGAGGAGTAAGAAATTGTGGAAATACATTTTTATCTCCCAAAATTTTGTTTGTCTTCATGAATTTAAATGTAAAAAACCAAAAACCAAAACCAAAACAGAACAATAAAAAAGCAGATTCTGCAATAAATTCATCCAAGTATTAAAAACTAATTCTTTATTTTCTTTTGAAGAAAAACAGTGAAAAAGAATAAGACTTGCCTTAGGCCTGCTATAAAGAGAAGTGCTTAAATGCTCCCTTCCATCTGTTTTTTTGGTCTTTCAGAGCCCCCTAGGGTCTTCAGAACTGCTCAAAGTGGAAGTGCTCTGCACTTGCCTTTGTCATAATGTGTGAAAATTGGAAGCTGACCCTGGATCATGGGTCATGTAGGACAGTGCTGTCATCAGACCATTCTCACTAATGTAATTTTAAATATTTCAGCAACATTAGTAGAATACAAGGGAAAACAGGCCACCTGATGTTGATGGAATGTCAAGAGTCTAAGCTGATACTCAGAATTGAAGGAAGCACTTACTGCTTGCCCATTCAATATCCAAGACTTCAGACAGTACCAAGCTATAAATATCTTCAGTTCAAGCTGCTTAATGTCAGTGGATTAGCATTAAGAGTAAAAAAAACTCAGTGCATTAAACTATCATCACAATTAGTAGACATGTTTAGAAAGCAAAAAACAGTATAGAATAACTGCCACAGAGAAATAAATACTGAAACTGTAGATTGTGATTCTCTGCTCAAAGAATATTAGCCTAAAAATTTTGCAGCTTTGCTCTTACAGCTATTAACAAATCCTTAGATCACTTCCAAAATCTCAACATCATGCTTTCAGAAGTTATTCATAGCATATGTGAAAAGACCAAACATAATTGTTGTTCCATGGAGTACTTACAAAGAGCCCCAAATCCAATCTTTCCCTATTCCTATTCTGATCTCTCTACTACATTATTTTTAACATTATTTTTATCACATGTTTTGATAGTTTTAGTTATGCCGCTGTGGAAAGAGGCTAAAAATATGCATCATATCAGACACCCAACTTGTGTTAATCATTCAAGGAACAGTCTTTCACGTACATTTTCAAAGCAGTCATTGATAAATTCACAACCATGGAATCTGTTTTCCCTTGTGTATTTCCTCCTGATCCTCATTCACTAAACTATTTTCTTACTGTCTTTTTCTCTTTGTTCTTTCATAATCATTCTTTCCCTGAATATTTTATCCTTTCGGTGCACAGTTATACTTTTGATTCCCCTTGACAGCTGTTTTGCTTTCTTGTAGGGAAAAATCCTTCTGTGACGGCAGGGAGAAGGAATTCTGCAGACCTGAGATATTCTAGAATACGTGGTTTTATTGCAAGGGTCGTGGGTAAAGAGGGTCTTGCCTTCAGCTACCAGCCTCGTCTGAAGGGAAGTCCCAGAGAGAACGAGGGAAAGAGCAAGGAGGTAATAGTTATGAGAGAAGGGAAGCGGGGGAGCAAGGCGGCAGGGGTCAGAGAGCAGAGAACAGGGAGAGCAGGTAAGAGCCAGTAAGAGAGTGGAGCATAGAGGGGAGGTAAGAGCAGGTAAGAGAGTGGAGGTTAGAGCGGAGGTAAGAGAGCAGAAGTAAGAGCAGAGGTAAGAGAGCGGAAAAATAGAGAGCAGAAGTAAGAGTGATAGTAAGAGCGAGGAGATCCTTGTTACAATATATTATATC
>VXBN01002743.1:72745-86257 GCA_013397395.1 Sinosuthora webbiana | reverse complement strand
TGCCCCGAGGGAGCGGCCGAGCCCCCGGACGGGCCCGCGGAGCTCCTGAGCGCGGAGGAGGCGCCGGAGCCCCCCGGGGACAGCGGCTCCCCCGAGGGCCCGGGGACACCGAGCGCGGAGCAGCGGGACCCTGGCGGGGACGGCCCGGGGGACGAGGGGCAGCCGGGCGGGGAGCCGGGGGGGATGATGGACGGGCCCGAGGGAGAGGCGGCGGCCAGGGCAGAGCCCGAGGGAGAGGCGGCGGCCCCGGCGGGGATGGAGCCCGAGGACACGGCCGCGCTTCCGACGGGGACGGCGCGGGAAGAGGCAGCCCCGGCGGCGACAGAACCCGGGGACGGCGCCCTGGCCCCGGCGGGGACGGAGCCCGAAAAAACAGCCCCGGAGGGGACGGAGGCCGGGGACGTGGTGGTGGCCCCGGCGGGGACGGAGCCCCAGGTGAGAGAGGCGGTGAGGGAGGAAGCCACGACGGAGAGAGAGCCCCAGGAGGCTGCGGCGACAGCCCCGGCAGAACCGGAGCCTGAGGGGGCTGCGGCGACAACCCCGGCGGGGACAGAGCCTGGGGAAGCAGAGGGGACAACCCCGGGGGGGGCAGANAGAGCCCGGGGAAGCAGAGGCGACAGCCCCGGTGGGGACAGAGCCAGGGAAAGCAGAGGGGACAACCCCGGTGGGGACAGAGCCAGGGAAAGCAGAGGGGACAACCCCGGTGGGGACAGAGCCCGGGGAAGCAGAGGGGACAACCCCGGCGGGGACAGCGCCATCGAGGACAGAGCCGGGAGAGGCGCTGGGACAGGCGGTCCCAGAGGGAACAGAGCCCGAGGAAACTGTCGCGACAGCCCCGTGCGGGGCAGACCCCGAGGAAGCTCTGAGGGAGGAAGCCCCGTCGGGGACAGTCCCCGAAGATGCGGTGCAAGAGGCGGCCCCGACGGGGACAGAGCCCGAGGAGGCTGCGCTGACAGCTCCAGAGGGGACAGTCCCCGAGGATGAAGTGCGGGAGGAAGCCCCAGCGGGGACAGTCCCCGAAGATGCGGTGCAGGAGCCAGTCCCAGCTGAGGTGGCAGTCCCTAAGGGTGAGGGGCAGGAGCCAGCCCCGACTGATGTGACAGTCCCCGAGGATGCGGTGCAGGAGGCAGCCCGGGCAGGGACAGTCCCCCAGGAGGCATTGGGGACAGTCCCCGAGGATGCCGTGCAGGAGGCAGCCCCGGCTGGAGTGCCAGCTCCAGAGGATGAGGTGCAGGAGGCAGCCCCGGTTGCTGTGACAGTCCCCGAGGAGGCGCTGGGGACAGTCCCTAAGGATGAGCCGCAGGAAGCAGTTCCGGCTGGGACAGTTCCCGAGGAGGGGACATTCCCTAAGGATGAGGGGCAGGAGGCAGCTCAGGCAGGGACAATCTCTGATGAGGCGTTGGGGACAGTCCCCGAGGATGAGGTGCAGGAGGCAACCCCAGGTTCTGGGACAGTCACCGACGAGGTGTTGGGGACAGTCCCTAAGGATGAGGTGCAGGAGGCAGCTCCAGGTGATGTGACAGTCCCCGAGGATGAGGTGCAGGAGGCAGCTCCAGGTGATGTGACAGTCCCCAAAGATGAGGTGCAGGAGGCTCCAGCAGTGACAGTCCCCGAGGATGCGGTGCAGGAGGCAGTTCCAGCAGTGACAATGCCTAAGGATGAAGAACAGGAGGAAGCCCCGGCAGGGAAAGTCCCCGAGGAAGCGTTGGGGACAATCCCTAAGGGTGAGGTGCAGGAGGCAGCTCCAGGTGATGTGACAATCCCTAAGGATGAGGTGCAGGAGGCTCCAGCAGGGACAATCCCCAAGGATGAGGTGCAGGAGGCAGCTCCAGGTGATGTGACAATCCCTAAGGATGAGGTGCAGGAGGCTCCAGCAGGGACAATCCCTAAGGATGAGGTGCAGGAGGAAGCCCCAGCAGTGACAGTCCCCGAGGATGAGGTGCAGAAGGAAGCTCCAGGTGATGTGACAGTCCCCAAAGATGAGGTGCAGGAGGCAGCTCCAGGTGATGTGACAGTCCCCAAAGATGCGGTGCGGGAGGAGTCCCCGGCAGTGACAGTCCCCGAGGATGCGGTGCGGGAGGAGTCCCCGGCAGTGACAGTCCCCGAGGATGCGGTGCGGGAGGAGTCCCCGGCAGTGACAGTCCCCGAGGATGCGGTGCGGGAGGAATCCCCGGCAGTGACCGTCCCCGCGGAGGGTTGCGCGGAGGCTGCCCGGAGGAGCCGCGGGGCAGAGCGGGTGGCCTTGCCCGCCCCGGGGCTCCCCGCCGGCGGTCCCCGCTCCCCGGGCGGCCCCGGTGGCCCGGCGGAGGCGGAGGAGGAGCGGGGCCCGGCAGCCCCGGCGGGGACAGCAGCCCCGGGCCCCGAGAGCGGGCGGGAGGCGGCGGATCGGAGCCTGAACGGGGAGCGGCACCGGGAGCCGCACCAGGAGGACGGGACGGGCTCGCCGGGCGCCCTGGAGGAGGAGGAGGAGGAGGAGAAGCAGGAACACGACATCTCCCTCTTCGTTAAGGTAAGGGTGAGGGGCTGCCGGGGAATCTTCCCTGGGGAATCTCCTTTTCCAGGATGCCTGTGGTGAGGGGCATTTAAATGTGGCAGAGCCCGGCGGAGGCGATTTGGTTATTAACGCCCCCAAAATAAACTTGCCTCTGACTCCCCATCCCTTCAGGAAAACCCATCTCCGTGGGTTTTCAGATCTCCAAAATGCGGGGAGAGGGGCTCTCATCACAGGGGCGGAGGGGGGAAGAACGTGGGAAATGTTTCAGACGCGATGCTGGGGTTGTCTAACACGAATTACGGGCGACATTCAGAGAATCGTCCCAAATTTTGGCAAGGCTGGATTCACAGCCAGTAAAGAGCTTCCCTTTAGAGGAACCTTGTGTTGGTTTGAAGGGAATGACCCTGTAATTTGGGTTACAGGGAAATGGGGGGGAAAAAAATAAGGGGGTGGGAAACTTAAAACTAATTTCTGGTATTTTATTGAGTAGAGCTTTAGACCTTCCTATCCTGTGCCTGGAATCCCAGCAAAATCCCTGGGATTTGACACGGGGACAGCAGCCATCCACACAGGCTTTATCAGATGGGGATTTTCTGTGTGTAGAAAGCATCTGGAGGCGATTTCTTCCCTCTGCTCTGGCTCCTCTGGGCTAAAATGTGAAGCAGGGTGGGATAAGCATAAAGCTAAGGAAATAAACCTGGAGAAGCAAAAGGCATTTGGGACCTTCTCCTCTGCAAACCATCCCATCCTGTGCCTCCTGAGCTGGCCAGCCAGAATTCACATTAAAATTAAAATTAATTAAAATTAAAATTAAAATTAAAATTAAAATTAAAATTAAAACTAAAATTAATGCTTTCCACTTCATGGGAGGAAAACATGGCCAAAAGGAGAGGGCAGCCTAGAGGATAAGAGCATCCCCAAATATTAGGATTAAACCTGGGCTTCGGAAATATTTGTGAACTAATAGAGGCAGAAGGAGAAGGGAGGAACATTTCTGTGATGGGTTTAATACTGGTAATTTAGGAATGCCTAGAAAACAATCCAGCTGCTTTCCTAATTATTTCTGTATTACAAAGTTTGAGCATTTTACCTCACCTGGAGCTGGATTTTTGTACTTGGGATTGGACTCATTTTTAGTTAGAGATTGGAATGAGTTTCTCCAGGAAAAGGGGAAAAAAAAACCAAAAAACCAAAAAACCAACTGGAGAGCTCAGGATCTCCCCAGGCCATGCCGTGGTTTGACAGCACAACACAAATCCAGGGAAACGTAAAAATACATCCCAAAAGGGGAGAAAATGCTCAAGAAAACAAGACAGGAGCAGTGCTGGGATAATCCTGGCAGTTCCCTGCTAGGGAATATTATCCCAGGCCAGGCCAACATTAAAATGCCTGGTGCTGTGTCAGGGATAAAGTCCTAAGCAGCAACAGCCTCAGGAAGAAACCCCCTGGAAGAACAAAACCCCAGAATTCCCTCGAGGCTTTCACTGGGTGCTCCCTGATCTCCATTTGCCCGTGGAACGATATCGTTTATTTTCTTTAGATAACGATGCCCATTATTCCAGGCGTTTCAAAGGCAAATGTTCCCAAAGGTCATCCAGATCCCCTTTTCCTTGGGGATTCAGCGTCCCTGGTGCCTTTGTGCTCTCTGCCCTTCAAGGGCTTTGTCCCCTCTCTGTAGCAAAAGCCTTTTATTGATCAGGAAACTTCTGTAAATGTCAATTTTTTTAATTTTTTTTTAACCATTTGAATGGACTTGAACCCTCACCAAAATCCACTCCCGTTGATTTTAAGCAATAGAACATTTCTCTTAAGACACAAGATCTTATTTCTAAATGGAAATTGTTACCTAATCGTTCAGAGATGGAAAACCCGACGGCATCACAGCCGCAGATTTCAGAATTCCACAGATTCCCAAGGACTTCTCTGCACCACAAACGCTTGGCCAAACAACCCAGTTGGAGCACAAGGCCTTGCTCATCTCCCCAGACATTCCTTCCTCAGTTTCAGGGTTAAGTGGGTTTTTAGTCAAAGCTGACCGTGAGCACAAGGTAATAGATTTTAGCCAAGGAAAAACGGGGGGGATTTATCCAGTTTGGTGACATCCTTGGTGCCTAAATCATTTATCTCCGTTCAGAGGACGATTTCATTCCCATCAGAGGCAGAGGTTGCTTGTCTTGCACCACTCCTGAGATATCCTTGAGTGGCTTCACGCAGAGCTGTGCAGAGTTACAGCAAGGGCTAAAAAAACGAGGAAGGAAAAGCTTTGCTGGGAGAACAGGAATGGGAACAGGTGCATCCCTGCCTCCACAGCCAGTGTACCCAGCTGGAATGGGAATGGGGGTCTCCTACAAAAAAAAAAATCTTCTTTTTTTTGATGAATCTGGGCCCTAAATAGAACTTAGATTATAAAGCAGCCGCTGGATTTTGAGCGCTGTAGGTAAGAAATCCGCGGGCAGCGGGAGCTCAGCTCCCTGGAACACCTGGGTGCCCACCCAGGGGAGCCTGTGCTGCACCTGGTGCTTGGTGTAAACGCTGGGAATTGTCCTCACTGAGGAGGTGTTGGTGCTGAAAATCCCGATTTCTCCTCCTCCAGTCAGGGTGTAACTGGGGGAGGTCAGCGGGGGTTGTACAGCCGATAACTGTTGGGCTGTGCCCAAATCAAGGTGGGCAGCTGTTCATGGGCCCTTTTTTAGTGCAGATCCACCACAGGAGCTCAGTATTTTGGTGAAATTAAAGATTTCTGCGTGCAGACTTCCACCAGCTGTTCATGGGCCTTTTTTAGTGCAGATCCACCACAGGAGCTCAGTATTTCGGTGAAATTAAGGATTTCTGCGTGCAGACTTCCACCAGCTGCTCATGGGCCCTTTTTTAGTGCAGATCCACCACAGGAGCTCAGTATTTCGGTGAAATTAAAGATTTCTGCGTGCAGACTTCCACCAGCTCCACACACTGGGTTCTGCTCCCTTCTCCTCACTCCCTGTTTTTTATCCTCCCTGAGCTCCACTCCCGGCACCTTCTGCGGGACCTTGTGTCAGGCGCCACAGGAAACAAAGTTAAACCTTAACTTCAAAAAACCTGTCATTTAAAATCCTGACCTTTTTTTTTTTTTTTTTTTTTTTTTTTTTTTTTTTTTAACTTGCTTCCCCCCACCATTCCTTTGGGTATTTTCATTTGCACTGGCAGTGAGACCTTTCTGCTTTTTCAATTGAGGAGTTCTGAAAGCTTTGGGACAAGGTGGGCATCGAGCAGGAGCCCCTCAGGGCAGCTCCACCTTGAACAATCCCTTTTCCCACGGCTGGAGTCTCCTTTGGTGTGGAAAAGCAAGCAAGAAAGGAGAATCCCTGCCTTCCCCTCTCTCAGGGCTGCAGAAGGGCTCAAAATTCCCTCCTGCTGCTCCCACCCAGAGGATCGCTGGCCATGGCACTCCCTGCTGCTGGATATTGGGCGAGGGAGGAGGGAGACACTTGGTGGTCGCTGTGGAGAGAAGAAATGGGTGAACATCCAGTCCCAAACATTCCTGTGGGGTTTGTCATCCTTCAGGGATTCTTATTTGGTTTTGGAAAGCAGAGAGGAGGAGGAGAGGGCCTAAGAAAGGACCAATCCTTCTGGAGCCCCTGGCAGGAGGGTGCAGCCGGGGGGTGGGTCAGGCTCTGCTCCCAGGGAACAGAGACAGGACAAGGGGAAACGGCCTCAAGCTGGGCCAGGAGAGGCTCGGGTTGGACACCAGGAGCAATTTCCTCATGGAAAGGGTGCTCAGGCCTTGGCAAGAGCTGCCCAGGGAGGTCTGGAGTGTGCCCATCCCTGCAGGTATCCAAGGGACACCCGGACATGGCACTCGGTGCTCTGGGCAGGGTGACAAGGTGGGCACCGGGCACAGCTGGGACTCCCTGGGCTGGGAGAGCCCCACATCTGCCGTGCTGCTCCAGTGCTGGTGTGATTTGGGTTCCTTTGCTGTACAAAAAGCACCAAAGCAGCGTTTCTCCAAAGCCAAAGCAGGAAGCTGGCTCCCTTCCCGTGGGTATTTGCCCTCCCAGCTCCATTTTATTTTTTTTATTTTTTTATTTTTTTTTTTAAGTTGGAATATGGCAACTCCAGGTCCCCTAATGCAGCTTAAGAGGAACTGGCATTACAAATTCCTTTCATAACTCTCCAGGTTGTTGGGTGTGCGGGGGGCACCGTGAGCAGCAGCTTCTCTGGGGGTTGGAATGAGATGGACACTGAGGTCCCTTCCAACCCAAACCTTTCTGTGATTCCAGAGGGAGCTGAGGGAGCTGGGAAAGGGGCTGAGCCTGGAGAAAAGGAGGCTCAGGGGGGACCTTGTGGCTCTGCACAAGTCCCTGCTAGGAGGGGCAGGGAAAGGAGGAGAGGAAATGGCCTCAAATTGCACCAGGGGAGGCTCAGGGTGGAGATTGGGCAAGGAAATTTCCCTGGCAGAGTGGTCAGGCCTTGGGATGAGCTGCCCAGGGAGGTTTGGAGTCACTGTCTGTGGGAGTGTTCAGGAGGAGGCTGGAGGTGGCCCTTGGGGACAGGCTTTGGGCTGATGCTGGTGGCACTGGGGTGGCACTGGGTGATCCTCAGGGGCTCTTCCCACCCTGGGGATCCTGGGATTTAGACAACTGACAGACCAACATCCTTTTCCAGATTGACACAAACCAACAGACAGAAACCAGTGATCAGAGATATGAAGTTGCATCTGAGTTATTTTTGTATGATTTAATCAGAATCATTGATTGGTTTGGGTTGGAAAGGGGCCTTAAAGCCCATCCCATTCCACCCCTGCCATGGCCAGGGACACCTTTCCACTATCCCAGGGTGTTCCAATCCCTGTCCAACCTGGCCCTGGACACTTCCAGGGATAAGGGCACCACAATTTCTTTGGGTAAACATTTCCTGGAATCACCTTTTGCCCGTGCTTTGGAAGTGCTAAATCCCCCTCAGGACTGTACAGGCCTCAGGCCTCAGCTCATTCCCAGGGCCGATCTCTGTGGTTTGGAGGTTGGTTTATAAAAGTCAAGGTCTTCAAAGCTTCCTGGCCCTGTTCCTATTTTTATTTCCTCCCAGCTGAGTGCTGCAGCAAAGCCCCACACCATGTGTTTTTGCTTTAAGCACAAGCTTAAAGTCACGTGCTGTGTAAGCCCTTCCTTAAGCAGGGAACCCTTTCCTGATCCAGGCCCCGGGGCACAGCCTGGATTTGGTGCTGGCTGGAACCAGCAGAGCCTCCTGATGGGATCAGCCAGCTGCCCAAATCCCACCCACGGGGCCTCTGCTCCTCAATTTTGCCTTCATAAAACCCGCTCTGAGCTGGGATCAGCACAGAGCGGGGCCGGGGTGGGAGTTTTCCTTGGCTCTCTCTGCCCCCCCCAGTCCCTGAGGTTGTCTGAAATTAAACTTCAGTCCCCTCAGTCCTGTTGGAAAGCCTCAGCCTTCCTCTGGAGCTGCCCTGGGAATGTTCCTCTGGATGTGGCTGAGAGGTGGTGATATGGTGGGGCTGGCTGAGCTTGAGGGGCTCTTCCAAATGGGATCCTTTTGGGATCAGGGGATCATCCCGCAGCTCCTGCCAGGGAGTTTTCACTCTGTCTGTTGAATTTGAGGCTCGATTGACTCTTTCTGTAGAGAAATAACAAACCAGTCTAGAGAACTCATGGCATTCATAAATATAAAATATTACAATGTGGGGAGTGGTTTTCTGGGAAGAGATTTGACCAATGACTTGGAAAACATAACTAGACTAAAATCAAATTCTTAAAAACACCAGGGGAAACTTTGGAAAGGGCCTTCTTAAAGTTAAAAAAAAAAAAAAAATTGTAGTAGAAGGTGTCCCTGCCCATGGCAGGGGGGGGTTGGAATGAGATGATCTTTAAGGTCCTCCCAACCCAAACCATTCCCTGGTTCCGTCAGTGTGATTTTTATGGAATTACCACCTGCCAGGGTAAGGCTTTTCTTCCAGCGTTGTGTGGACTGTCCAAACCCGTATTTATGGCTCTCTGTGAGTTAAAATTCTGTGAAGCAGAGGTGACAATGGAGGTTCTCAGTGTGCCCAGGAGTTTTCAGGATGCTTCTTCCTGGTGATGCCACCTGGAATTGCAGTTTTATAGTTTTTAACCAGAGAGAGAGACCCCCCTCCTCTACAGAGCTGGGAAAGGGAATCAGGCAGAGAAAGGAAAACTCAGAGTTTATGGAATGGGAAAGTGAAATGTGGAGACTTCCTCCTGTGCCATCACTGAATGTATTCCCTGTGTTTTCCCTGGAAAGGTCCTACAGATGCTTCTTTTCTTTTTTCTTTTTTTTTTTTTTTTTTTCCCCACCCCCTGAGGGTTTTGGGGCACTGCCCAGGGAATGGACCCTGAGGCTGCAGAGACAGGAGCTGGATCAATGATCCCTGTGGGTCCCTTCCAGCTCAGCATATTCCCTGATTATTTAAAAATTAATTGTTTGTCCCCCTGACTCTGCCCAGGTGAACACCCTGGGAAGGTGCCCCAAAATCTCCTCGCTGAGATGATAAAATGCCTCCCTGTGATAAGGCCCTGTCTGCATTTCCACGTGCAACATCTGATGATTTCCCGATAAAAAGCTCAAGCGACTCCGTTCCAGTTGCTCTCAATGACAGCGCTGTCTCAGCCCGTTAATTAAAGGTTTTAATTCCTTCCTAAAAATACCGAGTTTCTCCAAGGAAAGAGCTTTGACAGCCTGGCACTGCTGTTGGAGGCAGAAGGATAAAGGTGGAATTTCCCTTTTTGTTTCATTTCCCTCCGTACGCTGAAATTTGAGCGCGTGTCAGAATATTGCAGATATTCAGAGCTGGAGCTGTCAGAGACCAAAGTCAAAGGGCACAACAGGAGCAGGGAAAGCAAAGCCTTCCCTGAGTTATTCAAACGGGGCAGCCACAAACAAGTCAAACATTGACTCGGATCTCAGGAAGAATTCCCATTTGTGTCTTGGTCAATCATTGACGTTTCCCTGGCGGCTGCTTTGGAAATGATTTTTTTTTTTTTTTAAAGCTCTTAGAGAAGAGGAGCATTTTATAAATACAAAAAAAAAAAAATTATTATTTTTTTTTCCATAATGGGGCAGATAAAACTCAAATCAGGGTCCAAATATACCCAAAAGACTTCAACATTTTGTGCTGCCTGTGAAAAAAGAAATAAACCACCCCCAAGCCCTCAGCAGAGGCATGAGGAGCTCCAAGGGGATTCCCCAGGATCACAGGGACAGTCCTGGTGTCGAGGAAGATCAGCCTTAGAGCCAGTGGCTTTGAAATCTCAATTCCTGCACTGTATCACTAAAACCCCTATTTTAATTAGCAATGCCACGTTTCTCCTCATTTCCCAAACACGTCAGGGGCTGGGAAGAGCGGCATGGAGAGTAGCCTGGAATTGGGCTTCACACTGGGAATGGAAGGTCCTTTTATCCCAGTTTTAAATGTCCTTGGAGGGCACCTTCCCACTGCAGATGACGGGGTTTATTTCGTTCTCTGCAGACCAAAAGATCACGAATTATTGGAGGTGAAAAAAAAAAACCAAACAAACCTCCTCCACTCTTTTAATCTTTCACTTTTACCTCTTGATTTAAATTAGGAATATCACTGGCAAAGTGTTTTCTACCTGAAGCTGCCCAAAGGAGCTTCTTTATCTGAGCATTTCTTATTAATTTACTTACTGGTTTCCAGCACAAATTGCAGATATTTTATACATGTCATTTATACATATTGTTTTGTTTACATGTATTGTGGTGTACTGTACCATTTGGTGCACAATGCCATTTACATGTGTTAATTTACACATATGATTTATCATTTCAGTTTATATATAATATATATGTAATATATATATATATATATATCCAGTATATATATAATATATAATGGATTTATTATATATAATTTACATAATAAATTTATACACACATGTAAAATTGATATACATACCGATTTATGATCATTATTTATACCTATATAGAAGTATATAGATAGTTTTCATATATAATTTTTAATACAGTTTTTGTATTTAGCTTGAACCAGCCCAGCTGTGTTGCAGGGTCAGTAGAAATGCAGCGTAAAACAGGATGTATTCACAGAAATACTCTTTAATCCCTTTCCCCCAGCCCTATAACACGTTCAGGAATATAAAAACCCCTTTTGTTGAAGTAATTCCCTGTAAGAATTTCCGAGGGACGTGAAGGGGTTTTTTTGTCTCCAGGTTGAGCTGGCGCCTCGCCACGTTATTAAATGGGGATTAGGAATAGCAGGGAGGGATTTAACCATAATTCCTGTAACAGGATAAATGGTTAATAGCATTGGGGCCGCTGCTCGTGACCTGGGAACGTTCCCAGGGACACAAACACGAGCCCTGCGGAATTCCCAGCGTGGGGAGGTTTGGGAACGGCTGTGGGAGATCCAAACCACTGACCTGGAACTGGGCGGCGTCTGCAGGTTCTGGTTTCACCTGGGTTTGCTTAAAGGGCTCGGGGGTTTTCTTCCACTCCTGGCAAAGGGCTTATTGAAAATAATCTTGCAAATTCAAATTGAAGACTGGATGAGGATTAAAGGGAGCGATCAGAGCAGGGCTGAGCTGGCCTTGGACACTCCCAGGGATCCAGGGGCAGCCACAGCTTCTCTGGGAATTCCATTCCAGGGCCTCCCCACCCTCCCAGGGAGGAATCTCCTCCCAAAAGAAGACGACAATTCATTGTCATCATCTGCTGACAAAGCAAACCCATGGGGATGACTCCAGGCAATGCTGGTTTGAGTGAGACACAAACCAGGGATAACTCAAAACTGCGAAATGGCAATCACCAGCGTGGGAGAAAGATGCTCCCAAACTGGGCAAGATTAATTCAAACTCTGCTGATTAATTTCAACTCTGCAGGCTCAGGTTTTTCAGTCTTTCTGTCCACAATTTAATTTCCCCATTTAATTGTGCCTGCACTGCCCCACGCTCTGCTAAATCCTGTAGTTACTGCTTTGAATGCAGGTCTGGTGTAGGGAGACACATTTGAGAAAAGAGACCTGCAGTTTGCATTGCGCCTTTGTTATTTCATTGGATTTTAGTGATTTCTTTTTTTTTTTAAAGCTCTGTAGAGAGCCATGGCTGTGGCTGGCAATTCCTGTGACACCATGAGAGGCCTGGCCCAAGGCAACAGCACGGCTGTAAAATCGCAGAATTTGTTTATTCTCCTCTTTCGTAAAGAGTGCCCTCACACGTAAATTTAATCTTTAATCTCTGAGCTGTAAATAAGGCGAATGTTAGTAAACCAAAGCCTCTAAAAATGCAGCACAAGGCATCTCACATTCTAATTTTCACCTGCGCTCCCTTGGTTTTTTGCTCACTTTACAGAATTATCATTTAGTAGTGATTTTAAATCGTTCATTTATTTATCACCTTTATCGGAAGTGGAAGGGTGTAGAAATTACTGGGCAGGTTTTCATATCGAAATCAAATTTAAATGGGTATTTGATCTAAGTGGCAGGGCTGAAGTTTGAGCCTTTTGTTTCTCATTATTTACAAAGCAACTGGCCAGAGGTAACAAGTTGAGTCTCACGAAGTTGCTTCTTAATGAAGGAGAATTTCTCCCTCTGCATCAAAAACGTTTCATGACTTACAGGGTGATTGAGTTGATTTCTGCAATAATTACTTACCCAGCAGCCCACGGGCACTCCATAAAGCAGGGAGAGAAGAGAAGAAAAGAGGCTTTCTCTGCCCTGAGGTGGCTCTTGGCACACAGGGGAGACAGGGAGCTGGACCCAGAGGGAAAATCCTTTCCTGGGATAAAATTCCCAGATTTGCTGTGGCTGCCCCTTGGATCCCTGGAAGAGTCCAAGGTCAGGTTGGACTTTGGGGCTTGGAGCAGCCTGGGACAGTAGGAGGTGTCCCTGCCACGGCAGGGGCGGGAATGGATGAGTTTTAGGCTCCTTCCCAACCCAAACCATCCCATAATTCTATGGAATTACAGCCTCAGCCTCATCTTCCTCTCTGTTGTGTAGAGAGAATCAGAATTTCCACGTGGACGTCACCCCCTTGAGCTGTGAGCTCTGCTCAGTACATATAAACAGGGCTGGGGGAGGTATCCCATAAACACCCAACACTTTTTAAAATCCTGATCCTGGCCTGAGGACCAGGAGCTTTCAAAGAACAATTTCTAGTTGAGACCTTCATTGAACGTACGAGTCACGGAACCTAAAACAAACTCACAGCAGCAAATTGACTCCAGCACTGCATGAAAGCAAGAACACCAAATCCCAGGAACCAAAAAAAGGATGGGAAGACTTAAAACTGGAATTGTTGGCTGCCAGGAGATAATCAATGGCCGGGATAAAGCTGCCCAAGATTTAAAAGGTGAGGGAGGAGGAGTTTCCTCCTTTCTGCAGGTGGGATCTCGGCCCAAAGCCCCGTTCCAGGTTCAGAGCAGCCCCTGCCCTGTCCCTGCTGATGTTTGAGATAAACTCAGCCTTGAGCCAATTCTCCTGATCCCTGATCACCAACACCCAGCTCAGGGGAGCCCTGTGCTCACTAAAGCTGGGCAGGTGTCAAGTTAATTCCTTTTATCACCTTCAGTGTAAAGTTAATTCCTTTTATCACCTTCTCTTGATTCCTTTCATCCCCTTCCCCTTGGTGTCTCTTCTTAGGCCCAGCTTTGGCCAAAAAAACACCTTTAATCTACACAGGGTTTTATAAAAACACTTCCAAAACTCCTCTGGCGTTCCCACACCCCTGCTAATGGTCTGTGAAGAGATTTTCTGGTTGATTTTTAAGTGAGGAGCAGAGTTTTCATTCCATGTTTGTTCAGTACTGAGTTCCCAGTGCCTGGATGCTGCTCTAAAGGTTTCTTTTCCCTGAGGAGAAGGGAAAACTTGGCTTCCCCTCTTCCCTGTGAGGGTGGTGAGGCCCTGGAATGGAATTCCCAGAGAAGCTGTGGCTGCCCCATCCCTGGAAGTGCCCAAGGCCGACTTAAATAAAACTTGGAGCAACCTGGGATAGTGGAAAGGGCTTATTTTGCTCTTAAGTGAAAAAAAAAAAAAGAAA
>VXBN01002743.1:45526-72721 GCA_013397395.1 Sinosuthora webbiana | reverse complement strand
AAAAAAAAAAAAAGGAAAAATTTTTTTTTTTTTTTTTTTTTTTTTTTTTTAACCTGGAGGAGCGTCCAGCTGCTGTTTTCACACCTCTCTTGCTGAACTTCCCTTTGGGGATATCACACACAGCAAGAGTCAACCCTGGAAGTACCAAAAATGCAGTTTAGCTGCAGAAATCACCAATTTTAAACGTGGGTTTGGGTTTTTTTGGGGTTTTTTTGGTTTTTTTGGGGGGGTTTTTTTGGTTTTGTTTGTTTGTTTGTTTTTTGTTTTTTTGTTTTTTATTTTTTTTTCCCCCCTGCTGTTTGGCCGAGAAAACAAACAGCAGCTGAAATACCCGACTTTAGGGTTGGGTATCGGTGGGGAGGCAGAGCTTTGGGGCTGTTGAAAAGCACTGGAACAACAAGCGGCACAATTGGTATTTTTCTCCCTGAAAACGCGTTTTTAATTGCAGCTGCTGTATCTTAACATTTCAGCCTGGGATTACAATTCCAGCATCTTCACGTGCTCCCGAGAGCAACATTCCAAGCCCAGTAGGTGGCATCAAAAGGATTCCGTCAAATTCGGTGTTCGGGTGTTGGTTCTCCAGCCCGAGGCCACGGAGTGAAAACAGAAATGAAAAAAAAAATTCCAGGCGATCCCTTCCCGACAAAAAGCTTTGGATTGGATGTGAACTGACCCAAATGTAACATATCACAACATCAAAGGTTGAGAAGTCCATTAGAGTTGCACTGAGCGAACAAAAATTAATTGCAATTTTAATTTTTACGGCTTTTTTTTTTTTTTTTTTAACAGCAGTACTGTTGCCAGACAGGATTTTGGATTTTTTAGATGGTTTTATATCGCCACTGTGTAATTTTAATATATTTAATATGTTTCGATATTGCTGAAACAGAAGGGAATTTGGGGTTTCCAGTGTTTTGATAGTGTAGAAATCTGCAGAAACGCTGCACAGCCATCGAAAGTTTAAGAAAACACTTTGTGTCCTCCAGGAGCCGATGGGGTTATTTTGTTCATGGAATCACAGGGTGGTTCGAGTTGGGAGGGATCTTAAGGATCATCCACAGTGCCACCCCCTGCCACAGGCAGGGACACCTTCCACTGTCCCAGTGCTCCAACCTTGGCCTTGGACACTTCCAGGGATGGAGGGGGGCATTGAGCAATCTATAAAATTAAAGAAAAATTAAAATGGAACCTTAAATTTAATTTTTTTTTTTTTTAGTTAAAAGAGGGTATCTGTCACAGCTCAGTGCCAGAACACGGTTATGTCTTGAAAATAGACATTTAAGGTCTAGAAAACACCAGGAGAGGCTGAGGGAGCTGGGAAAGGGGCTGAGCCTGGAGAAAAGGAGGCTCAGGGGGGACCTGGTGGCTCTGCACAAGTCCCTGCCAGGAGGGGCAGGGAAAGGAGGAGAGGAAATGGCCTCAAATTGCACCAGGGGAGGCTCAGGGTGGAGATTGGGCAAGGAAATTCCCCTGGCAGAGTGGTCAGGCCTTGGGATGAGCTGCCCAGGGAGGTTTGGAGTCACTGTCTGTGGGAGTGTTCAGGAGGAGGCTGGAGGTGGCCCTTGGGGACAGGGTTTGGGGTGGTGCTGGTGGCACTGGGGTGGCACTGGGTGGTGCTGAGGGGCTCTTCCCAGCTCAGTAATTCTGGGATCAGCCTGAGCTCCTTTTTATGAGCAAAATCCCCTCAGATCCTCCCCGTCAGAGCTCACATCCCTGTGGGTGTCACTGAGCTCGGCCAAAGGCCTCTCCCCATCCCCTCCCTCTGTCTCTTTGCTCACCCAGGGTGGAGCTGTTGCCCTGCGGTGCCAAAAGCTCTCCCAGATCCCCGAGGCAGGGATCCTGCTGATCCACAGCTGCTGCAGGGGGACAAACAGCTCCCTGCATCCTCAGCAAGGCCCTTGGTCACCCCAGCTCTGCCCTGGCTGGCTCAGCTGCCCAAAGTGCCTCAGTTGCTCTGATTTTCTTCACTCTCCAGCTCAGAGGACCCACAGGGGGTACCCAGCACAGCCTGGGAGGGCCTGGCACAGGGTGCCCAGAGAGGCTGTGGATTGGAAATTTGGATGGAATTTGGAGCAGCCTGGGACAGTGGCATGTGTTCCTGCCGTGGCAGCGGTGGCACTGGATGGGCTTTAAGGTCCCTCCCAACCCAAACCAGTCTGGGATGGTGTTGGGTGCACAGCTGGCAGCACAGCTGGGCAAGGGCAGCAGGCTTGTGGCAACTCCTCCACCTGCAGAGATCCAGCTGGGAAGGAGCTGGTGGGATCCAGCTCATCTCCAGATGCAGCTGCCTGCTCCTCCAGACAGGGCCAGTCCCCAAAAGTGTCCCCAGGCTGCTGCTCCTGCCCTGGGCACAGCCTGGCACAGGGTGGGGGTGCCCATTCCCAGCACCCAGGGGTCACCAGGAGACTTCTCCTCTCCTGTCTCCTCCGGGGTGGCATCAGAGGCAGGATGAGACCAAATGGAGCTGTCGTGCATTTAGCTCCGTTCTGAGCCGTGCTGGCAGCATTTCAGGCTCATTTTTCACAAGATCCACAGCAGTTTTTGTGTCTCCTGGCTGCTGGCAGCTGCAGGGCACTGCTCTGAGTAGGAGGAAAACCACAATGGCAGCTTTTCAGCAGCTCTCAGCTTTGCCACCTACGAAACGAGGCCTCCCTGACGGGAACAAGGCTTTTCTAACCCAGCAGTCCAGCTGTTCTGGCATTTCTGAGAGTTCTCACCCCCTGGTTTCCCCAGTGGTTGTGGAGCAGAGAGCACAGGGGGATTCCTCAGGTTCACAGGGAGAAGCAGACAATTTATCCAGTCCTTGCCATGCATCCCTCGAGCTCCTGCCTGCTCCAGGCCGGGCCCTTGTTTCCAGCCATCGAGCTCTTTGTGAAGGTGAGCGCTGTGTGCACTGCGTGTTTGTTTATGGAGGAGTTTTTTTTTTTTGCTGTGTTTGAGATTTGCTTGATAGCGTCGAGCGAGGGGAGAAGGACAAACAGAACTGGTTTGGATTCGTGTGTCTTGCTGGGTTACAAGGGCTGCAAACCTTCACGAATTAACCTATTAACTGTGAGCCACTTGGATTTTTATGCTTCTGCCCCTGGCGTTTAGCCTAAATTTTAAAGCTGTGCTTTAGGAGAATCCTGTGAAGAGCTTAAAAATGAGACCCCTGGTCTCTTGCAGTGTTACACGAAGTCTCACTCAGTAGCACCTCTGCAAGAGTTTGCCTCATTTTAGCAAAGCCCCTTAACAAATTGCAATTTAAATTACCTGAGAGCAACCCTTCCGTGGCCACCTTCTCCAGGGCTCCCGCAGCATTTTAGGCTGAAATTCTTAATTCATTGATTTATTCTGCTTGTTCCCTTCCGTGCTTTAGACATCTTATCTCTTTTTAGGCTGGTAAATATTTCTCTGTTCCTTTCCTGGGGGTCATAAACTGATTTAACTCATTTTAATCTTGCGGTGACTTGTGCAGATTTATGTCCACGTGGACAAATGAGGCGGAGGCTGTTTCCTTTGGAGGGACCGCTGTGATTTATACACGGATGCGTTTATAATCTGTAATTTTTCCAATTGCAGGCTGGCAGTGATGGGGAAAGTATTGGGAACTGCCCATTCTCTCAGCGCCTCTTTATGATCCTGTGGCTCAAAGGCGTCATATTTAATGTCACAACCGTGGATCTGAAAAGGTGAGATTGTGGCTTTAAGTTCTGAGATTTTAACCTCGTGGCACAACTCTTCCAAAAGGGGGATTTTAAAGGGTGACTCTTTTCTGTCAGGCTGGGAGAGCTGGGTGTGTCCAGCCTGGAGAAGAAACGGTTCTGAGGAGACCTTAGAGCTCCTTTGAGTGCCTAAAGAGGCTCATAAAAAAGGAGGGGAGAGGGACTTTTTATGGCTTTTTCTTTCCCAGGAAACCTGCGGACCTGCAGAACCTGGCCCCGGGCACCAACCCCCCGTTCATGACCTTTGACGGGGAAGTGAAAACCGACGTCAACAAGATCGAGGAATTCTTGGAGGAAAAGCTGGCGCCGCCCCGGTACCGCATTCCCGCTCCCCCTGCACACGGTGGGGGATCCCCAGGGGCTGCTCCAGCTCAGGGGTCACTTTGAAACAGAGCTGGAACTCTGGGGGTGTCACTGGGCTTGTCCCCAGGCTGTCCCCAAGTCACGGCTGTGCTGCTCCCGCTGCCGTCCTTCATCCCGAGCTCATTGCCGGGTCATTCCCAGGGCGTGGAATCCATCCTGAGGAAACCTGGGAGCTTTTCCCTGCTCTGACTCGGGATCGTTTGAGGCTTCCCTCTTCACAGCACCCAAATAATTGTGTTTCCTGGGTGCAGGGAGGTGGGAGCTCAGGGAGACCTCGCTGCTCTCTGAAACCACCCGAAGGACGCTGCAGTGCAGTGGGGTCGTGTCGCTGTCGGACACGAAAGAAAGACTCCAAATATTTCAGAAGGCAAAGAGCACAGAAAAAAGGCGGCTTTTATTTTCTAATCCTTCCTCCCTTTTATAAGGTGTTCCCACACAGACTTAACAGGGCTGGTGAATAGGAACGACACCTCTCTGATCCCATGGGTTAAACCAGAGAAACAGCAAACACCACCTGGAGAGAGATTGTTTTGAGAAAGGAGAGTTGTTTGCCAGGATTGTTTTGAGAAGAAGCTTTCTTGAGAAATTTTTCTCAAGAAAAAGTTAGCAGCTGCTAGCAGGCTAAAATCTCTCAGAGCCAGAAATATCAGGCCCCACAGGGTCGGACTCTTCTGCCATGTCCCAAGTGAAGGGTTGAGAGGAAAGTTATGCCAAGGGAGGTTCAGATTGGAGATTGGGAAATTGTTTTCCCTTCAAGAGTGGTTGGAATGAGCTGCCCAGGGTGGATCACCATCTCTGGAAGTGTTCCAGTCATCTGGATGTGGCCCTTGGGGACATGGTTTGGGTGGTTCTGAGGGTGTTTCCCAGCCCTGGTGATTCTGGGATTCTGTGAAGCCGAGGGCAGGAACGCCTCGTGCACAAAGGACGTGCTGAGGCCCTTCCAGAGTGTCCACATGAGTCCCTCAGGCTGCACATGAGGGTCTGAGTTCTGGATTTGTCCTGCCCCACCCCAGCAGCTCTTCCCACCTCACCCCAAACCCCTCTGTCCCTCCGTTGTCCCAGCATTGCGTCCCCTACCCCACAGACCTTTTCTCCTCTGGGATATCAGTCCCCTCCCTGCGCTCCCTTCTCAAGCAGCCAAACCTGACTTAAACCAGGGAAGCAGCTGCTTGCCTCCACTTTTTTCCCATTTTTATCCATCCCTGGCAGCTACAGCTCCTGGAATGGCTGCTGTCAGCTTGCTGATGCCCCGAGTGGGCTGGGCCAGGAGCCTGAGAGGAGCAGCAGCTCCTGCGAGTGGGGATTTTCATGGCAGGAGCCCACGTTCCAGGCAGCCTCACCTCTGGAGGAGACAGCCTGGAAGACACCCTGGGATGTTTGGGCAGTGCTTGCAGCAATAACAGCCACTTCCCATTGCCCTCAGGGAAAAAAAAATTATTTAGGTAGGGTTTAAAATAAGTGATTTTTAGTTCAGGACGGTTCCCTTTGAGTCCTGTGTGGCTGTGTGTGGTCACCCTACGAATAAACGTGTATTAATTAGCGGAGGCAAAAATGAAGGATAATTGGGTCGCTTCTTTTTGTTTGTCTGAACTGCTCAGGTATCCCAAACTTGCACCGAAGCACCCCGAGTCGAACTCTGCAGGAAACGACGTCTTTGCGAAATTCTCTGCGTTTATAAAGAACCCGAGAAAAGATGCAAATGAAAGTAGGTGCTCAAGTCCTGTCGTCAGCCCTGGGAGGGAGAAACCAGCCCTGTGCAGTTGTAGGACGCTGCCGGAGATGCCCCATTTCCAGCTCAGGTTAAACAGGGATATTGCAGAGTGTGGAGGCTTTGGAAGTCTGTGCCTGTTCCCTCCTTTAATCGAGGATTCCGAGAGTTGGTGAGAGCAGATACTGCTGTCACCATGGGAGCACCAAGTCCAGCCTCTCCTCACTCCTTCAGCTCTGGGGTCTGTGAGGCTGCGCCTTCCCCACAGCTTTGCCAAAAGCACAGCCCTCTGAGGGATTCCCTATTCCCATAAATAATGAGGACTCCATCCCCTTGGCACATCCCTAAAGCAGGACCCTGAATGGCCCTGGGCTGGAGGAAGGCAGGGTGGGATGAAATATTAGGCAGAAATCCTTTCCTGTGAGGGTGGTGAGGCCCTGGCACAGGTTGGTTGTGCTCTCCCCATCCCTGGCAGTGCCCAAGGCCAGGCTGGATGGGGCTGGGAGCAGCCTGGGACAGTGGAAGGTGTCTTTGCCCATGGCAGGAGGTGACACTGGATGAACTTTGAGGTCCCTCCCAACCCAAACCATTCCAGGATTCTGTTCTGTCCTTCAGCCTGTTCCCTGGGCTGGCTTTGAACACCCCGAAGTGGCATCCCAGGGACTTGCTGTTGTCACCCCAGCCGTGCTGCCCTGCCTTGGGGCAAGCACTGGCCCCATGGCCCTCCTGGCATGAGTCACTGTGAAGGCAGGGCCGGGAAACTGTGCCAAACCCCACCCCACAGGGGGGTTTGAGGAGCCATTCCTGGTAAAGCAGCCCCAGGATGGTTTTTCCCAGAACTGCCTTTAGCTCCTTAGAGCCCTTATCCCAGCATTAAGGTTTAAGCCCGGGATGAAGGAATTGCAGGAGTTGGCACAGCCAGATGTCTGGGCTGGTGCCAGGAGACAGGATGCAGGAGTCGCTTGGTGTCACAGGGACCTTGGTACGGGCTTGAATGATCTTTTTATTGTCTTAAACCCAGATTTGGAAAAATCTTTGCTTAAAGCCCTGAAGAAGCTGGACAACTATTTAAATAGCCCCCTGCCCGATGAAATCGATGCTTACAGCACGGAGGAGATCACTGTTTCCAGCCGGAAATTCCTGGATGGAGATGAGCTCACTTTAGCAGATTGCAACCTCCTACCAAAGCTCCACATCATCAAGGTTTGCATTCGCTTTTTTAGCCTCCTGGAGAGAAGGGAAGCAGAGCAGCTGAACTCCTTTTCTAGATGGCAGAGGGATCCTTGCACTATTCTGAGGGCACACCCAGGGGCACTGAGGCCATTTCCTTACAGCACAGCCAGGGTGATCCTCACTTTGGTGGTTGCAGCTGTTTCATGTCTGTGCTGTGACTGCAGTGGCTGAGCTTCTCACAGCCGCGGGGTTGAAATGAGTGCTGGATTCAGGGCTGCACAGAACTGTCCTCAGCTGCATTTCGCATGCAAAGTGCACCTGACCGCAGCCAAGGGAGGTTAGGTTGTATTGCCCATCCCAATTTCTGTCTCTCCCATGTTTAACTTGCAATTCTGACAGGGTGGCCTCCACCCACGGCCTCCCAGGCAAGGCTCCAAGCCTCCTCTTGCAGGGCTGTGGAGCATCCACACACACCTGAACAGCTCCAGTGACTTGGGGCTGGTGTTGTCACAGCCCAGAAGGCTGGAGAAGGCTTTTTCACAAGGGCATGGAGTGACAGGACAAGGGGGAACGGCCTTGAGCTGAAGGAGAGAAGGGTTAAATAGGATCTTGGGCAGGAATTGTTCCCTGGCAGGGTGGGCAGGCCCTGGAATAGAATTCCCAGATTTGCTGTGGCTGCCCCTGGATCCCTGGCAGTGCCCAAGGCCAGGTTGGACACTGGGGACAGTGGGAGGTGTCCCTGCCATGGCTGGGGTGGAACAAGGAGATCTTTAAGGTCCCTCCCAGCCCAAACTATTCTACGATTCTACTGTGCAAGGCTCTGGAAGAGAAATGACCACACTGGACTTTCTTTAGTTTTCAAACAAACAAGGTCACTTCAGGAAGTTTCCTGCTAGAGTCCTGCTCTGTCCAAGGAAGAGGGGTCCAATGGCTTTCCAACACCTCCACAATTGCAAACTTTACCCAGGCACCTCCTGGCTGATCCTACTGCAGACAGCAGCCAGGGATGAGTCTGCAGAAGGACACAGGAGGAATGTCACAGTGTCACATCGCCCTGCAGGCAGGGATTAGGGCTCAGCCAAGAGTTGTCTTTTCTGATCATCTGAAATTAAGGAGCGTCATTGAAATTTTTCCTGTTACAGTGAAAGTTTCCAAGTGTGGGCCAATTGATTCCTGTAGGATTATTCTGTTAGTTCTGGCTGAAGTTTGCTGGGTTAACCTGTATGTCTTCCAGTTTGTTCTACTGGCCCACATGGCTTTGCATCTCTTTAGCAAGATACAGGTATAGATATAAACAAACAAAACAAAATCCTTCACAGGGAGTTCAGCAGCTTTCTTCATCCCATGTCTTCTTTTTCTGTCTTTCCCTCTTCTTTCCCCTTGCTCACCCACAACACCAGACTCACGCACTGGAAATGAAAAATGGGCATAAAGAGTAGACCTGAGATGTTTGGGGTTTTTGCATATTATGTGTCATGATGTTTTTCTTCTTTTTCTTTTTTTTTTTTNTCTTTTTTTTTTTTTTTTTTTTTTTTTTTTTTTTTTTTTTTTTTTTTTGCCTTTAATCAAAGGTCGTTGCAAAAAAGTACCGAAATTTTCATTTCCCACCTGAAATGACAGGGATTTCAAGATACTTGAAAAATGCATATGCAAGAGACGAATTTACAAACACGTGCCCTGCTGACCAAGAGATTGAATATGCGTATTTGGATGTGGCAAAGAGAATGAAGTAACCAGAAGATGCCTCTGTTTATTGCTTCCGTGACGGGCAACAGCCAAGCTGGAAAAGCAAAAACCAGCAGAGATTCTGCGGAGTGATTCTGAGTTCTGCTATTGGCCAATCCTTTTCTAATGATTGTATTGCATTATTTACTCCTTCTTAAATTATGTGTGTGTGTGTGTGTGTTTGTGTGTCCTGCACGCTGGAAAGTCGGTTGTCCATTCCAAGGAACAGGCATCCATCATCAGTAAAGGTGTGTAGGATGTGGGGAAGCAGTGTAGGTCACACACTTACAGCAACACCACAGACTAAATTGCTGCATTTTGAGAAGAAATAGGTCTGTTTGCACACGCTGAACCTGCTGCCTCTGGTCTCTGCTTCACAGTTATTGCCAAACTTCACCTTGCACTGGGTGCTTTCTTTTTGCCCTGACCCAGCAGCCCCTGATTGACCCAGGGCTGAGTCCAACCTTCACAGCTGATGTCTCCCAAGGCTCTCCTCTGGGCAGGAGCCCTGCAGGGCAGATCCACCAAGACGAGGAGGAGAGGGCCTAAGAAAGGACCAATCCTTCTGGAGCCCCTGGCAGGAGGGTGCAGCCGGGGGTGTGGGTCAGGCTCTGCTCCCACGGAACAGAGACAGGACAAGGGGAAACGGCCTCAAGCTGTGCCAGGGGAGGCTCGGGTTGGACTCCAGGAGCAATTTCCTCATGGAAAGGGTGCTCAGGCCTTGGCAAGAGCTGCCCAGGGAGGTCTGGAGTGTGCCCATCCCTGCAGGTGTCCAAGGGACACCCGGACGTGGCACTGGGTGCTCTGGGCAGGGTGACAAGGTGGGCACCGGGCACAGCTGGGACTCCCTGGGCTGGGAGGGCTTTTCCAGCCTCAGGGATGTTCAGGGACTCTGTGAAAGTTCTGCCAGAAGAAAGCAAACAGAATCCCGGAGAAAGGCCCTGCCCTGGGGCAGCAGAGGAGCAGCCCCGAGGCTGGAGGGGCCAGCCCCGGGCTCCGGGCACGGCTGCTCAGCACTGAGCCCTGCGGGGCTGCCCTGCAGCACCAGTGCAGCACCAGTGCAGCCCCGGGGCCGCGGTGCTGCCCCAGCGCTGCGTGTGCGCTGACCCGGGGGCTTTGGCCGCACGGCCCCGGGCAGCTGCTCCCACAGGGATGTGTCAGGAACAGCCCAGAGCTGCCGCTGCCGCTGCCTCAGCTGGGGCTGCAGCGGGGGAAGCCCTCCCGCCCTGCACGGGCTGCTCGGGGCGGGCAGCGCTGGGGAGGAGCGCGGCCAGCCCGGCTCCCCGGGCACGGGCAGCGCCAGAGCGGGGCTGGGCTGCCTTCGCTGTCCCGGCTGCACAGCCCCGCTGCAAAGGCCTTCCCAGCACGGTTCTCTCTCCGCCGGCCCCAACGTGCGCCTTTTGCCGAGACAGAGCAGCGCCAGCCCTGCCCCGCCGGGAACTCTCCCGCTGCCGCTGCGGGCTGAGCACTCACTGCTCCCAGGGCACTCCTGGCACGGACGGGGAAAAGACTTCAGGACCTCCGAGAGACAGGAAACGAAATCCGGAGACTCTTTCCTTGTGCCTTACACACTTTCTTAGAAAATTCACAAATTCTTCAGTAATTTGAACACTCTTTTATCTTGATTTGGTAACTTCCTGGGACATTATTATATCTCGTCATTACAACAAATATTGTATATTCATGTTTTTATATCACAGACTGTAGTTTAAATATAAGATATGAAATAAATACTAACTATATGCTAGTTTATCTATAAATTAGACTTCTGTCTTCATTTATGTATTCTTTAATTATTCTTCTTATCTGCCTTATTCTACTGCTCTTTCTCTACACTCCTTAGAGGCACCAGGCAGGGCATGGGCTGGCAAATTGCTGCAAAGGGAGCATTGATATCCAGCAGCTCCTGCTCTGCAATGAAACCTCTTCATCCCATTTCAGCTTCACAGGTCTCGTTTTTCCTTCACGTGTGTGAATCCAGGAGCTGACAGTGTTCAAGACATGTCCCCAGGGGAAGCAGATGAGGACAAAGGATTCTCCCAGTGAGAAGCAGCCGAGGATACAGGGCTCTGTCAAGGAGCACAGGACAGTTCCAGTGAATTGTCCCAAAGGGAGGCAAACAGCATCCAGGGAGGTCCTTCCTGCCTGTCAGGAGGGAGCAGCTCCGTGGATGGCTCTGCAACAGAGGACTGAGGAGATGGACATAGAGAAGGGGAAGCCCAAATGTGAGCACAATGTGAGCACACCCAAAGCCAACTGCTGAGCCTGCGCTGGAGGCTGAGGCAGGAAGGAGAGGCCAGTGGACGGACAGGGCCAGGATCTTTGCCCTGCCAAGGGAGCCGTCTCCGCCCCACGCCTCCTCTTCCCGCTCCTCGCCGATGCCCATCAAGCTCCCACCAGTGCAGCTCGGGCAGCCAAAGGTGGGACCCAAAATCCTTGAACACCTCAGAGTCCCACAGGTGCAGCTCAGGCAGCCGCAGGCAGCACCACAGGGCAGCCAGAGCCAGGCCCTGTCCCTCTGTGGGGACCGGCTGCCACAGCTGTCACCGCTGCCACAGCTGTCACCCCTGCCCTGCCTGGTGAGCCCCAGGGACACGGAGAGCCGGGGCACAGAGCTGGGGAGCGCAGGGGAGAAGGGGCCGCAGCCCTGCAGCCCCTGTCCTGGGCAGCCATCCAGCCCCGTGCCCAGGCTGTTCCTGCCCCCGCTCAGGGTGGCCCAGGAGGGCACAGCCCGTGTGTCCCCGAGCTGGCAGCTGCTGCCTGTGCCGCCCATCCCCTCGGGGGCCTGTGCTGTGGAGAGCGGCCTCAAGGATGTGGCACCAGAGAAGATGGATGATGACAACAAGCTCTTCCAAGGGGACAGCAGGAGTGCCTGGGAGCTGTCCCAAGTAGAAGAAGCCATCGAGCTCTCTCCAGGGGACAGCAACACCGAGCCAGAGATGTCCCCTGTAGAAGAGGCCATTGAGGTCACTTCAGGGGACAGCAGGAGTGACCAGGAGCTGTCTCCAGTTCAAGAAGATCTCGAGGTCATTGCAGGGGACAGCAGGACTGATGAGGAGCTCTCCCCAGTGCCAGAGGCCATCGAGGTGGTTGCACAGGGCATCACAAGCAAACAGGAGCCGCTCTCTGAGGAGGAAGTGGCTCCCTGGATCCGTCTGTGCTAGAGGAAGACAGACATTACAGACAAGATGAACAAGGAGAAGGAGAACCTCAGCTCTCAGTCCACCCAAGGCCAACTGCTGAGCCAGCAGAGCAGGCCAAGAGGGAGTGAGGAAGATGAGGCAGGAAGGAGAGGACAGAGCAGTGATGAGGCCAGGACTCTTGCTCTGCCAAGGGAGCCATCTCCATCCCACACCTTCTCTTCCTCATCCTGCTCCTCAGTGATGCCGTTCAGGCTGCCGCCAGTGCAGCTCGGGCAGCCAAAGGTGAGACCCAAAATGCTTGAACACCTCAGACTCCCGCAGGCAGCGCCACAGGGCAGCCAGAGCCAGGCCCTGTCCCTCTGTGGGGACAGACTGCCACCGCTGCCACGGCCGTCACCACTGCCCTGCCTGGCGAGCCCAAAGGACACGGAGAGCCGGGGCACAGAGCTGGGGAGCGCAGGGGAGAAGGGGCCGCCTTCCCGCCCCTCACGGCCTCTTCCTTCCCCTCACAGCGTCTTCCCTCCCCTCACGGCTTCTTCCTTCCCCTCACGGCCTCTTCCCTCCCCTCACGGCTTCTTCCTTCCCCTCACAGCGTCTTCCCTCCCCTCACGGCTGTGGCGGCGCTCGGGCGCCCCCCGGCGGAGAGCGGGGCCGGGCGGGAGCCTTTCCCTCCGTCCCGTCCCTCACTCCCGCCCTCCGTCCCCTCTGCCCTCCGTCCCTCCGTGCCTGCCTCGTTCCCCCTCTCCCCGTCCTTTTCCCCTACTTCCCACCTCGTTCCTGCCTCATTCACTCCCCATTCCCCCGTTGCCGCGTTCCCCCGTCCCTACCGTCCTCCGTCATTTCTCATTCCTTCCCTCTCCGTCCCTCCCTCCATCCCCCTCTGTTCTCTCTTCTCTCTTCTCTCACTCCTTCCCACCAACAAGGGACAGGACAAGGGCAAAAGGCCTCAAGCTGTGCCAGGGGAGGCTCGGGTTGGACACCAGGAGCAATTTCCTCATGGAAAGGGTGCTCAGGCCTTGGCAAGAGCTGCCCAGGGAGCTTTGGAGTGTGCCCATCCCTGCAGGTGTCCAAGGGACACCCGGACGTGGCACTCAGTGCTCTGGGCAGGGTGACAAGGTGGGCACCGGGCACAGCTGGGACTGCCTGGGCTGGGAGGGCTTTTCCAGCCTCAGGGATGCTCAGGGACTCTGTGAAAGTTCTGCCAGAAGAGAGCAAACAGAATCCCGGAGAAAGGCCCTGCCCTGGGGCAGCAGAGGAGCAGCCCCGAGGCTGGAGGGGCCAGCCCCGGGCTCCGGGCACGGCTGCTCAGCACTGAGCCCTGCGGGGCTGCCCTGCAGCACCAGTGCAGCACCAGTGCAGCCCCGGGGCCGCGGTGCTGCCCCAGCGCTGCGTGTGCGCTGACCCGGGGGCTTTGGCCGCACGGCCCCGGGCAGCTGCTCCCACAGGGATGTGTCAGGAACAGCCCAGAGCTGCCGCTGCCGCTGCCTCAGCTGGGGCTGCAGCGGGGGAAGCCCTCCCGCCCTGCACGGGCTGCTCGGGGCGGGCAGCGCTGGGGAGGAGCGCGGCCAGCCCGGCTCCCCGGGCACGGGCAGCGCCAGAGCGGGGCTGGGCTGCCTTCGCTGTCCCGGCTGCACAGCCCCGCTGCAAAGGCCTTCCCAGCACGGTTCTCTCTCCGCCGGCCCCAACGTGCGCCTTTTGCCGAGACAGAGCAGCGCCAGCCCTGCCCCGCCGGGAACTCTCCCGCTGCCGCTGCGGGCTGAGCACTCACTGCTCCCAGGGCACTCCTGGCACGGACGGGNGAGCGGCCTCAAGGATGTGGCAGCGGATAAACAGGAGGATAACAATGAGCTCTTCCGAGGGGACAGCAGGAGTGAGCAGGAACTGTCCCCAGTGGAAGATGACATCGAGCTCGTTCCAGTGGACAGCACAAGTGATGAGGAGCTGTCCGAAGTGGAAGAAGCCATCGAGCTCTCTCCAGGGGACAGCAACACTGAGCCAGAGATGTCCCCTGTAGAAGAGGCCATTGAGGTCACTTCAGGGAACAGCAGGAGTGACCAGGAGCTGTCTCCAGTTCAAGAAGATCTCGAGGTCATTGCAGGGGACAGCAGGACTGATGAGGAGCTCTCCCCAGTGCCAGAGGCCATCGAGGTGGTTGCACAGGGCATCACAAGCAAACAGGAGCCGCACTCTGAGGAGGAAGTGGCTCCCTGGATCCGTCTGTGCTAGAGGAAGACAGACATTACAGACAAGATGAACAAGGAGGAGAACCCCAGCTCTCAGTCCACCCAAGGCCAACTGCTGAGCCAGCAGAGCAGGCCAAGAGGGAGTGAGGAAGATGAGGCAGGAAGGACAGAGCAGTGATGAAGCCAGGACTCTTGCTCTGCCAAGGGACCCATCTCCGTCCCACGCCTCCTCCTCATCCTGCTCCTCAGTGATGCCGTTCAGGCTGCCGCCAGTGCACCTCGGGCAGCCAAAGGTGAGACCCAAAATGCTTGAACACCTCAGACTCCCACAGGCAGCGCCGCAGGGCAGCCGGAGCCAGGCCCTGTCCCTCTGTGGGGACAGACTGCCACCGCTGCCACGGCCGTCACCACTGCCCTGCCTGGCGAGCCCAAAGGACACCGAGAGCCGGGGCACAGAGCTGGGGAGCGCAGGGGAGAAGGGGCCGCCTTCCCGCCCCTCACGGCCTCTTCCTTCCCCTCACAGCGTCTTCCCTCCCCTCACGGCTTCTTCCTTCCCCTCACGGCCTCTTCCCTCCCCTCACGGCTTCTTCCTTCCCCTCACAGCCTCTTCCCTCCCCTCACGGCTGTGGCGGCGCTCGGGCGCCCCCCGGCGGAGAGCGGGGCCGGGCGGGAGCCTTTCCCTCCGTCCCGTCCCTCACTCCCGCCCTCCGTCCCCTCTGCCCTCCGTCCCTCCGTGCCTGCCTCGTTCCCCCTCTCCCCGTCCTTTTCCCCTACTTCCCACCTCGTTCCTGCCTCATTCACTCCCCATTCCCCCGTTGCCGCGTTCCCCCGTCCCTACCGTCCTCCGTCATTTCTCATTCCTTCCCTCTCCGTCCCTCCCTCCATCCCCCTCTGTTCTCTCTTCTCTCTTCTCTCACTCCTTCCCACCAACAAGGGACAGGACAAGGGCAAAAGGCCTCAAGCTGTGCCAGGGGAGGCTCGGGTTGGACTCCAGGAGCAATTTCCTCATGGAAAGGGTGCTCAGGCCTTGGCAAGAGCTGCCCAGGGAGCTTTGGAGTGTGCCCATCCCTGCAGGTGTCCAAGGGACACCCGGACGTGGCACTGGGTGCTCTGGGCAGGGTGACAAGGTGGGCACCGGGCACAGCTGGGACTCCCTGGGCTGGGAGGGCTTTTCCAGCCTCAGGGATGTTCAGGGACTCTGTGAAAGTTCTGCCAGAAGAGAGCAAACAGAATCCCGGAGAAAGGCCCTGCCCTGGGGCAGCAGAGGAGCAGCCCCGAGGCTGGAGGGGCCAGCCCCGGGCTCCGGGCACGGCTGCTCAGCACTGAGCCCTGCGGGGCTGCCCTGCAGCACCAGTGCAGCACCAGTGCAGCCCCGGGGCCGCGGTGCTGCCCCAGCGCTGCGTGTGGCAGGAGCAGGGATCCGAGCTCGAGGGGAGAGCGACTCGTGCGGATTTCCTGACTCCACCTCCCTCTTCTCCAGCACTTGTCAGGAACGTGACAGCACACAGGTAAACTTCAGAAACCTTGCATTTATTCTTGCATCATTCACTTGCACAAGGCCAGCCTCAGCTGTGTCTGACATTGCACAGCCCCACACTGCACCAGAACTGCACCAGGCCTCACACAGGGGGACACAGTTTAAGGACTCTTGTTATACTTAGTTACACCTTGTCTGGAAATAGAATTGTTTAACCAGGGGTGACTGAGGAAACCAGACATTCACAGCAACAGAAATAAGTTAAAATTGCATTGTGACAAACAGTGCTGCCTGATGCACACCTATTGCAAATGCCTTAAAAACCAAAAACCAGCCATCTTCACAGTACAGGTATTTTACTGAGGAACAGTTAAATGTGCTGTAAATGAACAATAAAAACTAACTGCATTTTCTTGAAAGAAAGATGACCTTTTTCTCCTATTGCCAGGTAACTTTTTATAACGCCTTCGTAATTTTTAGGATCGTACAAATGCTACGGACAGTAGAATTTTTCTCTGGTTTTCTTAGAAGAGAAAAAGAAAAGGAAACTAATCCATACTAACCTATACATTTGTTTGGGAAAAAGCAAAATGTCCCCAAAAAACCCAGGGTGAGATGGGGAAGAGGGAGCAGCACCTCTCAGAGGGTGGGCAGGCCCTGGCACAGGGTGCCCAGAGCAGCTGTGGCTGCCCCTGGATCCCTGGCAGTGCCCAAGGCCAGGCTGGACATTGGGGACAGTGGGAGGTGTCCCCAATGGTGACACTGGGTGGGATTTGAGGACCCTCCAGAGCATCCTGTCATTCCCTGAAGAGCAGGGCTGGAGACAGGGCCAGGCCCTGGAGCAACACAATGGTCCCACACCTGACCTTCTCCTCCTCCTGTGTCCCACCACAGCCCCCTTCCCGTGGAGCAGCTCCTGGAACTGGGCTGGATTTCCCTTCCCTTCCATCAGCCCTCAGACACCAGCCACTTCTGGGGGACAGAGGGAGGGCAGAGCTCCTGCAGCTCCCCAGGCTCTGACCTTTTAGTCTGTCCCTGGTTCTTCTCTCTCTCCTGTGCTCAGGGCAGGGGCAGGAGCTGGGCCTGGGGGGGAGGAAGGCTGGAGGAAGCCCCAGCTCCCCTTGCTCACCCAGCACTGTCACATCCCAGAACTGGTCCCTAAATCCAGGGACAGCCACACTTTGGCAGCTTTACAGGCAGCCCAGGAATTGACCCACGGTCACAGCAGAGCCTTTGACAACTCTTACCAAGTAATTAGGGCCATTTAAGAGACTCTCACTGCAGTTCTTTATTTTTCTAATGACATCCTAAACATATCCTCCTACATACAGCAAAATAATTTCCTGAGGACGCTCCTTCTTTTAAAATATCTCAATGAGCAAACAAAACCTTTTGTTGCCTTTAAATGCTTTTCTGTGAGATTTCCTGGGTATTTGACAATGACAACAGAGCTGTGTTTGTACACTGTATGAACAACAATCACATATAGATCTCCAGGCATGTACTGAACTCTGGATACAGCGATGTGCACGTAGGACAGGAGTGGAGAGGCTGAACAAAGCAAAGGGCAGGTGTGGAATGTACACACAGAACCAACCCTCAAAGCAATTTCTCCTGATTCCCAGCTCCTCCCTGTTTCAAGGGCTTTGGCTGCTGGATTTGAATGAACTGAGATCCCACTGTGACAAGCAGAGCACTCTGGAACCAGGCACTGCTGTTGGAGTCAGAATCTGGACTTGTCACATCTCGGTTTTGAGAATTTATGTAAGAAAAAACTCCATTACCCACAATGTTTCCCACCCCAAATCTTCCTCACGCCTAACAAAAAGTGACTGAACTCTTTTTAAAGGGTAAAAAAAAAAAAAAAATTAAAATAAGCACTGAAAAAGTTCCCTCATAAAAACTCAAGTTGAGAAAATACTGAATAATTAAGTGCATCTAGAAAAAAACCTGCTGTAATTTCTCAGCTATTTGGCTCAGTGTCACTCAGAGCCGGGCTCTGTCTCCTCTCCCAGGTGCCCAAGTCCCTTCCCCAGCCCTGAGCAGCCTGTCCTGCCATTCCAGCCCCACTTTCCACCAGCACTCAGCATTTCTGAGCCAAGGCCAGCTGGGGATGGGGTTATTTTACAGCACTTCAAAGTGTGGGACATTGGAGGGGCTGCCCAGGGAGCTTTGGAGTGCCCATCCCTGCAGGTGTCACCTGGAGGTGGCACTCAGAGCTCTGGGCTGGGGACAGGGTGGGCACAGCTGGGACTGCCTGGGCTGGGAGGGCTTTTCCAGCCTCAGGGATTTGGGGATTCTGTGACTCCAGGAAGCACAGCTGTGTCTGGAAGCCGACAGTGCTGATGTGCCACCGAGCTCCAAGGGCAGTGACGCTGTCACCAGGGCAGGGACACAGCCTGTCCTGGATGCACAGGGAACAGGATGAGCTTCCCCTTTAGGGCTGGACTGATCATGAGGGATTCATTGGGTATCTGTGAGCCAAACTCCAGCCTTTCCTCATCCGTGTTTGAGTAACCCCAGCTGGCACTGACAGGAGTTAAACAGTGCAGTGCATGGAGGGGAATGGGGCATCCCAAACTCCTCCTGTCACAATTCCCCAAAATGGGGCCATGGTACAGGCTGGTACTGATGCCTGAAGTTTTATCTTTGCTGTGTTTCAGGTCCTGTGGTGCCCAGGGGTGCAGCTCTGAGCTCACAGTCAGTGTCACTCAGCTCTGCACACAGCAGGGACACAAAACAAATCCTTTTCCTGCTGCACACCAAGGACAGCTGGGACAAGTGTTCAGGCCCCAAAGCACAAACAAGGGTGGGCTGAGGAGAGAAAACAACAAGGATGGGACTGCATCACCTGCAGCTGGGATTGGACAATGAAACCCCAACGTGCAAATGGACCAGAACTTATCAAAGTGTGAGACCTCCTGACCGTTTGTCCATTTTTTGACCATTTTGTGACCATTTTGTGACCATTTTGGGTTCACCTTGGGGGCAGCCCTGGCCAGGCTCTTGTCCTGCCCAAGGTGTGTCCTTAAAAGCCTTGTAATAAATATCTGCTTTATTCTCCAGCTCTGCCCAGTCTCTGTTCCAGCTCAGCCTTCCCAAGGCATCAGTACAGGATTTCCCTGGAAATGTCCAAGGCCAGGTTGGACACTGGGGACAGTGGGGGGTGTCCCTGCCATGGCAGGGGTGGCACTGGGTGGGATTTAAGATCCTTCCCAACCCAAAACCATTCTGGGATTCTGGAATTCTCTGATGTCCATGACACGGGCTGCAATCTGAGAGGAGCCCCTGAGTGAAGGGCCCCCCACTTCCAGATGAGCCTGAGGCAGCTCCCTGGGGCTCCCTCCAGAACCCTGCCCAAGGTTCCTGCATTCCAGGCATGAGATATTTTTTTGTCCTGTTGGCCAGTTCAGCTGTCACTGTAACTGATGCTGGTGAAATGACACTATTAAAAAAGTGATGCTACTTGTGAAACACTGAACTGAATGTTCACCCTGTTTGGCAGCACTGAGGAAAATTAGGACAGCAATAAAAGGTTAGACAATGACATTTAATGGTACTCCAGTAATAGATTTTATCACTTTTTTTTTTATCCTACCACGACAATGTGTATTTTCATATACATTATATTTAATAAAATGTATTGATATGGAATTAGGAAAGCATGGGGTTTAGTACTATTTACATATTTTAATTGAAACGATTTTCTTAACAACATTGAAAAATAGAAACTTAAAGTTCTCTTAATCGTGTTTTCAGCCAGTTAGTGGTAAACAAATGCATGCCTAGGGAAGTCACACTCCCTCTAAAATGTGGTCAGTTGAAAGTTTCTAACTAAAGTGTGTATCTCTGTTTTGTTTCAAAAAATACATAAGTATGTCTGTCATTTCTGATACAAAATTCTACACTATCTTCAATAAATAAATAATAAAGCGATTCTGAAAAGTATGAAATGTAAACTTTGTTGTCCCTCCAACGTACATAATTTTTTTTTTTTTTCCTTCCTTCCCATTGCTTGAAACATTACAGTGGTCTTTTAGGAAATTATAATACACAGACAACTTCCCAGCACAGTTTACACTTATTACCATACTGACCTACCTACCTGTTATGGATATATCCTAATTTCCTAATGGAAACCAATAAGACTTGGAGTGCTAGAGAACACCGCCGACACAGGAGAGGTGGGAACCAGTACTGAAAGGACATGCAAGGAACACCGAAACCTAACAACAGCTCCACGAGAAACGTTTCACATGCGAATGACACGAGCTGGCACCTCCCATCCGGAATGAAGTCCTTACAAAAATACCAGTGGATGTGTGGCAGGGCGTGGACGAAAGGAATCCGAGCAGAACAAAGAGGAATTTGACTCTCGGGGATCTTTTGTTCCCCCCAGGCTCAGCAGAGCGCTCCCACGTGTGCCCCAGGGGGAGCAGACGCGGGTGCCCGCCTGGAGCCGGGAGCTTTGCCAAACTGGGATGTGGGCCTGGACGTTGTTATCCACGGAGTGGAGGGGATGGAGAGCCCCGGCATTCCCCTGGATGGCTTTGGGTTCTCTGCACCACCACGAGCTCTCAGGTGACATCCAGCACCCGCCCTGGGGGAGCTGCAGGACGGGGCTGCCCCCAACCCCGGCGCTCCTGGTCTGGCGCAGGTGAGCAGGGCTCAGCTCCCTGCTCTGCACACCAGGCTCTGCAGGCTGGAACTGAGCTGGAGCCACGATTGTTTCCTCTTCCCCACTGCAGTGATGCTCAGCCCTGGGAGCAGAGCTCTGTGCCTCACCCTTGGCTCTCTGCCCCAGCACTTACAGCCCTGGGGACAACAGCAACTTCCAAAGGGACCGAGGGCTGGACTCTTCTGGAGTGCAATTCATCTCTGTGCAGAAGGCCTGGACATCTTTTTTACTTTCAGGGGCAACACGAGTCATGAAGTGGTATGTTAATAGAATCTTCTCTGTTTATAGATATAGACTATTTTATTTTCTAAGTCTTTTCAGTACCGTCACGAAGATCTTCAAAGATCTCCTTGCTGCGGAACTGCTTCTTCCATTCACTCACATTTACACACCACTCTGCTGAGCAATAGGCACAGAACTCCTGAAGGGGGGAAAACCCTCGGGAAAGCCTCCAAAACACACCCCCACTGCCTCCTCCATGGGAATGAAAGAGCAGGGCAGCTGGAGCAAGCACAGCCACCCCCGCGTGGTTCGCCAGCCATCCCGACTGCAGCACGAGGAACAGCAACAGGGTTGTTTCACCAGCCCAGGAAACCAACGCCGAGTCCCACACAGAGAGGTTGAGGGAGATCTCCTCACCAAATTGGGATTGATGTGTCCAGTGAGAATTATCAAGGCACAAAGATGCTCCTGTTTGCTTTGATAACCCTCTGACGTGTGAAGGGCGAGCGGTAGTTTCGTGCCACACCAGCGAGGACTCGGTGACAGCTCCTGCAGACACCTCCTGCAGTGAACTCGGGCTGAATTCCCACATGAGGCCCCTCTCCCCTAAGGCTCATCGAACAGCTGCAGGTCCAGGCGCACCACGATCTCCCCCGTGGGGACTTCGTGCAGAAGGAGACACTTTGTAACTGGTCCCTTGGAGCCCTGGTCCTTCTTGATGTCTGCCACACGGATCTCTGTCCTGCCCAAAAAGTCTGCAAGGCAAGAACACGGCGTGCTCAGGGAAGGTGAAAACCCACACACAGCAAAAGAGAAAACAAGCCTTCGGTCCAGCTCTAGTTGTGCATTTGAAGAGGGCCAAAGGCTGCCAAGCTGCACAAAAGGGGATTTAGCCAGACCATGTTAAACAGCAGCAGCATTAAAACTAAACGGGCCCATGAGTGGGGAAAAACCCACTATGGAATTCACAGCTGCCCCGCTTCAGGGACTTCTTGATTTTATGATATGTTAGCAGAAGGCCAAAAGCTGCTGAACAGTTAAAGCTGAGAGTGAACCTGCTGGAGAGGACAGAGCCAAGCAGGGCACCAGCCCAGCAGTGAGGTCAGTGAGCCAGTACCAGTCCTATCCAAACACTGCCTGAGAGATTGTAACCCCAAAATACCCCCTGTAATGCTCCACATGTTTATTCCAGCTTAGGAATTAAGAATGAGAGAGGCTTCCCCATCCCTGGAAGTGTTCAAGGCCACTCTGGATGGGGTTTGGAGCAGTGTGGGATAGTGGAAGGCATCCCTGCCCATGGAAGGGGTTGGAACTGGATGATCTTTAAGGTCCTTTCTAAGCCAAACTGTTCCACGATTCTATTGAGTTTGGAATCCTGGGCTCATTTTTGCTGCTGTTATTGCATATAACAGGAACTCAAAGTCATTCCTCTTCCTCCTGCCCGAACCCTTCCACGTGCAAGCAGCATCCAGAGCTTTCTGGAGTCTTAGCAGAATTACAAACCACACTTTAGTTGTTGTCAACTGCACAAGAAAAGGAACTCCCAAAACCCAGAGGGAGCAGCATCCCTTTTGTGCCGATACTGAGGTGGAGCGAGGGGAAGCTGCAAAGAGGGTGAAATCTGGGATATCTTTAAAGATCATCTCCCAGCCCAGCCCATTCCCTCTGATCTCCCTCAGCAGGAGTGCTGCTCCTCAGAAGAGAGCTTTGCAAACGCCCCAGGCAGGGGCAGCCCCGTACGCACCATCCGGGGAGAACTGGTCCCGCTCGAACACCGTGATGCACAGCACGTCCTGCTCCAGGTCCTTGATGAAGAACTGGCAGTTGGAATTCCACTTGGGGTTGAGGGTGTCCTGGATGGTCTTGGTGATGTGGCACTGAGAGCCCATGGTCACCTCGCAGTAGGGGTTGCTCTTTCCTGGGGACACGCAGAAACGAGAGGGGTTTTTTAGCTGTGTGGTTTGCTCCTGAGCTTCCTTCTGCTCTGACAGCCAGCTGAGCTGGGAAAGACCTTGGCCACACCAGGCTCTGGCCCCACAGCAGGCTCTGGCCCCACAGCAGGCTCTGGTCCCACAGCAGGCTCTGGCCCCATCCCAGGCCCTGGCCCCATCCCAGGCTCTGGCCCCATCCCAGGCTCTGCTTCACTGCCTCTGTAATGGGCTACATTAACACCACAGTGAATACTCCGCTCTGCTGGGCGATGAGCACCCTCCACTCTTCCCTTCAGGACTTTATGGCTTGTCTGGTGGAAACTAAGTCAGTCTGAAACAAGAGCCTCCTGCAGGACAACTGCACAAATTCATCTCCGCCTCTTTTACCTTCATTAAACCCACCTGAGTTAACAAAATCATGCCTGGGACAGAAGGCCTGTGGAGTTAGGGAATGTCTCCCTGATGGAGCAAGGGAAGGCAAGGCACTCACCGTGGGACCTGCAGGGTTTTAGCTCAATGCCTTCAACAACATTCACCATCAGCCTCCCGATGCCTGTTGCCCTCTGAGAGCGAACTGTGGTGGAACAGAAGAGCAGAGAGAAATGTCACCCAGGGGTTTTCCTGCCCAGGGACTTTTCCACAAAAGATGAGACCCCCCTGATCCTATGCTGTACCTAAGTAGGCCTTTTCCCTCTTCTTCTTTTCAGTCTCTATGTAAAGTTCTGAAGCAGCTTTGATCTTCTGAACCCAGGCAGTCCTTCGGAAGGAAAGGAGAAAAAAAAACAGTTGCGAAATGCCATTTCTGTTTCTCCCTGCTGGAGCAGACAGAACTGAAGCTGTCCCTCCTTCCCAGCTCTGCCATCCCACAGCTGTCTGCCTGGAAGGGATCTTAGTGGAATTCACAGCACCTGCAGAATGTGACCATCCCAAGGCACCAAACCCCAGCACACGAAGAAAGCTCAAGAGAACCCTGAGCAGGAGATGCTTGGTGAGAAAAGAAAAGGTCTAAAGAACAGGTTTGCTTTCATCCAGCCCTTTGTTTTCCTGAAATAAACTGACTTCTTGGAGCCAGGAGGCTCAAGACACGGGTGCTGCTGAGGTGGCCACTGTCCTTGGTCCCTGAGATTTCCTACCCAATTCTTCTGACTCTCAGAAGTGTAACTTGGGGAGTACAGAGGTGGTGAATGGGCCCTTCTGGGAAATCATTTCATGCTTAAGAATCACAGAACGTCCTGAGCTGGAAGGGACCCACATGGATCACTGAGTCCACTCCTGACCCCAACAATCCCAGCCTGTGCCTGAAGGAGGCTGAGGGGGAAGGCTGACAGAGGAAAAGGGTGGCACAAGGGCTACTAAGTGACCTCACTGTGACATACAAGGGAGCCTGAGTCAAGGAAACATGGGAGAGTCTGGAAGCTGTGGATCAATTTTGGAACCCCAAATTTTGGAACCCCAAATGAAGAGCTGCTGCTCCACAGGTCATTCATGGTTTGGGTTGGGAGGCATCCTAAAGCTCATCTACTCCCACTCCCTGCCATGGGCAGGGACACCTTCCACTGTCCCAGGTAACAGCAGAAGAGAGAATTGCATCTTTTGCTCATCTTCACATTACCACAAAATGTGAAATGCAGCCTAAACATCCACCCTCAGCCATTTCATCACTGGTCTAGCTGGAATTCAGGAAACGTCATTATTTCTCCCTCCTTTTCAGACCACCATATTCCCAAGAAGGAATCTCCCACTCTTGTAAAACACTCACCTTGGAGAGTGCTCTGCAAGTTTCCATCACAACCATTCCCATCCTACATTTACCAGACTTTTCAGAGGCCCACAGGAGGCACGTACCTTTCGTTAATGCTTTCGGCCCGGAGCGTGTAGACTCTGTCAATGTGGGAGATGTGGAATATGGGCTCATCTCCAGAAGGGTCTGTGGGTAACTTTACCAGAACCTCGTTGAGGAAAATGGGCTGTAAAACATCAGCAGAGCTGGAGTTGGACTGCAGGGTCTGCACGGGGGCATTCAGCACACGTCAGCTCACGGCAGGTTTATTCCATGCCCCAAGCTGTCTCCCCCCTTCTGCCTCCCATCTTTCTGCAGAGAAATTTAAAAGCTGACAAAGACAGAGGTGCCTGCACAGCCTGGAAACGCTCCTGGAGAGAGCCAAGCACAGCAGAGTTTCCTCCCCCGGAGTGCAGTGAATGCTGCTCTCCCTCCGCTCCCTCAAACCTCACGGAAGAGTTTTATTGAAGCAAAACCTCCAAAGCATCTTTTCTTATCTCACTGGAGCACACAGCCACCCTTCCTGCCATCAGCCCCTAACCCCAAAGCTTTCAAACCTCTTCTCTAGGAAGGCTCTTGCCCACACCCCCAGAACGGAGCTCCTGAGCCCCGTCCCCATCCCCGTGCCGGAGCAGCACTTACAGTTTTGTACATTTTGTACTGCAGGTTGGACTTGGGGCTGAAGACCTTGTCTGTGCCCGAGGAGCCAAGAGGTTTTATGATCTGAGTGAGGAGGAGGAAGTCGTTGAAGAGAAAACCATACAGCTCCTTGTTACTCTTGGCTTTATAGAGCTTCCCACTGTGCAGGAACTTGCGTGGTCCCAAGCAGTTTGTAACTGAATTAAAAACGAGTTGCTGCGAAAAGTAGAAGAAGAACAACAACGCACTGTATAAAGTGAAACAATCGGGGCTGCCCTGCAAGAGACCAGACAGAGTTTTGAGTGCTGGTTCCAGTCTGTGGCACGGGGGGGTGACGAGCCATGCCTCGAGCACAGCAAGCGGCGCAAGCCCCAAAGGCTCCGTCAGAGCCCCCCTGAAGGCACCCACGGCTCACAGGGCAGGCAGGGGGGAAGCCAAAAGCATCTCTGCCCCCCTGGGCACACACATGCACCTGCAGGGCTGGGGCTGAGCCAGGGCACCTGTCCTGGATGAGCAGCAGCTCTGCAAACGGCCTCTCCACAGGCTGAGCTTCCTGAAGGGCTGCACTGGGAATTGTGTTGGAATTTCAGCCCTTAAATCACCCCAAAGGATCCCAGAGGGCCACGATAACCCCGAGTTAGAGCTGCTGACCATGGGACTGGCACGATCCCAGACTCAGCCAGGGCTTGTTAGGGATCAGCAGAGTCTTGCCCTTGCCTAAAGTGCCATTTTTGGGTTTATTCTCACCAGGGGGTGGCACAGCTCTCACCACCCTGGTCTGGAGGGGCTCTTTGGCAGGCTGGAAACCCCTTGGAGAGAAAACAGAGAGAGGCTGAGCTGTTCCCTGCCATGGCTGGAGGCTGCTGCTGGCAGTGAGCACCACAGGCTCTGTCAGGCTGTGCCTCTGCTCTTCTGGGGCCAGGCACCGTCCACAAAAGATAATGTCCACTTTCCTCCAGGCAGGGGGTGGCAGACAGCTCAATGTGCTGACAGTGGCACACCCATCCTTCTCCCAGAACAGTCAGCCTTCCTCAGGTGAAATGCAGTTTTTCTACTTTACGAACCAACCAGTGCTCATTATTTTTTTATTATTATTTTTACCTTCTAGAATGGTGCACAGTTTGAAAATCAAGTTGTGATCTGTCTGCCTCTGTTACCTCCACCAACAATAGGAAGGCCATCAGAATATCTTCCCTCCTTTGGCAGGACATACAAACACAATGTTTCTAGAAACTGATCACGTAACCATAAAAAAATAACACCGCACGGGAGGCAGGGGTTCTCTCTGTAAAGTCTCCAGAGACTTGATCAGTATTCTTGAGTTTTCAAATGGATACAAAGCTTTTAAATATTTGTGGAAGCCTGGGAATTACCTGGGAAAGATCAGAACTTAGCCCAGGTTCCCTACAGAGAGGGAATAAACCTGGGACCTTGGGAGATGGGACACGAGGAAGGTGCTAATAGAGTAATGTTGGTTCAAGACCTTAGACTTACAAGGTCAAGCCCCTGTAACCAAGTTTGGACACCTGCCCAGGTAAAACCCTGTAAAATGCCAGGCTAACCACGCCCCTGGTTTTTGGATGCTGCCTGTGGTCAGATGCATTAAATCAGATCTCTGAGCTATCCATCACACCCATCTCATTTATTGGCCATGTGCAACCCAGCCAAGCCGGGTTTGGGGTCAGGGGGATCTCCCTCCCCTCGTGATACATGGCGCCAGAATGACCTGGGACAGATCAAAACTTAGCCCAGCTAATTCCCAGGCTTCCACAAATATTTGGTTTTTAAAGCACTCCAAAGTGGCCAGGTACAGCTTTGGAGTGGGACACAGCTGTCCCATAACCACTGTACCAGAGAGCTGGGAAGTTGTGGTTGCAAATTGCAGCACTGAACGTGGGACTGGCCCAGAGCCAGGCAGGAGCTACCCCGAGGGGGCAGGAACAGGAGCAGCGACCGGGATGGTGTGCAGGGGGACAGGGAGCTGGGGACAGCTGGGGACAGCTGGGGACGGGGCTGGCTGCTGGGGACAGAGCTGGGTGCTGGGGACATTGGGGCCAGGGCTGGGTGTGGGCACAGGCAGGGTGCTGGGGACAGGTGGGGAGAGTGGGCACAGGCAGGGTGTGGGCACAGGCAGGGTGCTGGGGACAGGAGGGGACAGGCAGGGTGCAGGTGACAGGGCAGGTGTGGGCACTGGTAGGCACAGGCTGACTGTGGTGACAGGGCAGGTGTGGGGACAGGAGGGCACAGGCAGGCTGTGGGCACAGGAGGGCACAGGCTGTCTCTNGGCAGGGTGCTGGGGACAGGTGGGCACAGGGGGGGTGCTGGGGACAGAGCAGGTGTGGGGACAGGCGGGTACAGGCAGGGTGCAAGTGACAGGGCAGGGTGTGGGCACAGGCAGGGTGTGGGGACAGGGCAGATGTGGGCACAGGAGGGGACAGGCAGGGTGCTGGGCACAGGAGGGCACAGGCT
>VXBN01002743.1:11064-25388 GCA_013397395.1 Sinosuthora webbiana | reverse complement strand
TGGGATGGGATGGGATGGGATGGGATGGGATGGGATGGGATGGGATGAAGAGGGGATGGTTTGGGGGATGCAGGAACACCCCAAAGGCTCCGGAGCACCCCACCCTCCCCGCTGCAGGCCCAGGACCCGGGGAAGGGGCGGCAGGGGCAGGCAGGGCTCACCTGAGGGTGCTGCAGGCCTGGGCAGCTCGGTGGGGGTGCTCTTGCTGGTGCCAGGGCTCAGCAGTTTGACGTAGTTGGCCGGGAACCAGCCGATCTGGCGCTTCTTGCCCCGCGCCTGCGGAGACACGGCACAGACACCCTCAGCCAGGGCTGGGGCAGCCAGGGCACCACGAGCCCAGCCAGCAGCCCAGCTCAGGGGGGAAAATGGATTTGCTGGGGAAAAACTCAGCTGTTTTGTGCCTCTGGTTGAATATTACAATAGTAACGTATTAATATTTCTAATTAAATGCTTGTTCGTGATGGACAGAGTTATATTTAAGTAGATTCCTCAGATTGTGACGGTTTAAAGTGTCACAGTTTAAACAGAGCTTAAGAATCTAAATTTCCTCTTTTCTTTTACAAAAACATATCCAAGCCTCTCAATGCCTCGTGTCACCAAAGCAGGAAACCTCATCCTGTTACTCCCCCAACTCCATTGTCCAGTGCAAATCAAATCCATAAAAATTCCTTACAGTAAGAAAGGTTCTTCCAGAACTTTGAATCCCAGCTTCTAATTCTATATCAGGAGTGATTTTAACTGTTTATTCTCTGTTTATGCTAAAATAAGGCTGGCATTTTGGGCAAGGAGAATTTTGCCTCTTAAAAACAAATTGTTAACTTTGATGGGAAAAAAATTCAATTAAAGGATTTACTATTCTTGAACTACTTTCTTCCCTGTCTAAATCTTTACTAAAAAAGAAAACACTTGATCTAAAGTCTATTTAGATCATTTAAGATTTTTTTTTAAACCAGCAATGTAATGTTTAAAACATTTGCCTTATTTTCCCTTCACTCTGACCCCCAAGTGTGGAACAGGAGAATAAAAAAGAACAGTCAGGGGATTGCTAACAAAATAAAACCCAACTGTAAAACCACATGTAAGACATTAAAGTATCTAAACTCACACAGGAGTACTTACATAATCAAAATTTAATTGTTTCAGAGCCTCACAGCAGCTGCTCAGTGATCACTGTGGCAGCTCTTGCCCAGAGAAGTTTCTTTTCTGTCTTAAAATACATTTAATGGAGACTCTTTAAAGCTAAAAGTTACTAACAGCATCAAGGTTAGTGAGAGAAAACCCCAAAGGAATCCTGGAAGAGGATTTCTCCACAAAAAATGAAAAAAATATCTCCAGGGGAGGCCAAAAGGGCAGGTACAACGTGTTAAAAATACCTGAATTTGTCTGAGGTCTGCACTGCACAAATAAACCAATGGCACTGTTCCACCTCAAATTTCCTGCTAAAAACCCCCAAACCAAACAGGACCTCCTTCAGGGGGCCCAAACTGCCAAGTTGTACTCTCAGAAACGCCTGGGAGGATCCAAAGCAGGCCCTGAAGTGCCCTCCTTGCTGAGCTCCTGCTGCTCCTCTCCCTCCCAGGTTATCCCAAACCCACGGCAAGGGGTGGGGCTGTTCTTGGAAAGGAGGTTTTTTTGGGGAACTTTGTCAGATTTATTTCTCATTGACACATTCAGCGTTTTGAACCGCTTAAAAACATTTTTAATTTTTTTTTAACATTTTTTTAACATTTTTAACATTTTTTTTTAATGGAATTTTACTAGGGGAAAAAAAAAAAAAAAAAAGGAACTAACTTGGAGCTCTCCTTCCCACCAACCACCTGGATTCTTCTTTCTGATGAGAATCAACTGGCCAGGAGCAAGAGTCAGCTGTTCTGGGCCTGTTGCTGTGTAAGAGGCAATAACTTGGGCAATTTCTGTTGAAGCAGAGGAGGAAAGAAAAGGTTAATTTGAAAAAAAAATCCAGCACATTTTATCCAACATTAATTCTGCCCTAACACTGGGTTATTTCTTTCCAGAGAACTGTTATGGATTTCTGTATTTCCAGGAATACATGTGGTAATTGTGACATAAATGAGAGGTTCAGAGCACTGCAGGAATAAATAAGGAATAAACCAGAGGTGCAGCAGCTCTGGGATCAAAAATGTTTGAAATAGAGAGTAACAGAGATGAAAAATGTTTGAAATAGAGAATAATAATAATAATAACAATAATAATAATAGGAACTGTACAGCTCTTATAATCCAGTGTTTTCCAGTAAACACACCTTTGCTCTGAGCTCCCTAAGAAGAGGAGCCACATCAATGACAAAATAATGAAGTTGCACCAAGAATTTGCACCAAATTAAGGGAGGTGGCAGAAAATTTTTCACCACCTGACCCAAAAATGAATGTTTTCCAAATGCAGCAAACAGGATTCCTGTGGAAATCTCTGTTCTGGGGAGGCTCTCACAGAACAGGTTTGCCTCAGCAGGAGGGGACAGAGGAACTGGGAGCTCACAATTCCAGGGAATTGCCCAAAGCAGGTGCTGGAGTTTCCTCTGCTCCACAGTGCTTGTGGAAAGGCAGGGACCAATTCTGGTCCCCACAGGGTTAACCCAGGTTTGGATGCAGCTGGAGCTGATGGAGCTGCAGGAATTCTGGAGCCCCCCAAGGTCAGGCTCAGCCCTGTCCCCAGTCCATGTGCAGGGTGAGGTTTAACACACACAACGTGGGCTTGGTGCTGCTGGACCTTCCCTGGGGGGTCCAGGACAGTCACTCAGCCCTCAGGGATTCATTCCAAAGACAGCTGGAGGCAGAGGAATCCATAAGCCTGGGGAGGTTGGGAACTGAGGGAGGGTTTGATGCAGGGAAGATACAAAGAGTTGAAGCCCAGCGTGGAAATGATCAAATGACTGACGTGAAATTTAGAAGGAAAAGGACCATTAGGAACATTAAAAATTCTCAGAGAAGCATCTGAGATACAAATGAGCAGCGTGAGGAGGATGAGGAGCAATCCAAGGGCACTGCAAAGAACACAGGAATCAACCACAGCAGAAGCTCCCTCAGGATCTCTCAGCAGGGACAGGGGAGCCAGGCAGGTGATGGAAAAGCCCTGGAGCTGAGTTATAAATGGGCTTTAAACCTGAATCTGGGATTAGCAAACAAATTCATGGAGTCATGGAATGGCCTGGGTTGGGAGGGACCTCACAGCCCACCCAGTGCCACCCCTGCCATGGCAGGGACACCTCCCACTGTCCCCAGTGTCCAAGCTGGCCTTGGGCACTGCCAGGGATCCAGGGGCAGCCACAGCTGCTCTGGGCACCCTGTGCCAGGGCCTGCCCACCCTGCCAGGAAACAATTCCTGCCCCAGATCCCACCCAGCCCTGCCCTTTCCAGCAGCCCAACAACTCCCTGGCTTTGCCCTCACCCAGCACTGACTCTGCACTTGGTTTTTCTCTGCCTTAAACCTTCCACTCTCCTGCCAGCACCTGCTGTATTTAATTAGAAATTCCTCCTCCTTCCTCTCCAAAACCTGGAGAGGGACCTGGGACAAGGCTTGGCAAGCCAGGACAAGGGGGATGGCTCCCCCTGCTCTGCTGAGCAATCCAGCAGGAAGTTCACATTCACTTTTGAGCAAGCAGATTTTTATTCTCTAGCTACATGTTACTTAGTGATTGACACACTAGAATGATTAGAGGATGAATTCTTTTATTACAGTTCCATTATTTATTGACTGCATTTATTCCAGTTGTTTTATAATGGTTTTCATCAGTGCAAACTGCTCCAGGACAGCCAAGAGCAAACATACTCTGTTTTCATGGAAAAGGTTTTGTTGCCACTGAACTGAACACTTAAGAACAGAGGGAAGGTGCTGTCACAGTATTTGACTCACCAGGTTTCTTCCCTAAGCTTCCTGTTTTCCCAGCTGCTCCTGGAGCCTTGAAATGGAGAACAAGATGCAAGTTTAGCACTCGGGTTTCTTTCTCCAGTACATGAAAATGATTTACAAAGCTTCACTCAACACACTCGACAAGCATGGCAGTCAAAAACTCACAAGGAAATTCTGTTCTTACAGAAATCCTTAATATTCGAGATGGCAATAAACATCTGGGAATAAATACCAAAGCATTGGATAAATACCAAAGGATTGGATAAATACCAAAGAAGTGGATGATTTTTAAACACAGAAGTGCAGACTTTTATTCCCTTTCATGGGCTGCAAATACTAAAGTATATCCCATTTGTAATCCCAAAGTATAACCCATTTGTAATCCCAAATTAGATCCCACTTGTAATCTCACAGTATAATCCATTTGTAATCCCAAAGTGTAATCCATTTGTAATCTCAAAGTATAATGTATTTGAAATTCCAAAGTATAACCCATTTGTAATCCCAAAGTAGATCCCATTTGTAATCTCAAAGTATAATCCATCTGTAATCCTAAAGTAGATACCACTTGTAATCCTAAAGTATAACCCATTTGTAATTCTGAAGTATAATCCGTTTGTAATCCCAAAGTAGATCCCATTTGTAATCCCAAATTAGATCCCATTTGTAATTGCAAATCCCTAGATCTGCAGAATGGGAATTCTGTGGAGGTGAGCTAAAACAACAATAGAAGTTTCCTTCCCTCCAAACAGCTGGATTGCAAATATTCCTGAGAAACTCCCTGCACCAAGACAGGGTGAGGGGAGGGATGAACTCAGCATCCAAGGGATTGGGAGGCAAAGCCTTTGAACAGCCACAAGAAATCCAGCAGAACCTGACATCAGCCCAGTTCCTGCCCCCTAAATAATTCCTGCAGTTTCCTCCCAGGCCACTGACAGTTCTGTGTCCTGCAGTAAAGAGGTCTGAGGTGGATAAAGCAACTTAAATCTAAACTGTACTGTGGCCAGAAGTGCTGGGGAGCCATAAATGTCCTCTTGCCTTCCTCAGCTTCACCTTCTTCACCCTCAGGATCCTCCTTACAAACCTGGAGCCAACCTCAAACGACCTGAAGGTTTCCACAGAATCCTAAATCCTCTGTGGACAAGAACAGTTTCCTGCTCCATATTCTCCCTATCAACTGATGCTTTGAAAACTTGGGGTTTGTGGCAGAAATTAAACTGAGGAGTAACTAAAGAACAACTCCATGGCCATTCAAACCCCTCTGTGTTGGTTTTGAGTCACCTATGAAATGGATTATCAGCTACAGCCTCAGCTTGCCTTGATGTCCCAGTGCTCCTTCCCTGTCACTGTCACATTATTACAGTTACACCCCACAGGAGCAGCAAATCTTCCTCTCCTCCCTGCACACCTCTGGCTGTCCCAGATCCTCCCCCTTCCTGCACCCCTGGGAGTTGTGTCACAGGGCAGGGGGCCAGGAGAGCCCCACAGGGATCAGGGACAAATCCCAGGGCAGCTCTGGGGACAGGGGGAGATGGCCTCAACACGGAGGGGATGAACCAAAGGACTGACAGGGTGATCCCAGGAATTCCTTCTGCTCTGGGAACTCTTTCTGGCAGAGGAACACTCTCTGCTCTCCTCAGGAAAGAACAAGTGCCTGGACCTCCAGAGAACCCCCTCCTGCAAACATCCCTCGGTCAGCATCCATGCTGCTGGATTAGAAGCACATGGACAGACCAAGGAGGCTGGGACATCGTTTTTACTGTGAAATAGAGAGATGATTTTAAAAGAAAAACTTCAAAGCCACCTTGACCAGACTGAGTCTGAATTGTCTCTGAGGATTCTCTGAATCCTCGGTGCAAAAGCACAAGGAACACATGGAAAAGTCCTACAGCACTTCAACAAATAAATGAATTAATAATACATTTGGCATGTTTCTGGCCCACTCAGGAGATGGAGAAGCATTTCCTACTCCTTCTGCTGAGAGAAAACACAGCAGTGAGGACAGAGGCTGTTCTGTCTCCCCTGCACACCTGGGACACTCACTGAACACCTGAGGGCATTTTGTGACAAGTGATGGAGTCTCCTGAGCCAGCAGAGCAGAATTTGCTTTGTCAATTTAATAAACCCCAGCAAGGACTTGCCAATTGTGTTGTACAGCAGGACCCTTCAAATCCCAACTGGATCCATTCAGGGATTGTTTTGTGAACCCCTGTGCAAGGTTTTATAATCAGATGTCTTGAAATTGTTGTGTTTCCAAGCCTCCCCTGAGCTCCATCCCCAGAGAGGGAATTCTCACCAGTGTCCAGAATAAAACCCTGTCTCCATCCACCTCCCCCTGAGGAAAACCCTCACAATGGGCCATTGTGCCATTGCTCCTCTGAACAACAAAGACTTTCCCACTTTTTTAATAAACTGAGGCTTGAAGGAAAAGGGAATGGTTTATTTTAGCACCCTGAGGTGAATGAGCACAGCCTGGCACAGAAGAACAAATTTTAAGAATTCTTCTGCTGCAGAAACCACAGAGATTTTGAGTCATTTCTAGAAACTCTGCCCTTGCTGCTGAAAGATCAGCCCTGCTTTTCTTTGGGCCTGTCAACAGTGCAGAACACATGAAATTATTTCCCTTTTCAGACCATTTTTCCAGGCCCAGGCAGCTGTCCAAGCACAGCAGCACATCTGAGTGCCCAGAGAGGCAGGACTGTGAAATCCTCTGCAAAAACTGGCTCTGGGAGCAGGCTGGAGAGCAAAACCCAGTTCCCCACTTGGAGCCAGAGCCGTGTGCTGCAGGCACAGGATAAAAACAACATCCCAGGAGCAGGGGCTCCACCAGCTCTGTGCTTTTTCCTCCCTCTCTCGTCGAGATTTGAGCTGAAGGTGGGATTTTCACCAGCACAAAGGGCACTTGGAGCACTTTTGGGTGAAGTGCACTGAGCTGGTGCAGTTTCTGAGTGACAGAAACACCAAACTGAGCTCTCTGAGAAAAGGGGACTCAGAATTGAGCACCTGAGCTCTCCACAAGGATTTGCCAGCAGTGTCCCAATGCCATCCCTCCAAGGACTGCAATACTGAACATCATTAATTGCAAGGTTTTTAATCCTGGCCCAGAGGATATTGTTGGAATTTCTTGACACTGCAGAAATTTCCTCCTGAAAGGTTTGCTACAAGCTGCAGGTTTCACTGCAGGTTTTATCCTCTGGCTTTTCCAGCAGCAGGAATGGTTTTAAGGAGTAACTCTGCTCAGGCTCTGTGTTGTAGTTTTTCACTGAGTTTCTGTGCATTACCATCCAGATTCCCCCAGATCCACTGATTTTTATTTATTTACCTTTAAACCCCCCCCCATTATTCTAGAAATATAAACCAAAATCCTTCTCATCAAGAGATCAGTCGTGTACCCAACTCTGAATCTAAACTAATTCCTACTGGGAGATAAATTATCCCCTCAATATCAATTATCCTCCCATAAAAATGAGAGAACATCTCTCTTTAGAATGCCTAAAAAAAACCCAAAAAAACCCCCAACCAAAACCACATGTTTGATGGAATTATTTCAAGATAAAAAGAGATGAAACAGAACCTCTATTATCCACTCCAAAACTCTCAAATAAATACAGTAGTTAGCAAAGTTTTGGGGTAAAATTTATTTTCCTTGATTGCAAGAAATGGTGGGGAAAAATTATAATAGACTGAAATATTACTGTGTAGATTTTTGGTTGTTTTTTGTTTGTTTGTTTTTTAATAATGGCAGTAAGATACAGCTCAGGCATTAAAAACTTCACCAGGGCAACAAAACAATCATGGCTGCTCTGATCAATGTCTAAAAAAACCTGCCAAGTGCACTTACTGAGGCTGGCATTATTTCAATGGATGACCCCCAAAGTTATTTATGCCATTAAGTTGTAAAATGCAGTTTTTGTTGTTGTTATTATCATGTTGCTATTATTTTTCCTTTCCAGTCTCACCCAGTAAACCTGCAAAGCATTTTCATTTCCCCTACGATGCCCTGGCCTTGCAGCTCCCACTACGACCCCAAAGAAAACATTTCTCTACCTCAGAATCTTTGAGTCTCACATAATTAGATGGGAAAACTCCTGATTTATCACCCAGCGTGCCCGTCCACCAGTCACCATCTTTCTTTGTCACCAGGATCAGGTCACCTTGTTGGAAAGTGAGGTCCCCCTGCTCCGAGCTCTCGTAGGTGTACATGGCAATGTACTCTGCAAAAAGGGAAACACAGCACGTGGAGAAGCCCTGAGAAACCCCCAGGGATCCTCTGCAAAAACCTCATTTCATACCAGGCCTAGGCAGAAGGCAGATTTATTATTTATGGCTCGTAGAAATGTCAATATTTAATGAAGGAAAGGGTATCTATCAGGAGGGAAAAGGAGCTAGCAAAAGGTTGCCTCGGGGGGGGGGTTGTATAGAATTTGCTATTCTAATTAAAATGGACATAAATCATTCATTTAGATATTAAACGTGTCTCCCAGTGGTCTCTGGTTTGTGCTGGTGAGTGGAGGTTTCGGAGTTTGGGATGCAAAGTCCACACACCTTAAAAATCACCTTCTGCATATGAGCTTTTCTTCAACCCTCTCAAGAGAAGATGTTAAATCCCTGCTTTGTTGTCTCTCAAAACCACAGCTTTTTTTGAAGAGTTTAAACAGAAGTTGTGCTCCTTTTTAATACAAACACAACACCTGAGATATCCCAAGGGACAATCCTCTGCATGTCCACAATTCCTTCACCTCAGATAGGAGGAAAACCAGAACAAGGAGATCCTGAAGGTTCCTTCCAACCCAAACCAGCTGGGAGTCTATGGAATATTTACTGATAATTGATTATCTCCCTTTTCTCTGCTGTTCCCTCCTTTTAGTTCCTGTGCTGCTCATGCCAGACACAAATTCCATGTAAACATCACTAAAACTGCAGCTGGAATTGCAGTTATAAACTTCAGGTGTGCTGTAGGGATGATACACAAATGTTCACCTGTAACCTACATTTAGATTAATTGATTTTGTCTGTGATTTAATTAACCTACAGCTGACTCTGCACTGGAGGGAACTAATTAACTCTTAATTAGTTAATTAAGAGTTAAGGCAGCTCATGTGGGGACATTCCCCTCCAGCTGAAGGGTGGCAAGAGCCAGGAATTGCCCATTTAAAACCCTGTTCAGACAAATATCTGTGAATTTTGTGTCTGTGCCCCAGGCTCCACCTTTACCATGGAGCTGACCATGAGGACCCCAGAATTCTCTCAGTGACTGTCACTGCCTTCATTAAGAGCTTTAATCAAAGATTGGGAATGAGCTCTGGGGGAAATGAGAACATTTACCAATTCCTGACACCATGGACAGATGGGATCATTGGGCCCTCTGTGAAAACCCACTCTAGATCAGAAAATGTTACCAAAATAATGGCAATAAAATAGGAATATTGGGAAAAGCACAAACTACAGAAGATATTTTCATATCTTTTGTGATGTGTGAAATAATTCCTCCTCTATACAAAACATACATAAACTGTTACTCTAATAACACTAATTCTAAATCATCCTAGAGGCAAACTGATTTTTACTCGGATTTTAACACCACTTGAAGAGCCCAATCTGATTCCTGACGTTGGCAAAAAGCAGAATTTTTGTGTTCAGTGGCAGAGAAAGAGGCTGCCAGGGCCACCCAGGACTCACCTTCCCCTGACATCGCTGCCTTGGCTGCTGGGGATGCTACTCTTTTCAGACTAGCAGGACTTTCTGAGGAACCAGAATCCATGCTTTAGAAGAAAATAATGGTTATTTAAGAAATTCAATCTCTTCAGAGGAATTGTTCTTATACTTCAAACTCGAAAAATGCACGTGCACCCCCAAGCGACTCCCTGGGCTTTAAAAGAAGAGACAGTAAATGTGCAAAGCAAAGCTTTGAACCCAGTGGCCTTTCATGGTCACATTTAAGCAGCTGCCTTAAATACAGAATTTTCTGCATCTCCTCTTTTTCCTCAGGAGAAAAAAAAATTAAAATCATTCTCATTTGTATTCCTAATGCTAATGTTGCCTTCACATTACAAAAAAAAAAAGAGATTTTAAATGTTTAATCCTTCAAGAATAATGAGAAGTGCTTTAGATTTGAGGAATACCTTTTAATTTTGGGCAGAGAGGAGCTCTGACTTACACAGCTGCACTTCACAAAGTCCAATACACTCATTTTTCAGTTGCAAGTCGCATAAAATTAAGAAGGTTAATTAATCTTTTGCTGTTGAGGCAAGAGCCAAGGAGAACTGAGGTCAACTCTCCTATTGCTGACACAAATTTTCAGGACTGGAAGTCAAAACCCTCCAGATTAAAAAAAAAACAAGGGCCCTTTTACAGGGCAGAACTTGAAAATTCAAGCCTGCAGCTCCTCCTATTTCCTTCTACCCTAGCACAGAAGTAAAGGCCAGGAAAAGCAAACCAAATACCTGGTGGATTTCCTAATGGGGCCTGAAATGAGCTTGACATAGGATTTGGGAAACCAGCCCTTCTGTCCCTGCACCTCCCCAAACCACCACATGTCCTGCTGCTCCAGCACGGTGATCACGTCGTTCTTGTTGAAGTTCAGGTGGTTGTCCTTCTTTGCCCTCCAAGGGTACAGAGCCTGGGCTTGAAGCCCTTCCACTTTTTCACCCTTCAGAAAGGAAGAGAGAGGAGTCAGTCAGGCTCCACCTTCAGCAAGGAAGTGTATAAACAGAAGCTGTGTTCCTTTTTAATACGAACACAACACTTAAGATTAAGGAATTGTATCTTAGGCTGCTTAGAGAGCAACAAACACAGGCTCTCTCTCAACTAAAGCATCAGTTAAACTTCCCAAGTAATTCCAGAAACGTTTACAGTCCTCCTGCATTTCTGTCTGTTAACACATCATCAATGCAAGGCAGGATTAAATTAATTACTTTTACTTAAGATACATGTGTAATTAACCCTCATGAAGCTCCTTTAGAAGGACTTACAGTCCATTTTATAGCAAATGATGCTTTGCTGCTCATTGCTCATGGCACATTCCAATTTCTTTTTGCTCTGAGGTAGATATTTAGCATTTCCCAGAACACACGAGCTCCCAAGGACAGTTTGTTGTTCCACTGAGGGAAAGGAAATGCCTGAACAGAGGGGCAGAATCCAGCAGGGAAGCTTTGCCATTGCTATTCCTCTTAACCCATTTGGGACTGAAGGTTGTCATGGGGGGCAAGAGAGCCCTGAGGAAGGGACCCAATCCTGCACCACCAAAATCTACAAAAGCCATCCCAGCAAACCAGAACCTGCTCTGGGTTAAATCCTGCCCCAGATGCTGCCAATGGATCAAAGATCATAGAATGGTTTGGGTTGAGTGGGACCTCAAAGCCCACCCAGTGCCACCCCTGCCATGGCAGGGACACCTCCCACTGTCCCCAGTGTCCAGCCTGGCCTTGGGCACTGCCAGGGATCCAGGGGCAGCCACAGCTGCTCTGGGCACCCTGTGCCAGGGCCTGCCCACCCTGCCAGGGAACAATTCCTGCCCCAGATCCCACCCCGCCCTGCACTCTGGCCCTGGGAAGCCATTCCCTGTGTCCTGTCCCTCTCCAGCCCTTGGGAATTGTCTCTCCCCAGGTTTCCTGGGGCTCCTTCAGGCCCTGCAAGGCCACCCTGAGCTCAGCCCAAAGCTTCTCCTGTCCAGGCTGAACAATCCCAGCTGTGCCAGCCTTTCCTCCCAGCAGAGCTGCTCCATCCCTCTGCTCATCCTGGAGCCTCCTCTGGGCTCTCTCCAGCAGCTCCACGTCCTCCCTGTGCTGGGCCCCAGGGCTGGGGCAGCTCTGCAGGTGGGGCCATCCCTGTCACCCGTCCCGGAGGTGCTCACCTATGTCAGGTGAGGGTTTTATTGCACAGAAAAGGTTCCCACTTTGCTCTCCAAGCCTTTGTGGTGGCTCAGAAGGTTTGGGTGAGGCCAGGAGCTCACCTGGCCCAGGACAGGGGAGGGGGACGAGCCTGTGACCGTGGCAGGAGTGAAGGCCGAGCGCTGCCGGAGCTGCCCCGCGCTGGGCACGGTCAGGGATGGCTGAGCTGCCCAGGCATCCCAGTTATCACTCTCTGCCTTCTCACTGCTGTTTGCTGGCCAGCTGGAAAGGAAAAGAAAAGAATGATGTCATTCCTACTCTTTTTAACAACAGGAACAAAAATGTCATGCAGAACAAATATTTCAACTTTGTACATTAATTTATTTTCCATGATTATCCATGAGCACCTTAACTCCAGGTGCAGAAGTGCAACTGAACACTGGTTAACCACAGCTAAGGCAACCCCCAAACTGAGCTCCTTGTCCTTGCCACTGAAGGACAGGATTTTATTTCAATTCTTAGCTGGGTCCCAACAAACAGAAGTTCAAGCAGTGCAGGCTGCATTACGCACAGTGGGAAGAAATAAAAATAATAATTCTTTCCAAAACTGGTTTGAAATCCTTTCCCCTGCACGTCACTGACCTCTCACATCCCTTTCCTTCAGACACAGAATCATGGAATGGTTTGGGTTTGGACCTTAAAATCCACCCAGTGCCACCCCTCCCACTGTCCCCAGTGTCCAGCCTGGCCTTGGGCACTGCCAGGGATCCAGGGGCAGCCACAGCTGTGCCAGGGCCTCCTACTGAGATATCAGTTTATTAACATGGATTTCATGACCAAAGGATAAGGAATTGCAGCTGATAAAAGTGCCCAGTGTTTTGAGTTAAGACATCCAGGGAAGGGCACGTGTTCAAATTCCATCAGTTTTGCTAATGCTGTGATCAGGAATGAAATCACCTTTCCATGTCATCTCTATATTATACATAACAATAAGCAAGATGGAAGCCTTCAATAAGACTTGGTGTTAACTAGTGTATGAGAAAGGATCAGGAGGTTTCACTNCAGGGAAGGGCACGTGTTCAAATTCCATCAGTTTTGCTAATGCTGTGATCAGGAATGAAATCACCTTTCCATGTCATCTCTATATTATACATAACAATAATCAAGATGGAAGCCTTCAGTAAGACTTGGTGGTAACTAATGTAATGTAATGTAGGAGAAAGGGATTAGGAGGTTGCACTATCTGAAGGAGAGCTGGAGAGGGATTGTTCATTAGGAAGAGGAGTGGCAGGGAGGGGGAATAGGTTCCCACTGAAAGAGGAAATTTAAGTGGGAGGTGAAGAGGAAATTGTTCCCTGGCAGGGTGAGCAGGCCCTGGCAAAGGGTGCCCAGAGCAGCTGTGGCTGCCCCTGGATCCCTGGCAGTGCCCAAGGCCAGGTTGGACATTGGGGACAGTGGGAGGTGTCCCTGCCATGGCAGGGGTGGCACTGGGTGTCATTTGAGGTCCTTCTGAGCCCAAACCAGTCTGGGATTCTGTGATTCCAAGGGAAGTGACCACCCTGGGATTTCCCCCTTGCCCACACCCTCACTTGGGGACGTCTCCTGTCCATGCTGTGCCCAGGCAGGTGTGATAATTAACAAGTGGGAGCAGCCCCAAGTCCCACAGGGCTGCAGTTTTAACTGATTCCTACAGAAAGCACCTTTCACTCCACAGAAGGTGTTTTCAGTTTGCACTCTGGCTCCTGTGTTCAGTGCCAGCTCAGCAGCACCCAAACCTACGTGGAGCTGAAGTCTGCCCAGTTGTTGGCTGCTGCAGGAGCCTCTGGAGGGGCAGGGGCTCCCAGGGGAGTGGAGGTTTCCTGCACAGACACTTTGGGAGNTGGGTCCCAACAAACAGAAGTTCAAGCAGTGCAGGCTGCATTACGCACAGTGGGAAGAAATAAAAATAATAATTCTTTCCAAAACTGGTTTGAAATCCTTTCCCCTGCACGTCACTGACCTCTCACATCCCTTTCCTTCAGACACAGAATCATGGAATGGTTTGGGTTTGGACCTTAAAATCCACCCAGTGCCACCCCTCCCACTGTCCCCAGTGTCCAGCCTGGCCTTGGGCACTGCCAGGGATCCAGGGGCAGCCACAGCTGTGCCAGGGCCTCCTACTGAGATATCAGTTTATTAACATGGATTTCATGACCAAAGGATAAGGAATTGCAGCTGATAAAAGTGCCCAGTGTTTTGAGTTAAGACATCCAGGGAAGGGCACGTGTTCAAATTCCATCAGTTTTGCTAATGCTGTGATCAGGAATGAAATCACCTTTCCATGTCATCTCTATATTATACATAACAATAAGCAAGATGGAAGCCTTCAATAAGACTTGGTGTTAACTAGTGTATGAGAAAGGATCAGGAGGTTTCACTATCTGAAGGGGCTCCAGGAGAGCTGGAGAGGGATTTTTCATTAGAAAGAGGAGTAGCAGGGCAAGGGGGAATGGGTTCCCACTGAAAGAGAGGAAATTTAAGTAGGAGGTGAAGAGGGAATTGTTCCCTGGCAGGGTGGGCAGGCCCTGGCACAGGGTGCCCAGAGCAGCTGTGGCTGCCCCTGGATCCCTGGCAGTGCCCAAGGCCAGG
>VXBN01002743.1:0-10330 GCA_013397395.1 Sinosuthora webbiana | reverse complement strand
CATTGCCAGGGATCCAGGGGCAGCCACAGCAAATCTGGGAATTCCATTCCAGGGCCTGCCCACCCTGCCAGGGAGGAAATTTTTCCTGATATCTGCTCTAAACTTGTCATTTCTCAGTTTGAGGCCATTCCCTGTGTCCTGTCCCTGCAGCCCTTGGGAATTGTCTCTCTCCAGGTTTCCTGGGGCTCCTTCAGGCCCTGCAAGGCCACCCTGAGCTCAGCCCAAAGCTTCTCCTGTCCAGGCTGAACAATCCCAGCTGTGCCAGCCTTTCCTCCCAGCAGAGCTGCTCCATCCCTCTGCTCATCCTGGAGCCTCCTCTGGGCTCTCTCCAGCAGCTCCACGTCCTCCCTGTGCTGGGCCCCAGGGCTGGGGCAGCTCTGCAGGTGGGGCCTCACCTGAGGGGGCCCAGGGACACAATCCCAATCCTTTTCCTGATCCCAATCCCTTTCCTGATCTCCACACTGAAATCAGGTCAGGGCAAGGACGGATCCCTGTCCCTGGACTCCTCAGAGGAGCTGCTGGTAAATCCCTTTGCCTCGGGCCATTTGCTGTCTCTGTGCCTCCCACTGGAATGTGCATCCACCCTCCCCACCTGGTGCAAACCAATCCCCTCTTCCTGCTTTTTCAGGTCCCCCTTCTCATCTCTCAGCCCCTGGCAGCCCAAGGCAATCCCAGAAATAAAGGCACTTTGTGCTTGACCAGTTCCATGTGCTTTCCCTGCAGTGCAGAGCAAAATTTCCACTGCAGCAGAGATGGGGAAGCAGCAGGATGGGAGAGGGAAGGGCACAGCTGAGGGTGGATGTGGGGAAAAGGGATTAAAGCCCCGAGGCACAATCACCCACACAGGATCAGCCGCCCCAGGCAGGGTCAGGGGCAGGAGCTGCAGTCACCACACACAGAGGAAACAAACAGCACTGGAAAGGCAAATTTGGCTCGTGGAGATGCTCTAAAATGAGCATCTCTGAGGTGAGCCACAGGCTAACAGGAACCACTGGGATTCTTCAGGCACAAGGAGAAAAAAACCAACCCAAAAGGTTTTAGAGGCATCCAATTAATGCTTCTGCAGGAGGGGATTTGAAGCTGCAATAATTCTAAAGCTGCCTATGAGGATACTCAGATTTTTGCTTATTAAACCCAGTTAAGTTCTCTATGCACACTCATGAAAAGGCACTTTGAGGGATAATTTAAACTTCATAATTCATATCAGCTCTGCTTTCTTCTTCATCTAAAACACAAGTTACACCTGGTTTTGCAGTACCAAAAATCTGAAATTTTAAATAAATTCCATCAAATCTTTTAAAAGCTATTTTGTTTCAATTTCCTTCATTTTTTACACCCACCATCCACAAGTCCCAACAACAATCCCATATTATTTTTTTCCCAAATACAACCAGACTTTACATGTCCACCTGAACAGTGAATTACAGTGTGTGGGAGGTTGGTTTTATTTATTCAACTGTACTTTAGAGCCACAGCTGACAGCTCCTTAATTCAGTGGATCACAAAGAAGATTGGTTCCAACTCCCAACAATCAATAACTAAGAAAACTGATGAGAAACTGTCACTAGAATTCGTTGTAGATTTTTCAGGGAAGAATATCTGTTCCCACACAAAAGCTTGCTTGAGCTATAGCCAGGATTAAAAGCAATCTAAAGTTACAGTGGAAGAAATTTAAAGTACATTGAAAGGATAAGATAACTGAAAAAAGGGAGAAGTAAAAAGCCAGAGTAATTGTGTAATGCATGGCACCAGATCCAGTGGTGCCACAGGCTCTTCCCAGCAGCCAGGCAGAGCAGAGCCCTCCCCAGGCTGGCAAATCCTTTTCCTTCCTGGACAAATCCTCCTCCTCCCTGTTTCCTCAGCCAGGGCTCAGGGGTCATGCCCAGGATGAAGGGTTTACACTCTTGGAAAGATCATTCCCAAGCTCTGGTAAAGGCCCAGCTCCTGCGACAGAAGGAGCTCTGCAGCCCCATTCCAGCCCAGGAGTCCAGCCTCTGAATCTTTTTTAAGCTATTTTGTTTCAATTTCCTTCAATTTTTTACACCACCATCCACAGCTCCCAACAACAATCCCAGATGATTTTTTTCCAAAATACAACCAGACTTGACATGTCCACCTGACCAGTGAACTCACAGTGTGTGGGAGGCTGGTTTTATTTACCTCCTGCCCTCTGCACGACAGGAGCACTGGCCCAAAATGGGTCACAATGTGAGCTCCAGTGTGGGCCAGCTCCATCTGTGTGAGGACAGTTCTCCAGGGAACAGGGATTTGGGGGGACAGGAAGCTCCCAGCACTGATGTCACCAGCCACCTTAACACTGAGCTTGAAAATTGCTTTTTTCCAAGGAAAAAGGCACCACTGGGACTTTTGGATCCACAGGACAAACACGGGGAGGGCTGAGGGAGGAGCCAAAGGCAGCATCAAAAGCAAACCCCGGTCCAGGGTGTCTGAATTACTTTTGATAAGGAGCTGGGGTTTGTTAATTCAACCCCTGGGGGGTTCAAACCCAAGGAGGAGCAGGGGAACAAGGTGTGGTGATGGCCCTGGAGCCCCTGCAGAGCCTCCCTGGCAGCACTTACCCACTCCCTTTTCACCTCCAGGGCAAGCAGGGATGCAAAGCAAGGCACAGCGAGGTTACAGCTCAGCACTGAGCACACAGCAGCCCTTCAAACCCTCCCTGCAGGGCAGCAGAGCCCCCAGGAACCTGCTTGAATTATGGTCAAAATCACTTCAATAAAGGCAACAGAAAGGAGTGACCCTGCTGGGGCTGAGTGGGTTAAAATCCAGTCCCATAAGCAACAGATTACAAAGATGGTCTCAAAATCTCTATTTGAAATATGTGTAGTAGCATCAAATATTTTGGGGGAAAATGTTATTTCCTTGCAAATCTCTCTCTAAAATTATTTCAGTGCTCTTTAGAATGGTGTATTTTGGGGAAAATGTTATTTCCCTGCAAATATCTATTTAAAAATGATTTCAGCGCTCCTTAGGATCACATATTTGAGGAAAAATGTTGTTTTCCCTGCATTAACAGGGAGAAATATGTGCAGAACTGCTTAGAACCACATATTCTGAAGAAAAAAAATGTTATTTTCACTGCAAATATCTATTTAAAAATGGATGAAATGCTTTTTAAAATCACGATTTTCCCAAAAGGTGTGAATGTCACCTATTTCCCAGGAAAACAAGGCATTTCTCAGCAGCCTCCAGAGTCTCCTCTCCAACAGCATTTCCACTTTACAACCTGTTGTATCCTCACTCAGAGCCCTCAGCAGTGACACCGAGCAGGATTCACTCTGGATTTTCCAGAAGCCCATTCCAAGGTCACAAACCCCCCAGAAGTAAAAAGCCAAACCAACCCCAGAAGGTTCTGTTTCCCAGAGCAGGTTTTTAAAAATAATAATAATAATAATTACAACTTAGGGGAGCCTACAAAGTGTATTTTTTCCAAAATCCACTGTCACTAAACCGAGCTAAAATGTACAAGCTCTTAAAATCGATTTTGTTGGGTAGAACACTGTTGGGAATACACTTCCCCCAGTGAACAACATTTAAGAATTCCCCCAGGAATTTTCATTCTGCATGTTAAGAACATACTAATAATGATTAATTAGTATTAATATCCACTTAATCCCTGCAGCCATCAACCAGGGAATTGTAACTCAGAGAGACAAAAGCCAACCTTGCTTCAGAGTTCGACACAACACACCGACCACATCCCTGAGAAAACTGGAGATTTTTCTCTATCCATACACCTGCAACCAAACTTTTGGGATTTAAAGCTTTCCTTTCTTGCCATATAAATTTGAAATATCAATTTGAAATCGCCCATGGCAGAAGCTGGAGGATTTTCCCAGGGAACATCCCAATCCCTGCTTACCATGACGATGTCTCCAGGCTGGATGGTGATCTCGTCGTGGCTTCTGGATTCAAAAGGATACAGAGCTCTGTAATACACTATTTTTACATCCTCCTGAGCAGAAATGGTTAGAGGAGCTTTCTCTGAGCAAAGGAAACAAACACACAGATACAGAGAGAAGAAATCAAACCACCTGATTTTTGAACACTTGGGAAATGGGGTGGAAGTGGAGACAAGAATCACCAAACGTGGCAGGGTCTGCAGAAGTACCTCAGCCCCTTTTTACACATGGGAAATATAAAAATTGATTATTTAAAGACAATTTTCTTATTATTTTCTCCTCTGAATAACAGAAACACAGAATGGCCTGGGTTGGGAGGGACCTTAAAGCCCACCCAGTGCCACCCCTGCCATGAGCAGGGACACCTCCCACAGTCCCCAGTGTCCAACCTGGCCTTGGGCACTGCCAGAACTGGGAGTCCACAGCCCCTCTGGGCAGGATTTAGTCATAAAAAAGTGATGCAATCCTTTTGGACAAATATTTAAACCAGTCCTACATCCCCAAACAGTTTTTGTCTGTATCCAAGCCACTTAAGGGGAAGCAGGACTCCCAATACAGGCAAAAATCAGGATACAATGCACGGAAAAAGCTCTCAGCTGAAAGTGACTGTGTGGGGAGCAGAAAAAGGGAGATTAAATCTTAGATTTCAGGTCCAGTGAACAAAGGAAGGCAAGGAAGGAAAAGGGTGACTAAATTACATATTGTTCCTACTCTGAAAAATCCCAAGGCATGTATCCCACACCAAAATAAAAACTACAGGAGTAGTTTTTGACATCTTGCATCCCTTCAGCCCCTTCCTTTGCCCTGCAGTCTCAGAGCTGTGCTTTCCCCTCTGCCTTTGGGGAAGAGCAGTGATGTCCAACAGAACCATTTGTGGAGTCTGGAGCTCAACCCATGCACGATTTACTTCACCCAGACTCCCACCCCAGCCCTGAACCCCACCCTGTTGTATGTTAGATGGGAGAAGAGCAGAGAACTGAGCTGCCCCAGAGCATTCCCTGCTCTTGGGCCCTACCTGCGTTGGACCAGGGGGCCTGGCCGGGCTTGGTGGGCTCCTGGTGGGGCTGGAAGAGTTTACTCAGCTTCTCCTGCATCTCCTGTTTCCCCTTTTCCTCACTTTCCTTCTTCTTGGCTACTTCTTCCCTTTTTTGCTTGTCGTCTTCCTGGATTTTTTTTTGCCACTGTGGTTCTTCCTCTGGCTGTCCCCGCTCCAGCCGTGGTTTGTCCTGGATCCTCCTGGGGGACAGTGGGGGTTACAGCCACACAAACCAAGGCCACCAAAGCTCTGGGGTCATCTCCAGGACAAAGTGTCCTCTGTAGGGATTTTCTGTGCCCTGACTGTATTTTGGGGAGTTATCAAGCACTCCCCAGAATCTCCTTACACTGGGAATGATCCCCAGAAATCATGGAATGGTTTGGGTGGGAAGGGACCTTAAAGATCCAACCCCAAGGTTAAGACTCCAGACAGCCAAATCAGGAAGAGAAAAGCAGGAATCAGAACACATGGCCATCCTTATCCTCATGTTGAGGGGAAAGGAGGAGAAGCATTTGCAAGTTTTACACAGCACTCCAGAGAATTATTTGGAATATTTTCCATTCCCAGCTGCCAGAGTGAACATGTCCTTCCCCTCCACCAGAGGACAAGGCACCAAGAAATGAATAAATATTCTCTGCTGGAAACAATTTGCCCCAGTAAAGATAACTCTGAAGATCTGAAGAATGTTCAGATTGCTCCAGTCTGTTTCATGGCCTGTTTCACCCCTGGAATTTCTGCAGAATTAGAGACAAATGCCTGAGAAGCAGCTGCTCCTCACACGCTTGGTGTGCCACAAAGAACAGACTCTGTCCAAGGACAGTGTGAACTGATCAAAAACAGTGCGAGGAAAAAAACTAATTCATGGAATCCCAGGATCCCTGGGGCTGGAAAAGCCCTCCCAGGCCAGGCAGTCCCAGCTGTGCCCACCCTGTCCCCAGCCCAGGGCTCTGAGTGCCACCTCCAGGTGACACCTGCAGGGATGGGCACTCCAAAGCTCCCTGGGCAGCCCCTGCCAAGGCCTGAGCACCCTTTCCATGGGGAAATTCCTGCTGCTGGCCAAGCTGAGCCTCCCCTGGCCCAGCCTGAGGCCGTTCCCTCTCCTCCTGTCCCTGTTCCCTGGGAGCAGAGCCCGACCCCCCCGGCTGTCCCCTCCTGGCAGGGACTTGTGCAGAGCCACCAGGTCCCCCCTGAGCCTCCTTTTCTCCAGGCTCAGCCCCTTTCCCAGCTCCCTCAGCCCCTCCTGGGGCTCCAGCCCCTTCCCCAGCTCATCACAGAATCCCTGAGGCTGGAAAAGCCCTCCCAGCCCAGGCAGTCCCAGCTGTGCCCACCCTGTCCCCAGCCCAGAGCTCTGAGTGCCACCTCCAGGTGACACCTGCAGGGATGGGCACTCCAAAGCTCCCTGGGCAGTTCCAAGGCCTGAGCACCCTTTCCATGGGGAAATTCCTGCTGCTGGCCAAGCAATCCCCTTCCCAAGCATTAGAGGGTGGCACTAGAGGACACAAACATCACCTCCATCCCTGGAAGTTTTGGGCAGACAGGAATATTTCCCAGGAGATGCCAGGGGAGTTCTTACATTTACGGCTCTCTTAAAGCAGTTTGTTACCTCTGAGCTTCTTTTTGCTTTTCCAGCTCCACTGTCTTCCTTTCCTGCTCCTTCTGTTTCAACCTCTCAGCTTCCAAGCTCTTCTGCTTCTGGAGCTGCTGTTTGTTATGGATTTCTCTCAGCTCCTGGATTAAAGAAAAGCAAACAGGAGTAAACATCCACTGTGTGAATCAGAACTGACCCCAAAGAGTTCCCTGTGAGAGGACAACACCTGGCAGTGGTTGGGGATCTCCCAAAGTCACACTCCTGCCAAAGGCAGGAATTTCAGGTTTGTTCCCAGGGTCTCTGAACCACCTACTTCCTATTTTTATCCCTTAAAGGGTTGGGAAACCTTTAAAAAGGACTCTGAAAAATGGACAAAACTCAATCTGAACACTCCCTTGTTTGTTGGTTTATGGAATTAATTTTTTAAATTCCATACACAAATCTGCCCTCTGAGCTCTCACAACAGCAACTCCTAATCAGTTTCATCTGCTGATTAATGCTGATTTACTAAAGACCCTTCAGGGCTGGTTTATACCCAGGAGACTGAAATCCTGAAGGAATGTCTTTGGGATGAATCATGGCACAGAGAGTATTCCTTCATATATAAATCATTTTTTCTTCAATTGCCTGAAAATATTAGAATATAAATAATAATACCACAATATTTTCCTCAAGATTTGTTCTCTGCATTAACACAAATCCAGCTTTTAACTGGAATTTCTCTGCATAACCTGGAATTTTGCATCTGAACTCCTCAGCACCACAGTAGAAAAAGGGAAAATGCACCTACGACCACTGAGGATTTTCACTGAAAATAGTTCACTTCAAAAATTGGTATCTTTTCATGAAAACATTGTACAGAAATAGAAACAGTTAATCTTGGAAGGATTTGGATGGCTTTTCAGAAATTCACAATCTACAAAGCACAGGAAGTTTTCATGTAAAACTCCTCATGCACTGACCCAAATGAGAAAATTACCTGAGAGACAAAAAAAAAAATTGAAGTGGATCCAAGGATGAAAAGTTTCAAAAGGGAAGCTGATCCTTGTGGCCCAGGTCTCAGTCTTATTTCATTAATGCTCCTTGATTTTAAATTCAATAAAAGCTGAGCTCAGCATCATTGAAAAGAGAATCAGTTCTGGATTAAAGAGACCTTTTAATAATCATTTAAGTTTTGCACAGACATTCGAACACAGCCAAGCTGCTGTGCTGGGTGAGTGTTCTGTGAAAGGATTTTGCTGTGACACAACTGTGTGTTGAGAAAATCAAACCTAATTTCTGGTGCTGGCACTGGATGGAGCGTTTTTGGAGATGAAAAACTCCCATGTACATCCCTTTGGGGTCAGGCAGGAGGGAACAAAGATGTGCTGGGCACCTCCTGGGGCAGGGATGCTCCACTGCATTGCCACAGGAGGATGAGGGAGGAAGAGCCAGCACCTCCCACAGTTCTGCTGGAAAGCAGCTGAACAAAATTCTGAAAACACTTCAGCAGCCAAGACATTTCCAGGTGGATGTTGAGCACAGCCCTGCACTCATCCTGCTCAGGCACAGCTCCCAGCTGGACATGTCCCCCTCCTGTCCTGCAGTTCCAAAGACACCCCAAGGCTTTGCTGCTTCCTGGGGTGCAGGACAAGGAATGCCTCACCTTAAAAGCAGAGAAGTTACCCTGGCATTTCAATGCAAACACACCAACAAGGAGGATTTGAGGTGTTACAAGAGCCACATTCAGAATATTGACTAGGAGTGACAGCATTTCACAGAGCAGAGCAAGATTCACTATATACAGCCCAGTCATTTGCTACAAAACCCTTCATGGCAGAAACAGAGTCGTTTTGGCCCAGATTGTGCCTTTTTGACAGAAAGACAACAGGACTTGGGATATTCAGGGATTACAGTCCAAGGTGTCCATCAGAGCTTCTCCCTTGAGACAAGCAGAGCATTTGATCCCAGAGGGAAGGACCCTGCAGTTCTGTGCTCCCTGAGGCTTTTCCAGAGCTTTCCTGCCCCGTTCCCCAGCTCCCAAAGCCTCTGCTTTGGCCTTGGCAGAGAGTTCCTCCCTTCACCCCACCCTGGGGGGATTGGGCAAAGGAAGGAAGCTCCTCTCTCCTCCCTGCAATCACAGATTACACTGATGTGTAGGGATGCTTCCCAGCCAAGTGTTTGCTTTTTAAAAATTCTGAAAATCACGACCAAAACAGGCAATTTACTTCAAACTCTTGAAGTTCCAGATAAGCAAAAGACAGAAATAACTCACTAGAACTGTGCCCAAGTTGCAATTCAAGGCACATTCCTCACGCAGGCACGTCAGGATTAGATAAAAACCTAAGGCTGAACTCTTGTCTCTGGTTTTGTTTTGGTGCTGGCACCCCTTAGCAAACCCTGACTCAGTGAAACACTGCACACTCATCTGTGAAGTGAAGCACAAAACTGGAGGAGGCTCCTCACTCAGAGAGAGCTGGGGCCTGCCTGAGCAGGCCATGGAGACCTTTGGGAAGGAGTGGAAGTGCTGGATGCAGCCCAGGAGGAGTGCCAGGCACTGCAGCATTGCCTCTTCCACTGCCACTGACTGGAAGAAAGAAATGCTGAGATGTAAAGAGGGGCTGGGAGCAGGCAGTGCCCTGCTCACACTGACACACAGGGACTGACAGCCACAGGACATACAGACAGCACTGGGACGGCCCAGCCCACTGGGGGTTCACTGCTTTTACCAGGCACTGGGGAAAAATTCTCAGCAAAACTATTTCAGGAACATGAACTCATTCCTTGTGTGCTCTTGGGCAGGAAGAGCAGCAAGGAATTCTGGATTCTCCCATGGTATAGGAAATGGGCACCTGGTCCTTGGAGACTGGAGTCACATGGAGCCTTGAGCTCGGAGAGTCAGTTTAGATCCAGGGATTTGGGCAGGAATTCCTTCTCCTGAGGGTGGGCAGGCCCTGGCACAAGGTGCCCAGAGCAGCTGTGGCTGCCCCTGGATCCCTGGCAGTGCCCAAGGCCAGGTTGGACACTGGGGACAGTGGGAGGTGTCCCTGCCATGGCTGGGGTGGAACAGGATGAGTTTTAATGTCCCTTCCAACCCAAACAGTTCCATGGTCATAAAATAAACAAGTGACCAGTTCAATTTCATTGATACCTGTGTAAACATTAATGATTAGATCTCTAGGCTGAGATTTTTAAGGATCCCAGAAGATTTACTCCTTCAGCCCTAAGACTCAAAGAAGTGGCCAAACTTTCAGCCTTGTAACAAACTTTGTCACTTTATAGCCAAATACAGCCCAATCCACAAGATTGTTATCTTATATCATAAAATGCCCCAAATCTCATTTGAAAGAATACCTGAGCAGCCAAAAAAGCACCAACAATCTCCTGAAACCAAGATTCTCCTTGGTTCTTTTATTTTTCTTGGTTCTTGGTATTTTTAGGTTCTCCTTAAAGACATCCAACACTACAATTCAAATGACCTGATCTGAAATAGTAATAACATTTTGTAAGGCTGAAAAGCTGTTGGTGGAAATGCACCAAATTCTATTAATATTTCCAGCTCCAAAGGACTCATCAGAAGGAATTGAAATCGGTTGTTTTGGAGAGATGACAGAAAGATCCAGCAGGAAAAAAAAGTCTTATTTCTCTCCCTAATCACTCCTATGATATCAGGACACACAGAAAAGGTGATGTAATTTAACACTTAATACTTTATAAAGCATTCACTTAATACAGAACATAAAAACATGGAGACAAATCCAGAGTATTAAACTCAGCAGTAAATTGCTGTGGTTTGGAAAAGCTGCC
>VXBN01002742.1:54467-76925 GCA_013397395.1 Sinosuthora webbiana | reverse complement strand
AAAAAAAAAAATAAAAGCACTCTTTGAGGACTTTTACAAAATTACTTGCAAGCTGAAAATGTGACAGTACTGCAATTTATTGGTTAACTTAGGAATGAATTGGGGTACTGCACTTTCAGGGCAAGTAGGTAGGGAAGTCAGAAGTCCACAGCAGTGATAGGCAAGTGAGAGGACTCCAGAAGAGAGGGATTCTGACAGCCAAAAATACAAATTCCTTCCTTGAAAATGAAGGAGTAGAGTCGCAAAAGGCCTCAAAGATAGTGGAACACTTAGCATGGTCAAAACAATTAATGTTGATTGGAGTATCTGAGTTTCATGTGTTCCCAAGCATTGTGTGTGAGGAAAGCCAGAGGAGAATAAGAGAAGGGGAATCAGCACTTCAGAATTACTGCAATTTCTCGCTGCATTACTTTTCACTTCCATGCCTTTGTTTTTTCATTAGAGGTGAACTACATAACCATAATCATGCCTTTTACATATTTGACTAGCATAAAGGGAGATGAGTTCAGGTCTGAAGGCAGAGCCTGGCAGGGGCATAGCTTGGGACTGAGCACTGCAAGATCCAACACAGCCTGGTCCTGAAGCCCTGAGCACCACCAGGAAATCTGGGTTTTTTCGTTGTATAATGATTACATTTTATGTATCTGCTAAAGGATACCTTCATTGCCATGAAGCCATTGCTCTTCCTCAGTGTCAGCCTGCAACCTTTAGAGCAAATAAATAAATAAAAAGACTAAATTTACCTTCTACGTTACTCTAAAGGCAAAAGGGTTTGTGTTTCATTTACTGGACCCAAATAGTGAAGGTTTCCCTGTATGCTCGCAGCTATCAGGAAGAAAAACATTGCACATGTTCAAGCCTGGGTATTCTCAGCTTCTCTGAAGTCAATACAAGTTTGGGGTTTTTAGTCTGAAATGTTCCCCACCATCAGATGTAATCATCTTGTAGTTACTACAATCTAGTAAATACTGCCCAGCATTTTTTATGCATCTATGAAAAATACTTTAAGCAATAAAACATAACGTGAATTGCAGGAAATGGCACTTTTTTTTTTTTTTTTTTTTTTTAACTGGTGATCTGCTGAATAGCTGGAATAGCTGAGGTAGAGATACTAGATAGATAAACTGCAATTGCTGACAAGTAAGGAGCAAGGAGCTGGATGGAATCTCCAACTAGTGCAGTTTGGAGCTGGCATTGCAGGGGGATGCCACCACTGCAAGCCTTGAGGGAATTTTGAGTTCTGCTACTGAGTTGCAGTAGCACTAAATTTGCAACAGGTAAGGGTAACTCCTTTTTAGGGAGAGGTGTTCCTCACTAGAATTTCAGAAATGGCTACAGGTCTGCTTTAAAGGGAATGAAAATGACAACGCTCCCATTACAAAGTTATCTCAGAGGGGATTTTTAATGTCATGTCAAAGCTAATGCACCCAGAGGAAAACTTCACTGAAGTGCTGCACAGATGCATCACAGCATCATGAGATTCTGTATTGCAAACTGTGGCTTGGAAACAGTCTTTTTGTATTTTGTGAACTGCATATACATTTCATGTTCCAGTTAATTTCAGTTCTTCCTCTTGAAAATACCCTTTGGAGCAGCTGAAGCATCACTGAACTGTTAATGGAACTGTTTCCTTCCGAGTCTGGAGAACAATTTCCACAAGGTGATTATAGTCTTAAAACAGCTTCAGAAGAGGCAGGGGGTGACTGTTCAGACTGTTCATGGTCTTTTAAAGCTTAAATTCATCTTTAAAGGTAGGCACATGGACATGGATTCAGGTTTTTCCTCCAGGCTTCCTAAATCTTCTCCCTCATCATCCTCTCACTTGCCTGTTGAGAAGGTTCTCCTCAGCTCCTGGCAGACCCTGAGCTGTGTTGTGCATCACTTGTTTCCCTTGGGGTTTATTTGTCTCTCCATTTGTAGTAGTAGTACCATCAGTGTGAGTTTGGGTTTTTTTACTTTTTTTTCCCTGATTCTCCTCCCCATCCCACTGGGGGAGGAATGAGCAAGCAGCTGTGTGGTACTTAGTTGACAGCTGAGGTTAAACAGTGGCACCAGGCCAAGGTGATTTGGGTTATTGGCTATCAGTAATTCCGTTTAGGTTCCAAAAGATCTGTTCCTCCCTGGGAGTTTACTGGGCCTTTATTAGCAATCCTGTGTTAGTGGTGTGTTCATTCCCTTGTCACCACAACGGGATCTTCTTCAGTTGTTATCCAAAAACGGTCATGCTGCAATGAATGGCAATATAGTCTGGAGCTAAGGAGGGGGGAGGAGGGAGGTGATGTGGACTGTGCTGCTTGGCATAATGCTCTTTTCCATTGGACAAGCAGGAAAAATACCTGGCAAGCCTCAGGACACAGCAGTACAAACACCCAAGTACTTCAGTATCAAGGATACAACTTAAAAATAAAGTCCTATGGAATACCCCTCAGGAATGCTCAGTCTGGAGTGTTGCTCAGGTGATTGTGTTTTGGGAAGTAAATTATTGCTGGGAAATCCCCCTGCAAAGGCAGCAGCAGGAGCAAATGGCAGGGTGGTTCCCCTCCAGTTAACAATGCCCAATGCTGTGCTGTGTCATGGGGAAGGTGTAAAATAGCTGGAGCCCATGAAGAAATAAAATAAGGTCTGTGGGAGCCAAGGTATAAATTGTAATGTGTGTTTACACTGTAGCAGCTTCAGGAAAAATACAATGGGCCCATTAGGAGAAAATGTTCCTGTGCATGACCTTTGTTCCCAGACACACAAGATTCTGTTTAAAATGAAAAATTGATCAAAGATCTTTCCAAGGCCTCAGGATATAATGGGATTGTTGAGATGGCAGTCTCTATGTGGGATGCAGACAGAAAAAGATCACTGATAGTGTTGGACCAAGATAGGAATAAGGAAAATGTTGTCCTTTTTATTTTTTCTTACAAGAAATGATTAATACCACTGTAGCTTCCCAGCCTCTCTGTCTTATGGTGTGCTTTTCATGGAAAAGAGTGGAAATGAGTGGAGTTTCCCTGCATGATCCATCCACACCCCACATTTCTGTTAGTTTTGCCCAAAGAAAATCCATGAAAGAACACAAACTAGATTGTGGCAATAGAGAGATTTTGATTAAAGGATCTGACCCTTTTTTTTTTTCTCATTCAAAACCAAAGCTTTGCTTCTGCAAGGACTCCTATTTAAAAGAAATTTTCCATACCCAGGTTAAATATTCCTAGCAAGCTACATAGGGAGTATCATAAGAAACTTGTGGTATTTCCACTCCTTGTATCAGCATTTGCTATTTTCTTAGTCTAGAAAAGCAATTTAATTAATGATAGGCTTTTAATCCATAAATCTGAACTCTTACTTAAGCCCACAGTTAACAATTTCCACTTTTTCTCAAGTGCAAAAAGGATGCAGATGACAGAACTTCATGTTTGTGGACAGCCAGATGTACTCTGTGTGTTTAGCGTGCTTTGCCCATGGACCAACATTTCTATCTAGCATCCACAGATACTGTGTCATGTTCCAAATGAACTGTTAAAACAAGTGGTGATGGTAGGGCGCCATCAAACACAAGTAGTTGTTGGGGGGAAAGGGAAAATCTGCATCTGCTGCTTCAGTTCTGCCAAATGTGCAGTTGGGGCGTGTCAGTGGTGGTTTTGCTCAAGTGCATTCGTTCTTCTAAGGGATTTTATTAAATGATTCCTCTGTTTCTTTTGTTTTACTCCAGTGACTGGAGTGCTCCTGACCTCAGCCATTGATGTTACATTCAGGTAGAATTTTCTGAAGGGGAAAAATAACCATCTTTCAAATAATCACCCAGTGAAAAAATATGCATTTTACCTTGTAGCACAAACCTGAGAGTGACACTTCTACATTTCTAAGAGGCTGACCCCAAAGCCTGCTGCCAAAATTCCAAGACAAAAAGAAAGAAAAGTAAATGTTCCTGTGGTTTATTTCCTGTCATGAGGCAACATCTTAGTGTGCCACAAACACAGAGTTAATCAAAGTTAGCAGAAAATTGTCTTGTGAACTCCTAACCCTGCCCATGTATTCAGAATAGAGACGTGCAGGTGGTACCATCCCAAGGCCAGTGGAGTTTGAGGCTGGTAGGGCAAAAAGCCTTTGGGGAGTTGGTAAAGTGAGAGTTGTTGCTGACAGGAGACTGGAAATATTATTTGTTAGGTGATTGTTGGTGCTACTACACAGTGGGGTGTGTTAGGGGGTTACACCTTGCTGCAGAACAGATGCCATCTTCATCTGCCTAAAAGTCTGCTCTGACCATGGAGAGATTGAGTAACTCAGGAGTGGTGCTGAGGGAAAGGAAACATCCTCTTTTCCTGTGACTGGAAGAAATTGTCTTGGGAGCAGGAAAAAGTCATGAGCTATAGATGCCAAGGGTAAAACTGGTGAACCTAAAGGAAACCTACATCTCCAGGAGGGACTGGCACCATCACAGCCCTGCCCTCTTGGTTAGGCCTCCAACTCTAAACTGCCCAGCCTAGACAAAGACTGGAGAGAAACAGCATCTCCAGAGGATGAAGGCTTCATCTGCCTCAGACTCTGGCTTGGCAATAGGGGGCCTTAATTGCTCAAGCAGAGCCTTTAGGCTCTTTTTTATCCCAAGGAATTTGTTCCAGTTCCCTGACTGCTGTGCTGCTGGTGGGTGGTCTGGGTGCTGTTGTAAGGAGGTTTTCATCGTTTAACTTGAGATCAGTGAGATTACAAAGGAGAAGAGACTCATTACACAAGGAGTGGACTCCTGTGGGATGCACCTGTGGCGAAATTCCCTTCTGAAAAATCCAGGAGCCTGGGGTGGAATTTTCTGCTGGTAGGTGAGTTCTTTTCTTCTGTGTCCCTCTTCACCTCTTTCAGCAGCTGGTAGACTCCCTCAGTTCAGAGGATGTCCAGGAACTGTGTGGACACCTTGTTATTTAAGGGTCCATCTTGTTCCTATTCCCCTTTCTAAGGTGGGTTTTCTTGCCTTCCTGTGCTCACCACCACTCTCCTCAGAAGCAGTGATCCTTTAATTATTGCTCTGCAATTTGCAGGTCCACCTCCACATTACCCACCACACCTGATCTCCCCCCACCACCACGTCTGCACCCACGAGTTTCATTTAAAAACAAAGCCAAGGTGCTGCTGCAGCTGGGGGAGGCTGGGGTGTGGTGATTCCTGCCTGGCTGCTGGAGTGAGCTGCAGCCTGGATAAGTCACAGAGCACCACTGCCAAGCCCCATGCGGCGTTTTGAGCCTTATCAAGGCTTCTCAGGCTGCTGAGCTGGCAGCAGGCAGGAGTGTTCCAGCAGCTGGGCTTCTCCTGTCACTGAGTGTCTGTCTCCAGGAAATGTAGGCCAAGAAAAGCAGATGGGTTCTTCCAGCACTCTCCCACAACCTTTTCAGGGACTGACATGCATTGTCTGGACAGTTTACTGGCAACAGCACTGCTCTTTCCTGCTCTGAACAGTGTCAGGTTGTCCAGAGACTGAGACTCACCAGGAAAATGCTCCAGGCAGAGGCAGAGCCTGATCCTCCCCAGACGTGGCTGCTGGTGCCGGCTGATTGCTGGATTTCCATGTGTGTGCCTGGCCAGGTTTCTTGTATCAAGAACCAACAGTTCACAGTGAAACTTCAGAAAGAAGCTAACAAAAACCCCAAGCCCTTTCCCAGTCCCTTCCTCATGGAAGGAGCTGAGAGACAGGGTGGGATTTTTGGGATGTCCTGTGCAGGACCAGGGGCTGGACTCAATGATCCTGATGGATACCTTCCAACTCAGCTGATTCCATGGTTCTGTGATACTTGAGGCTGCCTGAGCACCAGCAGGTCTCTGAGGATTGGGGCAGCACAAAGTGTGGGCAGGATGCTCCAGGTGTGGCTGTTTCTTGAGGTTTCTGTCATGTCCCTCCTTGTCCATCTGGCACCTGCCAGAGGGAATTAAATGCAGTGACCAGCGTCTCTCATGTCCAGCCTTTCTGCTGTACCTTCACTCTTTGCCGTGCCATGGTTTCTGCACCAAACCCAAGAGAACTCAGTCCCCTGGGAGCGGGTCAGTGATCCAGGACTTGGGCTTTTGGTGATTGGAATAAATTGCTTCTGATTTAAGCAATTCCGGAAAGCTTCTGGGTAATTACCGTGACGTACCTAGTAACAGAAAGTCCTGATCTTGACTGCTTTATGTATTTTTATAACGAATTTCCTGCAGTGGCATCTGCTGGTAAGGTTAACAACTGCAGCATTTGCAGTGATGTGATGCAGGGTGGGACTGTTGGGTGTTAGTACAGGCACTAAGGAATGTTCTGCTGACCTATTTAAAATGCCATATCAAGGACACTTAAAGCTCTGAGTGAGCAGGCCTGGCCTTACAGCTGACCTTGTTTTGAGATGAAGGTTAGACGGGCCCTGGGTTTGTTCCAGCTGGAATTTCCCTGCACATCAAACTTTATGAGTTTGATTCTTTGCTTTAAATATCATGGACTAAACCCACTGATTCTTATTTACTTTAAGGATTTGCTTTCCTTGAATCAATGTCAGTGCTAGAACATCTCAGACCAGCTGAAGTCACTTTTCTTTAAGGTCTGTCACAAATGAAAAATGGCAGATGTGTTTCCCTAGTCAGGCTGGTTAATTTCAAACTTCTTCACTAGGATACGGTCCAAGGAAGGAATATGTCCCAGGACAGGAGCAATGCAAGCAAGAGGAGGGACTGAAGAGTCCTGAACACGTCTCCAGCTGTGTAAGCATTTCCCTGGCGCTCATCCAGATGTGTGCAGCCTCTCTGAGGTCACCTTGAGTTGCTGGCGCAGATGTGTGGAAGAGAGAACGGATGTCATGCAAATCATACTCCAATTAAGATTGCCGTGAAAACCCATCAAACACTGCGCAAGCCTGGGGAGTTGTCCTTCACCACTAGGGACAGACCTTGTTTTAAATGCTGAAAGAAGTCACTTTGGAGACAAATATTCAGTGATTTGAACTAAACAAGAAAAACTCTGCTTTATTCACCCCCAAGGGCCCCCACAAGAAAAGATACAGAGTCGGGGCAATCTCACACGTCATGCAAAAGAACACAACGTCTGCTTTTAAAGCAAAAGGAACTCACTGCTGATGTAAAAACATGCATTTGGTGCATTCAGTTCTGTTAACACACCTCTTTACATGCAAAATCACTGGTAAATGAGAAACAATCAGAAGCTTAAAAATCCTTGTAGCTCATTTTATTGTATAATTCAAAGCAGCAGTCTGGTACTGCTGTCTTTGAAGACCCAAATTATATGTTTGTTTTCAAGCTGCATATTTTATCTGAAATGGCATTAAATGTATTTTAAATAATAAGTAATTATTATAGTAGTAAATAAGTAATTACAAAAAAAAAAAAGGTGGGGGGGAAGCAACCATCTGAAATACATGTCTTTCCCCTGGGAAAATTTTAACTTGGCATGGTAGACCTGCACAGATACTCTTTGGGTTCAGTGTTTCAGATCTCTACAGAAGATATCTACCTGTTTTGTAATTATATGGTGAAACATTAAATTAGCTAGATGGGCCTACTACTGTACTGCATAACAATACCATTTACCTTTTTTCTGCAGAGTTTCAAGAGCCATTTGGACATGTAATTTATCCTCTACAGCAGGAAACAAGAGAGAAATGACACAGCAAAGTGCTGCTGGACCTTTATGGAGCCTATTGTGCATTGCAAACCAAATTGTTTTCAGTGTAATGTTTCAGAGCTGCAACAGCATAAATTCAGCGCAACTCAGACTATTTTAATAGAGAGCAATTTTTGTCTGAGCCGTGTCTGAGGTTTTCATTAAGGCAACTCAACAGGACGGATGCTTTGATACAGTATGTTACACTTTGGGAACACTACAACAGGATCTGTTCGGCAACAGAAGAACAAAAGGCATAAAAGCAGCTTAACGCTGACCTAAATAATCCAATATATTCCTTCTTAAAAACTCTTGCTGTGCCATCTGGGGGGCTGATTCCCGAGAGATTGCTGAAACTTCCTTTTGTTTGGAAAGCCCCTCGCTGCAGGGCGAGCACGACCAGAGCGAAAGCAGCGGGCTGCGGCAGCGCGCAGGAAACCATCGGTGGCGCAGGGACGGGCGCTGCCGGCGCTGTCATCGGCCACCAAAAAATCCAACAAAAGCCGAGCGAAACCCCTGGCCGCTTGCCCCACACCCCTCAGGTGCCACCAGCTTGTCCTGGGGGCCAGCAAGGGCCGAAGGAAGTTGGAAGCGCCGCTGCAGAGCTTCGCCCCAGGTGCCGGGCGTGGACGGGCTCAGCGCAGCAGCCCCGGCGAACCCATTTCCTTCCGAGCGGGGCTGAGCCGCGCTTCGCGTCTGCCTCCTCCTGCAAACTTCAGCCGTGAACTCTCTCTGAACCTCAGTCGCAGTTTCCATATTCGCCGTCTCTTTTGCTTTTCAGTAGTAAAGCCCTCCTTGCTAATCCACGTGCTGGGGAAGAGGCTCTGAATTCCCGCAGCCCGGCAGCCCAGGGGGAGAAATGGACGGGGAGTCCTGGAGGTACAGCTGGTGCCAGTACCTCAGGTTAGCTGTGCTTTGGGCCCTGTTTCTGGGAAGGTCCTGACCTGGTTGTTGGAATTACAGGAATTTAAATACGTGACACTGAAGCGTGTGCTGTTTATTTTGGGGAAAGGGAGAAAAGCAAGCAGTAAATGACCTGTAGGTGTTCCCTCACCCAGAAAATCAGAGGAACGAGCCTCTGTTCCTTTTGTCTAAGGCATATTCTTCTAGAGCTGATGCTGCTTTGCTGCATGTTTGTCTAGAAGTATCCCACTGTAAATGGGATACAGTAAAACCTGGCAGGCTTTGGGGTTTAGCATAAAATGCTGTATCTCACTCCAAAATCAAAATATGCACAAGTTGCTACCAAGTGCAGCTGATGAGGCCACAGGTGTAATGTTAAAGGGATGTTACTGCTTTTTCATGTGTAGCTTCCAGTATGTTAAAACTTTTAATTTTCTGAACACAGTCAATGCTTTAAAAATATCTTAAAAATATATATATTTCAATAATCAAAATTTAAACAATCATTCTGTCCTGAGCCTAAGGTTTAATCAGAATGACTCCTGCATTTTTGCCTAGCAAGAGAAAAACCTTCTAGAGAAAAATTTACTCCTGAATATTTTTGGAACTTTATATAAATCCACATTTTAAAATATTTCTGGTGCAGCTGAGGTCTGAAGCGATCTAGCTCAATTCCATACGTGAAGCAGTGGGGTGTGTATGTGTCTGTTGGTGATCTGAATTGGAGCTAGCCCTGAATGTACAGATTATAGGAATTAAAGAATTATTATAATAATAACAATATAAGAATTAAAAGAAATGCTAGTTTGATTCCCTCCTCTCTGAGTTGATCTTTCTACTCCTCAAAGCACATTTCAATAACCCTCTTGTTATCTTCCTCCGAGTTCCCGTATGCTATTATTGTTCTTATCTATATGTTCCCTTGATTATGGCACTGTCCTCTGAGCCTGTCATGGCTGTGGCTGCTTCATAAAGCCTGCAATTATTGCTCTGTGGGCTGCCAGACCCACTAATGATGCTGTGTTGGCTGTTGGTGCTGCGAGAGGCGAGGGCTGCGTGCTCACCCTGCAGAACGCGCTGGGAGCCGGAGCGCGGCTGGGAAGAGCAATGTAGGTCACAGCGGTGTCAGGATCCCTCTGTGGGGGCAGCGATGGTCCTGGGGGGGGTTGCATCAGCTTCACAACAACTGATTCCCTTGGAATCTCCTGGGCTTTCAAAAGGAGCAGATTCTTGTGTGTTCATGCTGTACCTTTTGATCTGTGCAGCACCCGCAGCTTCTGCTGAGATCTGCTCCCTCAGGGTCCTCAAGGTTGGTGTTTTCATGGACTCTCTCCAGAAAAAAATTCATCTACTTGTTCAAAGCATGCTGTTGTGAGCTGGATGCTGTTTCCTGGTGAAAGAGTGTGCCCAATTAGTTCCTCCTATTTGCCAGCCAAAGCAGCCTTCCCTGCTTTCAGCACTATGTGGAAGCTGAGGGTGGATCCAGTAAGCACAAGACCAATCCTTTCTGCGCTGCTCAGCATCTTCACTTGTGCATTAGCCTATGTGCAAACAGAGAACCTCACAATGCTGAAATCACAGATAAAAACTGGCACCTTTTATCGCCACAGACCAAAATTACCCTTGTAAAGTGGTAGAGAAATATTCCTGCATTTCAGGTCATTAAAACCATGTTGTGGAAGTACCATATAGTAAATAACACACCAGTGTTGTGGCACAGCAAATGCAGGCTTTGCTCTTGGAGGCCTCTAAGCAGCATCAAGTACAGGTGGGGAAGGAACAGACCATGGAAGAAGCATCAGGGCAAGATTTTATACTCTAAATTATTTCCCACAAACAAGGGTGGGAAGGGAGAAGGAGCAGGGATGAGAAGTGTCTGAGCCTTGGGGGGTTTTTTTTGTTTTTTGTTTGTTTGTTTTTTGGTGTTTTGTTTGTTTTGTTTTGGTGGTTGTGGTTTGTTTTTTGGTTTTTTTTACAGCCTGTTAAAAACCAACACCTTGTAAATCAGACTTGGTTTTACTCAGCTAAGCGGGGCATAAGCCCAAGAACAACATCTGAAGTAGGCCAGGATGAGGTCACAGCTGTGTGCCGGGGAAGACAGCACAAGCCCTGGCTCCCAAAGACATCACACACACATACATTCTCTCACAGGCTCCTGGCTTTGGAATCGAGCCCAGGGGTGCATCAGGAGACCACTGCAGGGAGTGTACCCCGGGCCATGCCTTGGTGGCAGCCAGGTCAAGCTGCTTTGCAAAGAAGTGCTGCCATTCTCAGCCAATGAGCCCTCGGTGATCTGCCAGTGACTGAGGAAAGCATAGAGGAAAATGATGAAACTCAAGCCTTTTATTCAGTCCTGCCTCTATGAAGCAGCGGTTTCCACTTCCACAGAAAATAAAAAAAAAAGCTGAATACTGTGAGATACCTTGTGTCTAGCAAGTACTTTCTCCCCTTCCCAGGAGAAGGCAGGGCTGGATGCCTTACAGCAGTTTTCCTCACAGATAATTAGCATGCTAATTGCGATGTGTTTAACACACACCTAGTGTGAGAGGTCACAGCCTGCACTGATTTCTTGGCTTTCCCCTGGTCTAATTGCAGTCAAGCCAGAAATCACATGTTCATGGTGCGAGACAGGGTCTGGTAAATGGTCTCTTGTGCTCTGAGAGTGTTATCCTCTCTGGTTTTGTGTGTGAGGTTGCTGTGGACGTGTGCTTTGCTGAGAAAAGTGTAATTTACCTTGAACTCTCCCAGTACTGTGTGGTCTTCCATCAGAGACGGCTGCTAATGATGCAAACCCTGCCCACAGCCGTGATCTTTACAGGCTGGCTTCGTGCACACACATGTGAACTGCTGATTCAGATGGATTTTTAATGAGGGGAGTGAATCCAAGAATGAAGGGAACTCACTTGCACAACCTTGGCCAACCTGCTGCTTCGTGAGACCTGGAGGCTATTGCAGAGCGCTGGTGCTGGACACAAAAGCACTCAGAGAACATCTCTGATCCCCAGGTGGGCATTTGAAAAGAGCAAACTGTGGCCATTTTAATACTGAGAGATATCTTTCAGTTAATAATATATTAATAGCACTGGCACAGGGCAACATTTCTCAACTCATACCAGTGCTGTATCATCAGCTTGTTAGATGTAGACAACAAATCAATCCTATTTTCCAGGTAGAAAGTGGAAAAATAGGTTTACCTCTGTCTGTCTGCCTCAAGTTGCACTTGAGGTGGTTTTCAGATGGCTTCCTCAAAGAGATAAAAGAAATACATATATTGAGAGGGCGGTAGATGCAGGTTCAGAAAGCACGTCATGAAGTCACCCAGTTCTGGTTCTGCAGTCACTGAATTGTGTGGTTTTATCCTATGATAAATATCCCCTGCAAGCTTTAGTAATGTAAGCTCTTTGAAGTGAGAGTTTCAACAGCCACCAAAGCTGTTACAGATGGAATCTGCTGCTACAATTTCAATAGATAAAATGTAGAGGAACCTTTGTTTCCTGAAAAAAATAATTTATCAAGCTAGTGAAACAAAGGAGTTTTTTGTTTGGGTTTGTTTGTTTGTTTGTTGTTTTGGTGGGTCTTTTTTTTAAGTGCCAACAATTCTTGGGGTTGTCCAGATATCAGGACAAGTAAACTGTGGTGTAAGGGTTGCTCTTCTTTCTTCTGTCTCTGTGAAAGCTTTTCCAAGGGGCCTCAGAAAGCACAGGAGAGGAAGAGCTGGCTGTGGCAGCAGGAAGATGGATTTTCCCCTAAACCCAGTGAGTGCCAGTTCAGAGCCAAAACCCTGTAACAACTTGCAGGGGACAGCTGAGAGGTGCAACTTTGAATGGAGAGGAGGGAAGAAACCGGGATAACTTGTGTGTGCCTTTTCCTTCCATGCTGTGAACAGGGTGCGGGCTGTTCATCCCTGAAACAAGCTGCTGGCCTGGAGCAGCCAATGTCACCAAGTCACAAAGGCAGGCCCTCAATGTAGGCACATCAAGTAGACAGGTGAGGGGGCTGTTGGGATCTGCTCAGTGACAATCACACACAAACTACAGCAGCTGAAATACGTATTCCAAAGGAACATGGAATTATAGTAGTACCCTTGAGGCTTGGGATAGCCCACAGCCTTAATGTCCAGTTGGACATGGATAATGCTCCCATGTTTCTTACCAGCACAGTACTCCAGCTTCCACAAATTCAGGTGGAGTTCTTATCCTCATTACCAAAACCAGATTCTTCCTAATTGATCTGTGTATTTGTTAATTTTACCCCTGCTATTTTAAAGTTATTTTGTTCTGTATCCTGTATACAAGAGAGCAAATACAGCGTAGACTAGAGTGCACGGGTGCCACAGCTGTGAATAAAGTAGCTGTGCTTTGTGCAAAAGATGTCTAATTCATTATAGAGTTTCTCCTCTCTGCCTTGCCCAGTTTTTCCCCCATCTGTATGGTCCTGCAGGAAACCACTCCCTGAGACCACAAGGTGAAGCTCAGAGGTAGCTTGCATGATCTTGGTGTCTGTGGTTTCTTTGAGAATGTCTCTAAAAGTTATTTCTACTGAGAAGTAACAGCTTGAATTTGAAAAAAAAAAAAAATTAAAAAGAAATAATCTGTAACTTGTGGGGATGGTCCCAAATCAAAGCCCCTCAATACTTTAGGTTGGAAACTGGTCTGTATGGTTGTGGTGTCACTGCAGTAATGCTGCTCTGGGAGGGGCACAGCGTTGCTTCTTCCCTCCCTGTGCCCCTGCTGTGCCGTGCAACCCAGCACTCACACCCTGAGCATGAAATTTAGGGAGCAGGAATGGCTGAGGGTTTGTTTTGCTCCTCACATGAAGCTACACATCCAGAGCACAACATCAAAGCTCAGCTCCGCTCCCGTGCCGCTAGCGTAGATGTTCGGCAAGTTTGGCTGCTTTGTAATGGGATAATGAGAGGTAGGAAGATATATGCAAACAAGTAATGAAAGAAACGAGATAGATTAAAATCAAAAGCTTGAGGTGCTTTTTTCCCCCTTTCTTTCTCTTTTCTTACTTTTTTTTTTCTCTTTTTTTCCCTTCTCCTCTTTTTTCCTTTCTTTTTTTTACCTCCTTTCTTTTCGTGTTTTGTTTCACATTTACACTGTGCCATGTTCTCAGATGGGGTAATTTGCAGGAGCTTAGGAGAAATTGCTGTGACAGGCAGCATGGCTGAAGACTGTATCTCAGAACTTCCCTCCCTGGAGCAGCTGCTCAGGATACCAGGGATACAATACTTTTCCTGTCTGAGAAATAAAACAATAAGGCTCAAACACATGGCTTCTGGAAGCACTTACACGCAAGCTTCTTACACGTTGAATGTGTTGAAACTATAAACTAGATTTTAAGAGGGTTGAGCAGATTTCAAGTAAAAAGTACTTTCAGGAATTTCAGAGAAGTGTCATAGCTGACTTTACCATATAAATTTTGGATTATAAAATTTAAAAAGTGTTTCTATCAACACACACATATATATATATAACACATGGGGGGTTTATATTATAAATCACATCATTCTGCAGAGCTGTAGAGTAATGAATTCTATAGCAGTAATATATTGGGGATTATTTGCAATATATAGCCTATATAACGAGATAAATTCGCAGTTACAGGTTTCTTATGTATTTATAAACAGTTTCTTGCATTTTCATAAGCCCATAAGCTCTGATTTGTTTTGATTATTGAGTTATAGACAACTTCTCTCCAGCTTATGACTCCATTCCTCTCAGGCCCCTTGGGAGCTGGGACACTTTGTTTGCCTGCACATGAAAAGCTATGGCAAAGCCAAAATAGCACGACCATGCTAATAAAAATAAGGCAGAGGAAAGAGGATGAGTAGGCATAAGTCACTAAAGACTAGCAGAGCTCTCATTTTGCAAAGGGAAGTCAGTGGAAATATTTGGTGCTGACTTATGGACACCTGGGGAGCACGGAGGGAAGCAAAGCAGAATCTGGGCTCCCTTTGGTCTTAAAAGTGATGATTTTAGCTCCTTCTCCACGCCCCTGCAAGGAAAGGAAAGTTTAGACAAGTACAATTAACAAGCAAAGCAACTGAATAAATACAAAGTGGCCAAAGGTATTCCAGTTTTCTGAGGGGCTGTATACAGTAACCAGGGATAGACTGCGGTGTGGAGAGGGATTTGATGCTTTGAAAAGAGGAAATTCCCCTCTCCCAGCAAAGGAAACATGCCGCGCCTCAGAAGGCTCAAGGAGCACTTAGCTGCTGTGTGCAGGAAGAGAAAAGCATTTCATTTTGAACTTGAAAGCAAAACTGGGTTTCACGTGAACAGCAGAGCAGCAGCGTCACTGGCAAAGTTCGCACTTTGGGTGAGCTGCTCAGTTCCTTCACTGAAATGTAAATATGTGGGCAAGAAAGAATATACAGAAAAGCCTTTCCCTGAGGTTTTCCTTTGAAGGAATGGGAGAAGCCTCCCCAGATTTTGTGCATTTATGAAATAGAACTTTTTGAAGTAAGGGCTGCAGAGGAAAGGGGGAACGGTGAGAGATGCTGGATCAATTGCTGTCTACAAACTGGCTTTAGTGGTCTGAATATTATGGTGTTTCTGAAAAACATATTTTCAAGCCAAGTGATGCTGATTTATGCACAGAAAAAAACCCCTAAACAACTTTCCTTCAAACTTGAAAGTGCTGTAAAACACCAGCTTTGAAGCAAGGCTTGAGGATGCAGTGATGATCTCCTGATTTCTGTTTGACCTTGCCTGCTGCAGCCTGTAAAAGCAGCCCTGGCTTTTTTGGCTATCAGGAGCTGCTCTGCAATTCTGCCTGGATTTTATCTTTTTCTCCCTCCTTCAGGTGAAAGCTCACGGGATGTCTCAGTGCTGAAGTGGCAGGTGAAGATGGGGTGGTTGCTGCACCTCCACAGAACCTGAACTCAGCCAGTCCAGGAAATGGCTTTGCAGCCACCACAGCTTCACCAAAGGCTGGTGCAATGTCAGCAGAGGTTGTAACTGGGGGAAATGTGCTCTGAGAAATGTCATTATATATAGCAGAGAGGAAGGGAACAGAGAAGTAACCAAGCAAGCTGGGTATCTTTTTGATTGCGGTGTGTTTTTCAGCCTCACTTGCCCAATCACGTTTGCACCACGAGACCCTCCTGCCACGTGCCCTCACCAGGGCTGTGTAAGACAAGCAACACCAGTGCTTTACAGGAAGAACCTCTGAGCCACACAACAGTGGCTTTTTCTTCATGAAACAAGTGAGAAAAAAGGTAAATACTCCAGTGCAGCACAAAGTTATGCACAGTTAAGACCTGTGGGTGTTCCAGCAGGTGGACTTGGGCACCACGACGGGCCTGGCTGCTGTAGCAGGAGAGATCCATCCAGGCCAGGTCAGCCAGAGCCATTTTGAAGGGAAAGCACAATTTAAAAAGTAAAGAGAGTGAGTCATGTTGCCTGTTGGCACAAATGCAAAGTACTTAGGAGCAGGAAGTGTCTTTGTTTTTGCACAGGGGAGTGTGCTCAGGTCAGGTTATCACTGAGGTGCATTTCTCACTAGCAAAATAAGGGCTTGCTGCAGCAGCATGACCATCCTACCCAGCAGGGGGAAACAATTTCATGCAGTTCAGTATCACATACCCAAGATTTTGCTTTTTGTATTTAATGCTGTATTTAACAACACCGAATCTTAAACCACCATCCTGCCACCTACTGCTCATGAAAATGGCAGATGCAGTGTGTACACTGCAGTCTCACTTTGGCCTCAAAAATCTCATCAAAGCTCTTTGGTTTTGGTGGACTGATCAGCTCTGATCAGCACAAGTTAGGAAAAATATCCTGTGAGCCATCTGAATTGCTGTACTGGGACTCTCAGTCAGTGTAACGATGTCTGCAGCACCACCAGCTTTCTTGAAGAACAAAGTGCAGTTTCCTTTTGTGTGCTGAACAAACAAACATTGTGTGGGAATTAGTCCTAACAGATTTTTTTTTTTTATATCCAAGTCACTTTTTTTTCCAGAACACTGACCCTTGGGAATGCCTGGTTTATGGCACTCAAAAGCTACAGAGGTATCCATGGTGGAAACAACTATTACAATAATATCAGGGATGGTCCTGCAGTTGAAATTAAGCATAGAATTGTCTGAAAACTGGTAGTTTGCCTAGTGCCAGAATTCATTATGAATTTGGTGTTTAGTATAGTTTAGGTTAGGAATCATCCTAACTATCCTTTCTCCTTTGATTAAATGAGAAGTCTGCCATTAGGCTCTGCTTGCCGTAATTCATGTTTTGGGCTGAGCTCATCCCGCCTGGTAAATGGGAACACTGAAGAGAAACAGGGGAGAGAGACAAAGAAAGGACTCTGAAGGATCTACCTTTGCTGCTTATCTGTGTCCAGTTACTGGCTCACTCAAAGTTTTCACATTGACAGTGTCTTTCAGTAATTCTGTTCCAGCTGTTGGATGCTCAGTGCTTAACCAAGGATCTGGACACAAATTTGTTGTTGTGCTGTAAATGGTCCATATATAAAGCCACAGCCAGAACATACATAGGTAGACTGTAAAATGTAGGGAAGGAAGGCAAGAGAGATTTGTGGAGATGAGGGAGGTGTAGGCTTGTCCATGCAAATTCTGCCCTGAAGCATCTTGATTCATTTACTGAAATTGCTTCTAACAAGACTAAATCTATGTGGATATACTTGACACAAGGATTTTAAATGTTAAGCAGTGAACAATGCCTAGGATGGCACACTTCTCTTACACTTACTACTAATACTTCTGGAAATCCTGAACTTGATGCACACATGCTATTTTGGTTTTTAGAAATCTCTTCTAAAAAGTAAACACCATGTCTGAATCAGTTTAAACCCTCCATCTTCATAAACTGCAGTGGGTACATTAAGTACATGCGTATATATATTAACATGTCATTAGAAAGATAGATGTTTAAGTTCAAAGAGTTAATTAATATTTTAATTACTGTGTTTTAAAAAGTTATAAACAGGACTAGTTGAACAGGTTTATTCAGAGAAGAAGTCAATTTTATTGAGAGTAGATATGCAGTGATATCAGCTCCTGAAGTCAAAATATGTGAGCTCATCGTTCACTAGATGGATCGAGCTGATTACTTCATTTATCACTTCGGGTTTAGGCCTGCATGTTTGGAGTAATTAATATTTTTTTTCTTCTAGAATAAGATGAGAGGTGGGATGACAGCAGTAGCACCAAACACAAGAGGCAGAATATAAATGCCATGTTAAATAAAATCATATCTTTGGTGTCTGTACTCTGGTAAGAATTATCACCTATCCTACATATCCCAGTGTTATAAATATTTGTCACAAATATTTATATACCCTAGTTATTTTCCTTAAATATTCCCCCATAGTGCAATGAATTTTTAACACAATTCAGAAAACTGGAGGTGGGTGCAGTATTGTGCCTTGATGCAGGGCCTTGTTTGCCACTGATCCAGTCAGCAGCTTCACTGTTGATCCCTGCCTGGCTGTCCCATGGCTCCGATGCCTCTTCACTCCAGACCAGCAGCCTCTTCAGCCTGTTTTACAAATAAATAAGCTTGAAATGTCACCCTCACCTTACTGCAGTGAGTTGTGCACAGTGCCAGCCATGGGCATAAAAATCATGCATTGGTTGCAAAAGTAAGGCTGGAAAGTTAATGGCTTTTCATTCTTTATCTATATACATATATATTTATGTGTATTATATACACACACATGCACATATATATATGTATACTTGTTTGTGTTGACACTTCAAAGCCTTTGGGCTCTGTCTGTTTTGCATTTGCCACGTGTTTAATTTATTTCTTTTTCCTCAGGTACCTGAGTGCCTTCATGTTTAGGGATGTAACATTGTTCATGTGCCAGAAGTGGGGATTGAGGCCAAGTTTCTCCTCTCGTGCAGGACAGGTTGTCACACAGGAACCAGGAAAAGGTAGCCTCTGTCCCTCCCATCCTGTGGAGATCCCTGCAGAAGTCACTCTGCTCTGTAACCTCTTTCTGAAGACTAAGCATACAGGTTTAAAAGCCAGAAGACTTCTGGGAAACTGCTTGTGAGTCAGCAAGTACCCAGGCGATGATCGTGGTTTTTCTTTGTAATCAGAATAATCCATTTAAAATTTAAAGTTTTCTATCTTTCTCGAGAATTAAGCCCACTTTCTGCTTAAATATTTACAACTTCTTCAAGCACATAACTTTGCCACATAGAAATGGGTCTGTTTTACCAATACTTGGAAATCCTGTAGTCTGTGTTTTCCATAAGGCTTCAGAAACTTGATTGTCCCAAGGGCTTTCTGCTGGAGTAATTTAACAGCCCTGCTGCAAAAATGGCAAGGTAAGCAGCCCAGCAGAAGATACAGTAGCCAAAACTCTTATCTCAAGACCCATTTCTTGGAGAATTGCATCAACTTCCCTCAGTCAATAATGAGTCTTATTTATAAATGCACATACAATACAGAAAGGAAACTCATTGCACTGTTGTGGAGATCAAAGTTTCAATGTGCTTTTTTTCTCCTCCTCCTGTTTAGAGAACTGGAGTCAGTTTGCATGTATCTGTGTCCCTCTTCTTATTGCTGAGCCCAGCATGGTTGATAGCCTTGAGTATTTTTTTAAAGCTGTTTCTAAAGATAAACATTTTGCTAAACCTCCCAGAATGCAAGTGTTCAATTTAATTGGCCCAGAGCAGCACTGTTTGTTAGCAGGCTGCTCCTTTAGAGGTGGCTTGAAGTTCCAATTCGCTACATCATGAATTAATATATAATGAGAAACTTTCTCCGTGCTCAAGGGTGGAATCCCTGCCTTATTGAGGTCTGTGCAAACAAAACCTTTATTGATTTAGTTAGGTAACATTCAGAGGTTAATCCCAAATCTCCCACTCCTTTAATAAGAAGCATTCTACCACTGAAAAAAATTAGGAAGGAAATTACATATACTAATGGAATAATCCCCAAAATGCCTGAGCACACTCACAAACACCTTCAAGAAGTGGATCATCAGCTTTTCAATGTTTGAGAATCAGAGAGGAGAAGAGTTTTGTTCACATGCAGAATTCAGTCTGCCTTCCCTTCCAGTTGTGCTTTGTGATGTGACACAGTGCATGTGTTCTTCATCACCAGCTTGGCTACAGCAGGTAAGAGCTTGGCTTCATGTCAGGAACACAGCTGCCAGCCAGGAATTTTCCTCCCCTTTTACAAAAAGTAGATACATTTTCACTGGACAGGCTGGGATGCTTTGATCAAATATGATACTAGAGAGAAGGAGAAAGAGAAAGCATATATATATATATACACACACACATACATGAATTTGTATATATGGCATATACATATAGAAAATACACACACACACATATATATATATGAATATATATGAATACAAGGGTTGTTTAACAGACTATAAACCCCACCACATTACTATGAGTCTTTTGGGTGTTTTCTTCCACTGAAGCAAAGGCCTAATCAGGAGAGGAAACAGAATTTTATTACCCCACCCACCCCTGTAGCCTCTGCTAAGCCATTTATCAGAATGTTTCTCAACCTTCTCGTGTTGGCAGCTTTAGGTTTTTGCAACTTTTTAGGGTTTACAGGTGATTATGGTGGTGCTGGACTAGGGGATATTGAGGATCTCTTCCAACCTTGATGATTATGGGATTCTCATTAAAATGAAAACCTAGAGAATTATTTTCCTAGTTTTACATTGTGGGATTGAGATGCTTTATTAGATCTTGGCAAATTTAAGACCTAACTTGCAGCAGATCATTTGGTGGTGGTGATGCTGACTGGATTTCACATTTGTCCCGTTTTATAGTTGTCCTGTGATGGTCCCATAAATGCTTCTGAAATAAGTTCTGTAATTTGTTTCTCTCAAATGCATACCAATTATCACTGGCAGAATTGCAACAAACAGTTCTTAGTGGCCCAAGAGGTTTCTAATCCAAGTACAGTAAACAATCCCAAACCCAAACCATTTGTCTGAAGGCAAGTTTATTCTCTAAATGAGACTTCAACTGAAACCCTCCATATTTAAACATATTAATTGTAGGCCTCTGCTGCCAACAAAATGAAACCGGCTCGTTCCAAGCAATACCTACTGTAATTTAGACCAAACTGCTGAAAACAGTTCTTAACATTATAGTTGTAAACTTTGCAATAGTAAATAGAGCAGAAATCTTAGCTGGAACCAAAAATATTCATTATCTGAAGCCAGAAATCAAGCTTCACTTGCACTCTTTTGTGCAGTAAATTATCAAATGTCTTTCAGATGAAGCTGATTGCCTTAACATAACTAAAACCCAAATTTATTCTGACTGCATTTATTAAAATTATGCTTACATTTGGCTCTGGTTTGACTGGGTAGCTTTTAACCTCCTTTAGACATCTTTTACTGCATCACGTAGTACAAAATACAATGAATGCTTGACCAACTAAACTGGACCTCTGTGGTAAAAAATAGGGGAGATACAAAATGTAATTTAAAAAGAATTGCTTGCAAAAATTAAAAAAATCAAGGATAAGATAAGCAGAATAAATAATATAGATATTTTTTAAAATTCATCCAGGAAGTCCCATTTCCTGCAATCACTTAGAGAAAAAAGGAAGCTTGCCATACTCTTAATTCAAAAATTATAGCTAGAAACTTAACCCCCAATATAAATAAACAGACAAACCAACAACAGCAAAAACAACCCCCCAAATATAATTATGTCTCAGACAAGTCAAGCTCATGACTACCATGGGGCCTGTTTATGTCAGTTCATTTTGGCTGTGGTTTTTTTTTTGGTCTGGGTTTCTTTTTGTTGGTTTTTGTTTGTTTGTTTGTTGTTTTTTTATTTTTTAATTTTATGGTGATGTAGCTATTGTTTCTCTTTTTTAGGGTTCTTTTTTTATCTGAGATTTTTGCTGTGTCTGCATGGCACTGGCAGTTTTCTGTACGGGACAATGGTGGTCTTGTCTTTTGAGAATTTCCCTTCATTTAGGAAGCTTTATTAGGACAGAGCATCTAATTGTTAGCCAAATTTAGAAAATTTGGGAGGTCCATAAAGATTGTGCGGACACAAACATGTCTGTATTTCACTCTTAAAGCACTTCACCACTTTTAAGATCCCAACACTGGAAACAACTTATTTGAATACTAAACCTCAGTGTTAAGGACGATTTGTTAACTTTTTTACAACACAGTTTGTTTCTGCCTGCTCAAGTATTGCTTAGACTTCCTGATTTCAAAATCTGGCCAGGAACTCAAATGGCCTTTCTGGAAAAGCTGCCCCAAAAGCACAGGGGTAACCACGCCACAGGCTGCTGTTTTTTAGCCCCTTATTTATTTTCCTTTTGGAGAGAGTGAGTGTGCCTTTACTGCACTTTTATTATCGTATTTGTACCACATTTTGGCTTTCTCGAGTGCTTGAGTTGCAGGGCTGGAGGGAGCGCAGCCTGTTGTTCTGTCAGTGTAGGAGCACCTGTCGTCTCACCGCTTCAAAAGCCTCCTCTGCTTTTTTGCCCGTTTTTATTTTTCTTTTGGAGGGAGTCAGGTGTTTTCAGTACGTTTTCACCGCCCTTTTACCACATTTTGGCTTTGTTTAGTGCGGGAAGAACACAGCCTGTTGTTCGGTCAGTGTAGGAGCACTCGCTGCCTCGCCACCTCCGCTTTTTCGCCCTTTTCAATTTTACTTTTTGAGCAAGAGGGGATGTAGTTTTCTGCATTTTTTCTACATGTTGTCATTGTTGAGTGCTGGAGGTGGAGGGCTGGAAGGAACACAGGTTGTTGTTCGGACAGAGTAGGAGTACTCGCGGTCTCGCCGCCTCCGGCTCCCCGAGTGGTCCGTAAACAAAATCCTCGGTTTTGTTTACACGGGCGGCGGTGCCTGGGTGGCGCAGGCGGTCTGAGCCTGCCCCCATCGCCACGACGGGGCCCTTTCCGCCCCGTTCTCCCTCCCCTCCCGCCATCGCCCCCCGTGAGGGAGGGGGCGGGGG
>VXBN01002742.1:0-53963 GCA_013397395.1 Sinosuthora webbiana | reverse complement strand
GGGCGGGGCCGGGGGCCGGGCCTCGCCGGCACGTGGGGCCCTTCCTGTCAACAGCGCCCCGCCGCTCCCGGGCCCGCCCGCGGCCTTCTGGTTCCTGCCGCCTCCCCTCCGTTCGCGGGGTTTCCGGCAGAAAGCTGCTTTGCACGAGGGTTGATGGGTTGTTGTTTTTGCCTCGAGGGTTATCTGCGCTTGTTTGTAGTGGTGAATTATGTTGGCTTGGACAGGGATAGGTGCCTCCACCGTTCTGACGGTGAAGAGCTAGAAATGTGGAGAGAGTTATGTTGTTTCTGAGCAGGTCCTGCACAGCTCTCTTTGGTGAATTCAGTAGTAATTTTCCGTGTATTGTTAGCCTTGGCTGTCAGCGTTTTCTTTATTGTCCTGCATTTCTTCTTGCATTCAACTGGCTCCCTCCTCTGACATCCAGAACGTTATCTGACAGTGGTGAGATGTCAGAATTATTAAATGGAATCACTGAGTGTGTGTGAGCTTTGCTCTTCCAAGAAGGAAAACTTGTTTAGTGTTTATTTATTCTTAAAACTGTGTACCCAACTTCTCCCCATTGGGTGTGATCTCCCCGTGGCTACAAGGTAACAGTCATCACTTTCTCCACACTGAAATATCTGCCCACCTATCTACTGAGAGAGTCATTAAGAAGACCAGAAATGCATGTGTGGGGCAATATGTTTCTCAGCCAAGTTTCTTTTTAATTATTTCATTCTTGTTTGAGTCAGCAGAAACTTTTATTCTTTACCAACTTTTAAAGCTTCAGGGAGATTTGCATTAATTGGCTTGGCTTGGTATGGGATACAAAGTCCTTTTGATCCTTTCTCTTAGGCTCTAGATTCCCAAAGGAGAATAGCATTGGTTCAGAAAATACAGATTTCATCTCCTGAGTAAGTGAGTAAGCTTGCAGACAGGTGTGTGAACAGTGCAGGGCTCATCGGATGAGATAACATTCTTTGGATTCGTGTTTTGAAGCCCTGGGAATTCAAAAGTTTGTGCAGAACTACTGGAAATATTAAGCTGATGTCAGCTGATACCATGAAAATTCCCAGGGGTGTGTAGAGCTTGAAAGAGCAGTAAGTTAAAAATGTAAACTCTCAACCAAATTTTTTTCTGAAAGACTTCCTGTCTTTTCTGATGCCAGTAATTGTGTTTGTTATCTGAAGAGATGGAGGCTGCCTTTAAAAGGTGCAGCTTTTTGAAGTGGGATATAAGGAAGGAGGATTACAAACCTCCCTCACAGGAGGCACTGGGGTGCAGAACGAGGTGATTATTTTTGATAGGATAAGAAGTTGCATTTACTTCTTTTAATTTTTAATATTTGAGCTTATTATTAAGCTGTAATATTTAAGGAAAAGAATTGAAAAATGCTTAAGTTTTCCCATTAATAGGATTGTTCATTGCTTTTGAGTCAGAAGATATTTCCACTTGCTTATTTATTATTTTGGGATCTCATATTGGTGATATCTACCTCAGGCTGAATTACATGACATTGATTTAGCAACAGGTCTTTCAGCCATACTTTAAATTTTTTAAAACTGACTTCAGTTCCTTTTGAGAACAAGGTTGGAGGAAGGGAAGGTCTTTCTGCCTTTTACAAGAATTAAATCATCAAGTTACTTTTTCTTTGGGCTTTGTGTTTGTATACAGAATTGCTGGGTTTTGAAATCAGACAAAGAATTGCATTTTATTATCCCTATGAAATTGTATCTGAATTCTGAAGTGGTTGGTATAAATTGGAAAAGCCAGTGTAGGTGACCTTAGTAACAACTTCATGAAAACATGTTACCTTTTTTGAAAAGGATTCACTCTCCAAAGATTCTGTTTTTACACCTTTGTCTGCGGGTCTGCCAGCTCTGTGCTGCCTGGGCTCCGGGTTTGTGGCTGTGCCTGCCAGGCTGCGGCAGGAGAAGCTGCAGCCGAGGGGAAATGCAGTCACGGCTCCGGCTGCGCCAGGGCAGCCCCCGTGTCCACACCGTTTATGGAAGAGCACAGCAGGAAGAAGCTGTGGCTGCGGGAGCCTGGGGAAGAGCAGACATGGATCTCCGAAAGAGCTGCTTTTTGCATGGGAACACCGGGCAGGGAGACAGAAATGGGGATTGAGAGCAGGTTTAGCAGAGGTGGCAAAGAGGAACCGGAACGGGGTTGGTGAACAAGGGCAGAGAAGGCAGAAAACCCACAAAGACTCCAGGACAGGGGGTAAGGAGAGAGTGGAGAATTTGAAATGAAAATATGGAAGTCATAAGAAAGAGGGCTATGACTTTGAAGGGGTTAAGCTGACTGGGATAAAAGAAAGTTGGAGTGGGAATTCAGAAAGAATAAGACAGAAACAAGAAGCAGTAGTTAGAAGGCAAAAGAGCTGGAGCAGCACGTGCCTAACAAGCACAGACTAGAACTCATAATTTTTCTGACTGGCAAGTGTCAGTGAAACCAAGTTATAAAACTTTTTTTTTCCTCCTCCTCCTTCAAATACTACACAGCAAAGGAGATGGCCAGATGTTTCTGTTCTGGAGCAGTTTGAAGTATTAGTAATAAAATCCATATGAGGGAATTCTGCTGAGTTATTTTGGGTTTTGACTAGGAGAGCTACACAGGTGTAACATTTAACAGCAATGTCAGAAAATGCCAGAATGAATGTTGACTGTAAAACCTCACTGAGCCCCAACCCCCAACGTGTGGTGAAGGTCTGTGATTGAATATTAACAGTTTTTTTTCCCCCAAGAATCTTAACTTTTCACTGCAGGTTAGTTAATAAGTAATGATTATCTAGGTAAAGACTCATATTTACCTTAGCTTGTTTGGCCTCACATTTTATTTGTAAAGCAAACAAGTTAAAGTGAAATGCTTTGACACCAGCATTTTGTGGTGTCTTGTCCTTGTCACCCCCTCTGAGTTCTGAGTTGGTTGTTCACCTGGTGCCAGTACAGATGTTAGTGTATATTTTACTTTAGGCTTTTAAGGAAGTCTCACTTGATACATTGAGATTAAAAGTATATTCTGCTTCCCATACCTGTTTTCAGAAGGCAATGACACAACACAAAGCACTTTACAAACAGTTCTACAGGACTTCACACTTATAAACAACTTTCTCTAAGCTGTAGTTGTGGTTTTTCCTAGTACCTGGTGGGGTGATCCAAGGGAAGCAGTCACACCATGTTTTGCTAGTATCAAGTAAAAACCCGATGGTGCAGACAAGGGGGATAGGATTTAGTTTTTCAGGTTGCTGTGTGATTGTTTTGTTGCTGTGCTTTGTTTTCCCACGGAGCCCTGGAAAAGGCATTATGTCCTTGTGCTAAAAAGAAAAGAAAAATATTTAATCCAGACAGGAGCTTAAATTCTGAAGTTTCCTAACTTTTGAGTGTTTGGCATAATAAATTGAAGAAAGTGTGTAATGTAGCTGTAGGTGTTGAAGAGATTGGGGATGTTTAGTGTTTAGAAATCATCACTTCTGTCACTTCTATAGAACCACAGGAAATGAGGGTTAGAAAAAAAACTTCAATTACATGTAATTTGCATTTCCCTCTAGATAAGATGAGGTTCATGATGTAATTTTGGTCAAAGATGTGCTTTGCCTGATGATGGAGATTGTATATCATAGTCCAGTACTGGTCTAACACATCTGAATGCTTTTCCAGAACATGCAGCTTCAATCTTGTCTCTATTTAAAGACTATTTCTTCTGTCTAGTGTTGGTTTGGAAAAGAGATCCCTGCTGGTTTCTTACCACACAGCCTTTTCCCTATTGAAAGCGGAGACTTGTTGCAAGTGTCCCCTTTTCAGTTACCTGATACAGAGAGTGGGGAAAGCGAAGCCTAGTGTGTATCTGTCCTGTGGAGTGACTGATTTGTTTTCCAGGGATTGTGTTTGGAAAATGCCGAGCCGGAAGTTCGCTGATGGCGAGGTGGTGATGGGCCGTTGGCCGGGAAGTGTCCTGTACTATGAGGTACAAGTGACCAGTTATGATGATGTTGCTCATCTTTATACTGTCAAGTACAAAGATGGAACTGAACTTGCACTGAAGGAGAGTGATATAAGGGTGAGTACACGTGTATTTAATTATCAGTACTTCAACTTAGGACTGGGTAGTTATTTTTAAAGTTTTTGTTAACTGTGTCTTCAAGGAGTTGGTGCTAAATAAAAGTTTCTTTCTGTGCGACACCTCAAGTAGAAGTTCAGAATGACCCCATCTTTAAGTATCATGGTGGTTCTGTTTCTGTCAAAAAAAATGTAATATTTTTGAGGAAAGCCAAGTCTGATCCTTCAGGAACTCTACAGCATGGTTTTTCATGAAAAATTGGTTTGGGTACCTTACAAAGGTAGTGATCAGTCCGCTGATATTAATTTGATGGTTTTCCATCTCTAAACAAGAAAATTTGATAACAAATGGGAAGATGCAGTTAAATGTCACTGTAAATATGAACAGTGCATGGTAAATATGAACAGTGCATGCCCCTCAAGCACATACTTACAACATCTGCAAATAGCTTTTACTGGTTTAGGTCCTCAAAGGCTTCATGAGGTATTTTGTTGTATTTGTGACAACTACAAACCCTTGAGAAAGGTTTGTGTCATATAAGCGCATTCCTTTCTCTTTACATATCTTTGTTATTTCTTTTTTTTTTTTTACTAATAAAGGCCTTTAAAACTTCACAGAAGTTTCAGTTGAAAAAAAACCCTGTTTGAATGTTCACTGTAGTTCATTCCTGTGTCCTGTTCTGAAACCTGCATAGGTTCAAAGCCAGTGTGTGTCTTTATGTGAGCTATAGTGTCGCTTCTTGGTGGCAGTGTCCATGCCCAGTAACTGGCCTTCTCTTTTGGGACCAAAATGTTTCTGCCTTGAGGCGGGCAACTGTTTTCACTGTTTCAAGACTTTCTGACTTGATACTTCTGCCTGCAGGTTAGCTGACTCAAGCTGGGAAAATGTCTTTCTTTGTCATGAAACATCTATGCATTATAAAAGTTGCATTGTGGAGATTTTACATGGGGAAATCAGCATTGTAGACTTCACAGAGAAATCAGACCGTGCTTTTGGAGTAAACTGTTTATGAAATCAGTTACCAGATAGAATGAAATTATTAGGCTGCTTTGGGGTGTTTTAGGGTTGATTTGCTCTGTGTTGCCTCGCACAGATGATGAGCATGCATTGCTATGCTATGTCAAATGCATTAATAAGCTGAGTAGTGGAAGTGAGAGCTGCTTCTGAGGGCTTTAGAGACAGCTCTCAATTCTTTGCACAGGATTGAGAGCGTGGTGTGCTTAACAGCTTGGTGCTCACTTTGGTAGCTTATATCCATAGCCTGATTTCTGTAGCTTCAACAGGAATTGCCAGCAGCAGTTGGACTTGGAACGGGCTTGTTTGGGAATTGCCAGCAAAATGAGTATTCTGCAGTTGCTCTTTCTTAACAGCCTTTGTAGAGCATCTGTATAGGAAACACGAGACAGATCTATGGAACTGCATGCCAGAGTCCTCATCACAAACCCCCCGTGTTTCTAAAATTGTTCTGTGGGACACAGATAAGATTTTGCTTTCTTTCCATCTTTCTTCTAGTCACAGTCATCATTCAAGCAAAGGAAGAGCCAGTCTTCTTCCAGTTCTCCCTCCAGAAGAAGCAGCAGCAGGTCTCGCTCTCGCTCTCGGTCTCCTGGCCGGCCAGCGAGGGGCAGGCGTCGTTCTGCTTCCCAGAGCAGGGAACACAAGGATGACAAAAAGAAAACCATTCAGGAGACCAGCCTAGCTCTGCCGGTATTACTTCTGTTTGTTGGGTTTTTGTGGGGGGGGTTTGCTGGAATTTTATTAAAAAGAACTTTTGCTATTTGTGAAAGATTGGGTTTATCATTGTAAAAGCCAGCTGCAGTTCATGTTCCCTGGACAGCATAATTACCTCCAAAAGTGTATCTCAGAACTGCCTTTTTTATTTTTTTTAGAAATAGGGTTTCTAGTTTGCAAAGTTTGAGGAAATTCTTGACAGGTAAACCAAGGTTATAAAGTTCCACTTGTATTTGGTGATACTGCAAACTTCTCAGAATCCAAACACACACAAATTCTTAAATATTTAATATTGAAGTCATTGTTAGCCATGTTGCTTCCGCTGGTGAAATGGGGCACAGGGGGTTAGCTGACTTTTAGATGTGTTAATTGGTACATAGCAGGTAGGTATTAGGACTTGAAATAAAATAAGTTTTGTAACCGTATACAGTTTGTTACAATAGTAGTGGAAAATACGCAGTGTGGAATATTTAAATGTGGCCTTGCTGGTGGATAATATGCAAAACTGGTTTCATTATAAAAACAAACCTGTAAGGATTTCTAAGTTTACCAATATCTGGTATTTAGCTGAAATTTATTAGGTTTGTTCTTAGCATTTTTGTGAAGATTGAGTGCTAAAAATGGGTCTGGTGGTTTTAAGTAAAGAGGAATAGAAGTGATGTTTCTCTGAGGAGAAACACCATTTCTTCCGCCTCTTGTGCCCTTGAGATGGCTTCTCACTTGTCTGAGACACAGTCCCTTGAACTGCAAATGCATTCTGCTATCTGTTGAAAATGAACAGGTTTAGTTAGGTTTCAGCTAAACTAAACCAGATTAATATAAACTAGCTAGATAGGTTTAGTAAATTGCTACTCTTGGGCACTGAAACAGTTGTGGGGTTTGTTTTGCAGTGAGCTGCTTTGAGCTGTGTGACCCAGTGCCTGTGGATCACAAGCTGGTTTAAGTAGTTTTTTAGACAGCAGCTACTGTTTACTTTTTGTACTTTGAACCTTTTGGGATGAAAGGGTTAAAAAAAAATCTTTGATGGTTTTGTCCTGGCTTCTGTCTGATGAGTAGGATTGATCTGTTGGCTCTTGTATGACTGGAAAGACTGGCTTCTCTTCAACAAAATGATAGTTAAAATAAAACATATGAGTCCTGTCTTCCCAGAGCTGTATAAGCTAGACTCACGAGAATTTTTATGAGAGAATTTGTTTCTTCAAAGGTATTTTATGGAAAACCAAACTTTCAGTTCTGCAGAACGGTGCCATATGTAGGACACTGAAAGCTTAAACTGCGTTTCTTCTTTTAACCAGAAACCAAGTGAGAATAACACCAAAAGGTACAATGGTGAACCTGAAAGTACAGAAAAAAATGACACATCCTGCATCATCTTGGAGGTAGGAACGTGGAATTTGCTCTTAGCTTTTTGTCACGTTCCTAGCTTGGCTTTCTCAGAAATTCCTAGAAAAGGGCAATACAATAATCAAGTAGAAATAGAAGGCAACATAAAACTTTTCTACAGAGAAAGTGATATATTTTTTTTTGCCTTAGTCCTGATTGTTATCCAGTGCCCAGGCATATGGCAGAAGGGCAGGGAGGAGGGTGGCAATGGATGATCTGTACTGGAACTGATGGTGATCTGTCATCATGACCCNGGAGGGTGGCAATGGATGATCTGTGTGGCAGTGGATGATCTGTACTGGAGCTGCTGCTGATCTGTCATCATGACCGAATAGGTTACAGTGCCTGGTTTTAGCAGTCTCTTCATGCATAATTGTATGTTGGTGGTTTATAGTGAGTAATGCCCTCTGAAATATAAAATATTCTACTAAAATAAAGGAAAATCACTGGGAAACTTTTTAGTAAATTATTTTTATGCATTCACAGCAAAAGTTAAAACCAGACCTGGAAGTCAAGCGTGTTCTTGAGCAGTACAGCTTGCGTTCGAGGAAAGATGACAAGAAAAAAGAAGAGATCTATTCAGAGAAAAAGACTTTTGTGGCTGTAAAACCAATTGAGAAAGTACCAACAAAAACAAAGGAGCTGGAGTTTGGGGGAAGAATTGGTACGTGTGCAAATTGTCATAATAGTAGAAAATTAGTACTCTTCTGTGGGTTTTTATTGACTATACTGTCATGTCAAAACTGCTTTTTAGACCTTGGCTGCAGAATTCAGAGTAAAATTGAAAGAACTTTTTTTATTTTCTGTCCATACCTTCTAACATGCCATGATGTCTGTTTACAGGGACCTTCATGATGATATTTCTCCTGCCTGCTACTGTACTCTACTTGCTGTTGATGTGCAAACAAGATGATCCAAGTCTTCTGAACTTCCCTCCTCTGCCAGCACTTGAGAGTCTTTGGGATGGGAAGGCGTTTGGTATCTTTGTTCTGTGGTTTCTCCTTCAAGCTCTGTTTTACTTGCTGCCAATTGGAAAGGTAGGCTCTTGGGAGCAATTGGGTCTTTATGGGCAGCTAAACTGTGTGTTAGGCTGGAAGGTGGGTGTGTTCTAAATCCAATGAGTTTAAAAGCAATTTAAGGAGGTTTTTTTTGGCAAACTGGAATATGGCTGCTGCAAATTTCTGTAAGCTTAAAACAGCGCAGCTGGTTAAGAATTTTTGCATTTCAGAGCCCTTCAGTAGAGAAGGCAGAAGGCATTTTGTAGGCATTCAGATCAAAGTGTGGATGAACTTTGCTTGATAGAATTCTAGAAGAGTTCTAGGTGTCTGACTTTTAAATTCACAAACTATTTCGATATTTGGTTTCTTACGGATGTATCCAGCATTTTGGAATGTAATCTTCATCTACAGGAAGCTATAAATCATTCTAGCCATATGCACATCAGGCAAAGGCTCTCCTTCCCTCTCTTGTGACTTGAGGGTTACTGGCAGGTTCTGAAAGAACACTCAGAAGTAGATCAATCATGTTGTATTCACAATGAGTGGAGCATTTGTCCTTTCTTCAAGCTGGTTTGGAAGAGGTTTGTTTTGAAAATGTTTTCATTTGAAACTGTTCATCTTTTTCATTTGCTGTCCAGAGTATGTTTTTTAGAACAATACATGAGCTTCAGGTTTGAGTGTGTCCAGCTGGCTGCTTTGATTGAATGTGTTTCTGGCAGAGTTGAGCTTAGTTTTCCAGCCCTGAAGGGCCCACAGAAAATACTTTGTTGAACATTAAGATTTTATTCTTCCTAGGTTGTAGAGGGCCTGCCCCTTTCCAATGGAAGGAGACTGCAGTACCGGATAAATGGTAAGCATGTTGCAGCTGGTTATTCTAAAACAGATTCCATTGTGTGATTTGCAGTGCTCAGCACCATGAAGTATAAATGTTGAAAGATACAGTTTGACCAGAGAGTGTATCTGTTGTAAATCTTGAATAAAATAGGAGACCGTTTTCTTGGAAAAAGATGATTAGTAATCATCAGGAACTAAGTGCCCCAAGGTACTGCACTCTACAGGGGTGGTAGTGGAATCCAAATACTACACTAAAAAACTGAGTTTAGTCATAGTCTGGTAAGATGCACAATTTTAAAGTTGGAATAGGGCAGTAAGTAATAGAAACAAGGGGAATCACATCCTGCAAAAGTGAGTCTTGTTGAGGCTGTCTCATACCTGTATTGTTTTGGACTTTTCTCTTTAGTCTTGCCATAGTGCTACAATTCTTTCTGCATTCTAATAAAGGGAGGAAATAAGCTACATAATCTGGAATATTTTAAAAAAGACATCAACTTGGTGCTTTAAAAGCTAATTTTCAAAGCAAGGTTAAAAGCCTTCTTGAGGAAAGGTAAGGACAGGAGGCACTGGGCACAAAGTGAAGTACAGGAAGTCCCATCTGAACTAGAGCAGATGAACTCTGGAGGTTTCTTCTAGCCTCAGCCCCTGTGAAGGAATCCATAGAAAGTCCTTAGCTAAGAGCAGCAGAGAACTCTCTGCTCCTATTTGCACATCAATCCATTCTGCATGATTTTATACTCTTGAAGTATGCAAAAGTTATTGTGTTCAAGTTTTGACTTGATAAGTCATTTTAATACTTTAATTACTGCTAGCTGCATCAAGGTATATATGAAGATAATTCATAGATGAAAACATGGCTGTCTCAGCTGTCCCACAGATAAGATTTTGTGACCTGCTGTCATTATCCTTTAGCAGGGTCAGTGTCCATTTTCCCACTAAAATCTGAAATTGAATCCTATGGCATAAAAAATTGAGAAGTATTTAGAGTGTTCCCACCTCCTGTCCTTTTGCTGAGCACAGTTTCAGGACTTAGAGTCTCTTAGTTATACTGCTGTGCTCTAGAACTCTGAATCGTGGGATGTCCAAGATGTTACTGGAATATGGACAAATATTGGAAGAAGTAAAAATGCAGAAAGGTTGGATTAGGTGGGTCCTACAAGAACAATAAATTGGTTGGTTCGGGTGGGTTTTTTTTTACTAACATGTCTTTCTTCTACATCCTTTAGGGTTTTATGCTTTTATTTTGACTGCTGCAGCTGTTGGAGTTTTATTATACTTTGAATTTGAGCTTCATTATTTGTACGATCACTTCATGCAGTTTGCAGTGGCAGCTGCAGCTTTTGCTTTGGCACTGAGCATTTACCTGTATGTTCGATCCCTGAAAGCACCTGAGGAAGAACTGGCGCCAGGTGGAAATTCTGGTGAGTTAGAACATTCTGGATCATTTCTTTGCAGTTGTTTGCTGTAGCTCCATTTTCACAAATTAAAGGCCAGATTTAGGGCTGGTTATTGTAAGACTGACTTTTACTTTGCTCTGTGAAGTGCTTTTTTTTTGCAAACTCAGTCCCAGATATCATGAAGTCAGGGCATGGTATTTTCCTCCTTGTGCACCTTTTTTGATGGATGGGTAATTGTCACAGCTGAAGGGAATTCTTTTTCCCAGACAAAAGCAATTAAATGGAGAAAATGTAAAATTATTAATGCCATACGATCATGTTCATAGACACTGTGATGTGAGCTTCAGGATAAGGCTGAAAATAAAGAAGGAACAAGTGTCAGGGAGAATTTCTAAAGCGGTTAGTCCTAATAAATAAAATATTAGGGCATCTAAAAATGCAAACTGTGTAGTTTTGTTTTGTATTTTGCACATACTCTTCAAAAAAACTTTTTTCTACCAGTCTTTTAAAAATTTGTCATGGGAGAACATGAGTGGAAAGTGGAATTTTATTTATGGGGAGGAGTGTAGTGGCAGATAAAAGGAAGAGTATTGCTAACAGAGGTTGTGTCTTACCTGCAGGGTATTTTATCTATGATTTTTTTATTGGACATGAATTAAACCCTCGCATTGGCAGTTTTGACCTCAAATACTTCTGTGAGTTGCGTCCAGGATTGATTGGCTGGGTGAGTCAGTAATCTGAGTTATTTTATTTGCTTAAATATTACACAAAGGGACTTCTTTACATACATACACTCACACATATAATTGATATTAAGGATAGATATATACACATATATATTTATAAATACTCTATATATACTTATAAATGAGTACTGAAAAACAGTTCCACATTGCTAGATTTTTAATGACCATTTTTATTCACTTAAAGGAAATTTCTAGCTTCTTTGTTTTGTGGCAAGTGAAAACCCTTTTTAAAGTTTTCATATGTTGAGGTTGTACAGCTTCAGAAATGTGATTAGTTGCAAACTGACTTGTGAAATAGTTTGTTTTTTAAACTTAAACATTGGTCAAAAATACCTGTGTTAAAATGTCCTGTAGTGTGATAGAAAATATCACTTCCTTTTACAAGTGAATTTTAAAATAAAATCTTTTCTAACTTAGGTTGTTATAAATTTGGCAATGCTCTTGGCTGAGATGAAGATCCACAATCTCAGTGTGCCGTCCCTGTCCATGATTCTTGTGAACAGCTTCCAGCTTCTCTATGTGGTGGATGCTCTTTGGAATGAGGTAACTGCCAATCCCCTTCAACTGTTTCCATTTCTAATTACAATGTTAAGAGAAGAAAGGTTTGGAAATGCTAAAATTCCTTCCTCCTTGTTTCTAGGAAGCCGTTTTGACCACAATGGATATTACCCATGACGGATTTGGATTCATGCTGGCATTTGGAGATTTGGTGTGGGTTCCGTTTGTCTACAGCCTGCAGGCCTTCTACTTAGTGGGTCATCCCACCACAATTACTTGGCCTATTGCTGCTGCAATTACTGTTCTGAACTGTAAGTTACAGTAAATGTTATTGTTGTGTTGGTTACAACATAGGTCTGATTTTTGAGATGGGAGGTGAAGCTTTAGCTCAGATGCAGCAGTCATCATCTGGCTACTGTGAAATACAAAGAATGTAATAAATTCTCATTTTAGCAAGTGAAGGATAGGTGAGACTCTGAATACCTAATTGTTCTGTTGAGAGGCAGCTCTAGGTGGGTGCTGTCTAGAGAGTTGAAGAAGTGACTTAACACATTTTGAATTTAATAGATTCCTTTTTAAGTCAATCTGACTGACTCATTAAAAAAAGTCAGCACCTTGCTGGCTGCGCTCTGCTGAGCCTAGGGAAAAAGTAACTGTTTGTATCTCCTTCCCTGATGACCATAGTTACAAACACCTCTGTAGAAAACATTTTTTTTCATCAAAGCTGAGTGCTTTGAGAACAGATGTCACATCTTTAGGCAACCTTAAATTTGCACCAACATAGTCTTGTTGTCCCTATTACCTGAATAGGAAACCCCAAAAAACCCCACTCATATTTTTATAGACATGAAAAAGAATTGGAAAAAATGAGATGTCCAACTTAGTAGGTGCAATACTGAAAAACAAAATAATTTTTACATCTTCACCTAATGTTTTTTCTTGGGTTTCTATTTTTTTTTTAATAATATCTTTATTCAAAAGTATGTTGTGATCATCTTTTTTCAATGCAGCTTTGGAAAAAGCAAGTTTAGGCTGCTGTGTGAAAATTATGGGGGATATGAATTTCAAACCCAGATAACTCATTGCCTGGTTCTGTTATTATCATGGTCTTATAAAGGGGTGGTCAGTTTATGGAGTAGGTGCTGTAACAAAGTGCCAGGCTGCTAAATAGAGCTGTAGTCATACAAAGTGCAGCACACCACCTTATGTGAATTTCAAATTCAGTGTTACATTAAAAAACTCAGATATAGGTATAAAAGTAGATGTGGAAATCAAAGTTCTTCAGAATCTCTTTAAAGTTAGTCAGTAACAAGAAGGAGCATATGGAATACAGGTTTCCAATGGCATTTCTATTTTGTTAGAGCTCTCAGAACCAGAAAATACCAGTTGAATCTCTGGGGAAAAGACTTTGATAGAATAAGTGTGGCAAAGGGTATGTGAGTTCTTTTGTTGAGGCTGAGAAAACTGAAAAGTACTGAAAATGCTGAATACATCATGTTTCTTTTCAGGTGTTGGATATTACATATTCCGTAGTGCAAATTCTCAGAAAAACAATTTCCGACGGAATCCAGCAGATCCCAAATTGGCCAGTGAGTACATTTTTTATTCCATTGGGTGTGATTTTATTCAATGGCTCTTTGTAGTATTTAAATACATATTTCAATCACTGCATTGACCACAACGCTCTGTTCACAGATCTGAAATTTATACCCACTGCAACTGGAAAAGGGCTTCTTGTCACGGGTTGGTGGGGTTTTGTTCGTCACCCTAATTACCTCGGTGACATCATCATGGCTCTGGCATGGTCCCTGCCCTGTGGTGAGTTTCTGAGACCAAAGTGGATTTTAGCAAAAATGCTTTTATGTTTTGCATCTGACTGGGTTTGAAATGCCAGGTGGTAATAATTTGAGATAGTAAACCCTATTGAATGGCAGATTTCTGTGTCATAAATCTAATGCAACACATTTTCTCTTCCATTTTACCCTTTCTAACTTGCTGCAGATTTGACACATACTGAAAATTTTACTCCTCTTTCTGACACTTCATCATTCAGTAACCATGGGGCTTACTTGCTAATTAGCTGTTCTTTAAATTTTTTTTAGGCTAGTGAGTGTGTTTTCAGCTGAAATTCCCCAAAAGTGGGAGTTTGCTTGGAGACAAGGGCTACCATATACAGGGATGACTTGAAGTGAAATACATTTAAAAGAAAGGTCATCAAGCACAGTGAAATTATCTTTTGAAGTGTTTGTTAATAATACACAGTGTTCCTTGTACTGGGGACCCCAGAGCTGGAGACAACACTCAGGTGGGGTCTCAGGAAAGCAGAGTAGTGGGTTAGAATCAGAGCCTGCTGCCACGCTCCTCCTGATGCAGCCCAGAATACAAATGGCTTTTTGGGGTGCAGTCTCACATTTCCAGCTCTTTTCATCCACAAGTCAAGTCATGTGCTCTGAGCAAAGCTGGACTCATGTCTGCAGCCAGAATAGAGAAAACCTTGTGTGGGGCAGTGTGGTGGTACAGAGATTGGACTGGAAATGTGGTTTCTGCTTGTGAACATGTCTCACAATATTTGCACTGTCCTGTTGAATATTCGATGTTTAAGGAGTATAAAACACTTCAGCCTTGAACAAGCACGTGTCACCAGCTTTGAGCATGTTAATAGCTACCATCTCTGGATTTTTGCCCAGTATCTAAGTAACTTTCTCCCTTTGCAGGTTTTAATCACATTTTACCCTATTTCTACGTGATCTATTTCGTCTGCCTGCTTGTCCATCGGGAGGCTCGTGATGAGCACCACTGTAAGCAGAAGTATGGCCTGGCCTGGGAGAGGTACTGCCAGCGCGTCCCGTACCGCATCTTCCCCTACATCTACTAGAGCACTCCGGGGCCTCGTGGGCAGGTCACTGCTACCTTAGTTTCCTTGCAGAGAAAACAATACCTCTTACCTTTGCACTTGGTCATTCGTTATTTAGGCTTTTAAAGAAAACAAAACAAACAAAACGCAGGCAAACCTTGGAGCGCGTCAAAGGTGTTATTTACAAGTAAACGTCAAGATGTGAGTTATGAGGACTGACTGTGACTTCAATTTTGAAAAAAATTGTGAATTTTCAAAACTCTTTGAGCCCTAATTTTTCAAGCTAAATTTTATCTAGAATTCTGAGTTTACATTTTTTTTATTGCATTTAATTAAGCACTGTGATGTAAAGTATATTATTTTCTTAATACAATAAATGCTGAAATTCCATCCAGATCATTTTTTGGTGTTACTCGTAACAATCTAACTTCAGATGTCCAATTTAGTTGCCTGAATTGGAGGAGCAGCAGGGTCTTTTTGGTCAGTGGAGCTGGAAGCAGAGGATTTGACCCATGTGAGGGGGCCTGCAGCCCCACGGCCAGAGCCAGCACAGCTCAGCTGGATGGTTGTTCCCCTCCTGGCTTTTCATTGATGGCATTTTTTTGGTCAGAGAGGCTCAGCTGGCCCCTCTTGCCCTTCACCTGCAGGACAAAGAGATGGAATTGGGAGAAAGCCACCCCACATTGTTGAGGCAGTTCCAGCACAGCCCAGGGGCAGCTCTGAGCCGCTGCCTGGCAGCACCCCTTGCCCTAGAGATGGAAGCCACGCTCGTGGCTTACAGTCCTGGAGGGAGATGGAACACTTCAAACAGTTGCTGTGACTGTGGAAGGAAGTAGTGGACCCTCAGCTTGCCTCTAGCATTGAACATGGGGTAAAAAATGTGCAGTGTCTGCCTGTTAGGCACAAAAGGATGAAATGACCACAGTTGGCTTCTTCTGATCTTTGTAAATTAAGTCTTAATGTACCATAGTGTTTACCAAGTGTGTATAATAAAGCCTCCACGTTTTTGCTGTACAGTGTTTGGGTTTGAAAAATGCAACAGCTTTTTTAGAAACAGGAGAAATCAGTAACTAAACCAATTTCCAGTAATTTTTTTAAAAAAATGTTAATTGAATAAGGGGTTTTGTAAATTAATGTAGTTAATTCTTGAAACAGTTGAAGTGTTCATTTAAATATTTGTATTGACAGATATGCTATGAAAATATAGGAAATGCTCCTCAATCCAAAGTTGTTTTTTTGGTTTCTTTTTGTTTTTAATTTGGCATTGCTACCTCATATGTAGGTGTTGCCTTTTGTACTGTTGCAGATAGAGAAATAGCTATTTTTTGCTATTGCTATTTAAAACAACATTTTTTACATGAGCCTGTGGTTAAACTCAACCACTTTCTAATATATTTTTGTATATATTTGACTTTTGAACTAATGTATGTGTTCTGGTCACTAGCTGTGTTCTTTGTCTAACTGGCTGTAAATGAAATGCCCTTGTGGTATTCACTTCATAAGTAGAATAATTTTACTGAAATACTCTTGCTTAATTAATTAGCTTTTATTCTGTTGTCACAAGTAAGAGCTTTTCACCCACTGTACATGAGGTTTATAGCACAAGTTGCCCTAAAAAGCTTATTAGAATATTAAATAAAGTGCAGATACTTCTGGACTTGCTTGCAGCAGTGTTCCTAATAAATTGGAATGTTATTTATCAATTTTTTCAGTTATTTTAAAATGTTGATGTAATTGAAATCTAGCATGTAATTTTTTTTTTAATAAAATAACCTATTTTGTACACGGGCATTTTTTAAAGATAATTGTACAATTGAAGTGTATATAATGTAGCTTGATTGTTGGTGTTGTAAGGAAATTGTTTTAAGACAAGTGCTTTGATTGCTGGCAGAAAATAGCAATGCCTCTAACAAGACTCGAGAGAATTCACTCCTGTGAAGCAGCAGATTAAACTGGGATATTGCTGTTTTCAATCCTTGCCGGCTGAATTTATGGGAAATGGAGAAATCATTAAACAGCCCTGGTGTGCAGCTGGTCTTTTACAATCTGCTGAAGGAGGGGGCACTTTGATTCCTCAGCCTGGAAAGCAGGAGCTGCTCCTGCTGCTATTCCCAGTTTTATCTGTTGCCACCCAAGGTTGTTCAAATGTCATTCGGAGCCCTTGTCTTTCAGAATCTGATCCTGACCAATGACAACTTCAGTTCATTTACATGCTGAATTTTATGTGAATTTGATTTTGAAGTAACTGGTTTTAATACATACAAGCCTATGAGCTAAAATAAAGGTTTTGCTTAAAACTAAGTAGTGCATTTTTTTTCCAGTTCATGGGGATGTCTGGTAACAATGACATTGATTTTCCTTAGTACAGGTGTGAGTTTGCTGAAGTTCCTGTTGTACCTGTGTTTGTGGGGTGAATGTTACGAGCTCATGTGTGGTGCTTCTCTGGTTTTTTTTTCCTTCTTCCCTTCTGATACTCCAAAAAAAAAAAAAAAGAAAAAAAGTTCAGCTGTAAAAATACAGAATTAACACTCAATTTGCCTATAGGATATCGTATTTTCCCCCACAGCCTCTATTAGAAATCAAAACCAAACCCAATTAGGCTGTACCCACATGAAGTGTTATTGCACAGGAAATAAACATAAGTTTGACCTACAAGACTGTAGTGGAAATATGACACAGGAACAGGAATGATAGTTTTGCTTACAGAAGGATATTTACCCATAGGTAATAAAAATGTTTGCTTAAATGCCTTTTGCCAGAGCTCATGAAAACCTCACCAGAAGCAGTTCTTGCCTCTTGGAGAGCGAAAGCTGTTTGGGGGAGTGGGTGGAAAACCTTTCCTGTGTGTGGATGGAGAACATATTGCACTGTCTGTACAGAACTGTTTTCTGCTGGGGAAGTTCCCTTAGATTAGAAGGAAATATTTTGATAGAGCTTTTACTCTTTTTAATATTTAAAAAAGAAATCTTAACCAGCAAACCTTTTAACACGTCTTTTTCAAACATCGTCTCTACCTTTTTGTATATAGGAATGTCAGCAATAACAGCGTTACTGAGTATCTTTGTGTCCCAGTGAGGAGTGGAAATTTTTCTTTTTTTGAAGGAAAAATTGGAAGTTGGCCAAACTGGACTGGTGCTGCTGTTGTTGTTGTTGTGTGCGAGTGTGTTTGTGCGGTTGTCTTATTCCCATCACGTCAACATCCCGTCCATCTTCCTCCTCAGAACACGATCCGGTGCTGCAGCCAAATGTTTCCAGTAATTTTCCTTCTGTACCTGGAGGTAGCTGGTTCCGCTGCCCTCTGAGTAGGGATAGGGAATGCCAGGGCCAGGGATTACAGCAAAGCCTTTTCCTGTCTCCCCTGGTGCTGCATCTCAAACTGCAGACGCTGGGTGGAGCAGGTTGTTCACTTGTTGCTGCGCTCTCAGCTCTGTGTTCCCAAGGAACAGCACCCGCCTTGCTGGGGGAAGAACACGTTCCCGCTGCACCCACCGGTTTCCCTGCCCTCTGCATGAAGGGTTGGAAGAGGGCAGCAGTTCCCTGTGTCCTTGTGCTCCTCAGTTTTCTCCTGACCCTTGGCTGCAGAAGGGAGAGATGCCCATGCATAAACTGGGGGACAGTGCCCTCCTGGGGGACCCGTGAAATGCAAATGGAAGTGACTTGGACCCTGCACACCACACAAGCTTTTCTGCCCTTCCTCTAAGACAAGCTTCCCAGGAGCTTCTGAGCTTCCTTGTGCTGCCTTTATTCCCTGTTGGAGCTGGGTATCACTAGGTTTAGTCAGCCTGACTGAGGCCCTTCTTGCTCCTGTATTTCAAACTGCAGAAACTTTAATGTTAATGAACTGACCGGACTGAGGATCCACCTAAAGCTTAAAATCAGATGAAGTGAATTCCTGTGAAAAGAGCTGTAATAAATGGTAGATACTGAGGGATAGAAGCAAAAATTAATGGCCAGAGGAAAAGGAAAAATGTTGAACTCAAACCCACGTTCAAATTCAAACCATTTGCTTTTGGCAGCACAGCTTAAAAAAACCCCTCATATAGTAACTATTAATGGAAAAGCCTTTCTGCTGGCAAGGCAGATGATGCTCATGCAAAGCTGCTCAAATGATGATGTAAAAAAACCAAAGCAGAACTATTTCACACTCTCTTCTACATGTAATTTTATAATCTTGTCAAGACACTGAAAGCAAACTGGTCCTGCAGACAAAAGGAGAACACTGGAATCATACAGCAATTTCTGCATGTGTTTATATCTGCTTATCATAGCCTGCAGGGAATGGAACCTAGCCAGGCTGAGAATTCTCAATTCCCACCAAAATAAACCTTTGAGAATTTTCCTGTGAGGAGCTGAGAGCTTATGGAAGTGTACAGTACAAAATAAAAGGCTTGTTAGCCAACACATGTGGAAATCTGTGGTACAAATTTAGGGGCTCCTTAGCAACACTTTTTGAGTCTCAGTGGTGGGCTGGCTGCTGCAGTTGAATGACTGCACAGTAAAGAACAAGAGTTCCTGACCTGTGGCCTGGTGGTTTTGTTCAGCCTGGTGAGAATTTATAACAAATTATCACAGCCCAGCTGATTGGTTGTGACACATCCCCTTCCCTGCACCCCCTTCCTAAATTAAACAAAATCAAAATGAAACAAGAAAAATTGTGTTGTACAGTTCCCACAGGGCATTCCTTAAACTTGCAAGGATTCTGTTGTGGGTTTGCTGGCTTCAAGTTAAGGAGGTAAAAAGAACAACTTCAATGTCTCCTGAGCTTTGGACAAAAATGCTGATCTTACATCTCTGAGCCTCAGGTAAAAATATTGTTACAATGAGGTGAAGACATTCCTATAATCAGGTAAAAAACGATGTTATAAAGGTATGTTCCCACACTGACCTAAAGAAATAACAGGTATTTGTCTTAAATATCGAGACAAAAATTACAATTTTCATTTTTATTTTAATAGCAAACTCACACATTTCCAATCTCACTCCTTACCTCCCTGCTTAACCTCATGTTTTTATGGGCTCGGTTCCTTTGATGAAGTTGCTATTTTACAGAGCACTAGAAAACAAAGATTTCTCAGCATCCTCTTAATTTTCATCAGCAATCTAAGCTGTAGTTTACTGCAAACCTCATTAACTTTGGAAGAAAGGGCCTGGTTATATCATTTGAGCCACATTAGTTGTACCTTATGAAGTCATTACACTTTTTGGCTGCAGTTCTTCTCCAATTGATATTTCATGGTCCAGACAATTTACAGCAATTTTTGCTTATAATGAGCCATTGTCTGAGCTGTAAAAATCTGCTAACCAAGCATCCTCTGTCTGAAATTGTCACCTATGTACAACTGTAGTGCAGAGTCCTCATTTATCTACATGGCTCCAATAGCTGATATATGTGCAAAGTACATATTCTGTTGCATTCATTAGTATTTCTGATAACACACATCTGTATTCAGAGATGTAATTGGGAAAAAAAAGAAGTAATACAAAAATCCAATCTATTCCATTATAATAATTTTATTAAATGCACCTGGTGTTGCTTTAGGCCATTTAACAAATGGAACCAGATGAAACAAAAATAAGTATTTCCTCGTGACCTTATGAAGACTCCTCATTAATATTGAAATTATAATTATGCTATAGACAACATGACTTACTGAAATACAGCAGTGTGGCATTTTCTACACTGTGTTTAAAACTGCATCAGGTCTCTCTCCATGATACATTTCTATTTTGAGAAACCACAGAATATTCAATGAGGGGTTGATTCATAAGCTCCTCCATGAATATGCTTGCCTGAAATTTCTTCCATCAAATAAGTTGTGTGTTGTGCCTGTGTATGCTGTTACAGAAATACACGATTTTCACAGCTTCTTCTAAGTGAAATAAGTGAGAAAATAAGAAAACACCATTAAAAAAAAATCCCATCCACAAAACCAGCTTCTAAGTAGTAATGGATTAAAATAGCACCAGGCAGAGAACCTGTGAAATAGATGCTGAACTCTTACATTTGCCTGGTTCTCTCAGCCTGCCTCTTCTCATGAAGGTCTCTGTGCTTCACACCTGATTTGTGCAATTGGCTTCTTCTCAGCTGCTGTGCCAGGGAGTGTCCTGCAGCCTTCTTCCTACATCGGAGAAGTATCAGCATATCAGGTCAGGAAGGAGATTTATGGTCATGAAAATTAAATTGGCCTCTCTTCAGTCTGACAGGATACATGTTTGTCACTGGGTTTGGATAATTGTAGTAGTTGCAGGCCTCATCATGCTGGGACAATACATATTTAATTGCAACATCAAAGTCTGCAAGATTTTGTAATCCAGAATAAATACAGAATGACAAAAATGTTCATATTTTACAGAAAATGGACATAGGGATGAGAACAATTGCTGTCAGTACCTGGATGATGAGGATGTGTTGTTCATATAGACACGTACATCCAAATAATCTCTTCTGTGGAAAGAGAGCAGCAATGGTTCCTGCTGAAAGATTTTTACTTCCTAAACAGAATTATAATGTGTGTATGAAGTTGAGGCAATTAAATTATGCTAGAGTTATCCAGGAAAAACCGACAGCAAATTCATTCCTGACTAAGATAAAATTCAGAGTCCAGCACAGGGAGAAATGTATCCTGAGAAAAATCTTATCCCAAATGAGCAGATGAGCAACAGGAGAATGGATTTTTGTTGCTGCTTTGAAAGAGGCAGCATCAAGAAAGGACACTGGCAAGTGAAGTAAGAATGAAGGGCTTCCCCATGGTGGCCAGAAGTGAATTTGAATTTCCTGAGATGAGATCCTAAACCAGTTTGCCTAGGCTGAGGACACCCCCAGGGGATCTCGCTCTGGTCAGGTGAGGAATGTCTCTTTCCATCTTCAGGTGGGTTCTGTGACTGGAGATGAACCTTAGCACAGCTAATGAATAATGGCCCCAATTTTAAGTCATCCAAAGAGAACTCAGTAAGTGAAAGGACCTTCCCGAGCATCCCAAAAAACCCCAGTGTGGTCATTTAACTGCACTTCTAAAACTACACTTCTGGGCTTCTTTCCAGGTGTTCTATGGCATTTTAAATCAAAAAAGGGAGCCAGAGTGGTTTAACACTGAGGACAAGCCAGCACCCTGACAGGACCAAGGCACTGGTAAAACCAGTCCTGATTACTGCGAATTCAAGTTTGGCTTGTTAAAGCTCAGTGGGAGCACATTGCAAATTAGCAAATAACTGGAGTTTCAGATGGCTTCTTTGCAGTTTCCATCTGCAGGAACACTCCACTAAAAAAAGTATCAGTCCCGTTTTTGCCTGTGCTCTTATGAATGAGCCTTGACTGGTGCATAGGGCTCCTTTTAATGATCTTGTAACGTGTTTGCACAAGCCACTTATGCCAGGAAGAAATTCTCTTTAATGAAATATGTAAATCTTAGCACATCCCAGCATCTGACACTAAAAGATAAGAAATGCCTTTAAAGGATTTTGTCCTGTTGCTATAAAAAGATAAAGCAAGACTGATACCCAGTATATGACAGCAAGCTTCTGCGGTGGATTCAGAAGGGTTTGGAAGAAATCACAGACAAATTAATTTTGTGACTCACTTGGAATACAGACACATGCAAGGTGCTTGGAAGAGTCCTGAGAGTTATTTCAGCCTGGCCAAAAAAAAAAAAAAAAAAAAAAAAAAAAAAAAAAAAAAAAAAAAAAAAAAAAAAAACCACAAAAAAAACCAACCCAAAACAAACAAACAAAAAACCCCACAAAAACAACAACAAAAAATTGTAAAGAAAATCAGTTATCAGAGATTTGATTCCTACTTCTCTAGGAAATATAATTGCTCTCAAAAAGACTGATGAAGATTGGTCATGAGGTCCAAAGTTAAAGCCAATTAATGATGTTATGTAACAACTTCACTTGCCAAAACATTCATTTAAGCAGCTACATGCTGACTTCTGTGCCACATGCAAAGTTAAAAGTTAAAATAGAGCTGATAAATCACCACTCTAACTTTCTTTATTATTTTATTATATCTGTAACATCACACCACCATCATTGACCTAACAGGCAAAAAATTCTAGATATCAAAGTTTGTTTTCTCATTTCTGCTTCAATTCTTTTATCGTTTCCCAAATGACAAGAACTTTTATCACTGCTTTTAACAGAAAACATTTTCAATGTATTCCTTATCAAAATTACAGTGAAGTAGGAAAAATGAGATTTTAAATAACCACTTGCCCTACCATTTACATTGTCATCTACATTAATTTATCTTAGCAGAAAATAAAACAATATTTCTTAAGATTTCTGGTTGATACACGATTCTGTGATAAAATAGAAGATACTGTTGAATCAGGTGGCTGCAGAGTGAAATTCTAGTTATTCCAAGTCTCACTTTAAACAATTGTGGTTTTATGTATGTAGGTAAGAATTGGTCCATGTCAACCCATCATATTTATTTATTGTCATATTTATTTAAGCTCTGCTGAAAATTAGAGAAACGGAACTCACAAACCCCAAAAAGCCATTGTTTCTGCTATTTTTCCTATAATGTTGGACAGAGGCAGAAGATCTGGCAGAGTCTTTCAGAGGCCTTTGGAATTCAAGGTGAGAACACTGTCGGTTTGTCTGTCTTATGGTCAGCTCACAGAAAAAGCCTTCATGCCTTTGCTCTCTTTCATGTCTCAGAGAGAGGCAGGAGAAGGACCTGAGTAAAGCTCCCAGCTAACCCTGGATTTCTCCAACACACACGTGTCCAGGAGGCTCTGAAGGCTCACATGAATAAATACGAAAACCTGCTTGTAGGAGAAGGGAATATGGGTGAGCTGGTCCCTGTAAAAGCTATGTTAATTACCCAAATACAGCCTCACCCCTGATGAGCCACAGCTATATCCAGTAAAGGTAAGTGTGATAAAACGGAGTGGGTTAGCTGGTGAGGGGGAATTCATGAAGGAGGAGGAACCTTGAGGAAGAGGGAAGGAGAGGATCATGAAGAAGAAGGATTCTGGGGAGAGAGAATCCCTGCTGTGAGGTCAGTCTGGCTCTGCAGTCAGAGCCTGTTGTTGGAACCTGCAGTCACAGTCTAGCCAGGTAAAAGCTGCAGTCAGAGTCTGCAAACTGATACCTGCAGTCAGAGTTCAGCAGGAAATAATCAGCAGTCAGAAGCTGTAAGGGAAACCTGCAGAGGGAGCTTGCTGCAGGCAGAGTGAGTGAATGGTTGGAGTCAGGATGGCTGAGCTGTAAAGAGGAATAAACCAGACCCCTTTTCCTGCTGTGATAAACAAGGAGTCTGTGTCTTGGCTCTTTTCTACCTTTTAACAAGAGGGCTGCTGCAACAGCTGCTTGTGATGAGGAACAAGCAGAATACAGATGATTTCTGCTTTAGCCTTTCAGGTAACTTTGACCATTAGTGCCATTGCAGTACTTTGACACTGATTCACTGATCATTTTTGGATTTAAGACCCAAAGAAGCGGAGTGATTTATAACTCATGATTTTACGTACAAGTCCAGATGCAAATGTGAAAGCAAAAGCTGTAATTCTCCTTGAAAATCTGATTTAGAATCCAAGTGTTTTTCACAGATTCTAGCCCCAGTATTTTGTGTTTGGACATATTGGACTACATGAGTTGTTAAGTGCAACTTGGAGAAAAGTTCTTAGCATTTAATAATCTACTGCTTTGTAAAGGATGTTCATCAAGCATAAAAAAATACCCATCAAAGTAGAAACCATAGCTGATATAACCCAATTCTCTACCTATTCTTAATTATGCTGTTAATTTGAATATGTCTGTATCTCATCCTTATAATGACAGATGTGGTTTGTGGAAGATGATCTGACACTGGATTTGAAAATAGAGAATTACATATTGGATTTTCTTCTTAAATGTACAAAATCATATTCAGATAGAAGCCTTTAAGAACCAATTGTGCATATTAATTGAAGGTTTTTCATCTTGGCAAAAAGGAATAGCATAGCAGAAACACAATAATACTGATGAGTGACGTGTAGTATGTTTCATATATAAAAATATGAAAGGCATAGTTCTTCAAATATGTAATGCACAAGATGAAATAAAAGATTAAATAAAAGTTATTCTTGGTGGGTTTTTTTGGCCAGCATTTCTTACAGAGTGTTTATGCAAAGCAGAAAATCATCTTCATACTTGTCCTCTGATCCCAAAACACCTGTAGTTGCCAAAGTAAATGCAAATAGATATGAAGCTTTCCTGATAGATACTGCAACTCATCAGGATACTTTTCCAGATTTTTCCCCTCTGAATTAATAAAACAGGAAAAAATATGTTAATAATCTTCAAATATTTCATTGCAATAAACTAACATACATTACGACTTTTCAATACATTTTACATAGTTCTATAAAAATATATAGTAATTGGGTGGTATTTTTGGAATATTAGAAGCCAAATGGAGTATGGAACATTTAATCAGTGTTAGGAGGGTAAGTAATTTTGCAGTCATGCTACTGAAATTCAAAATGCATCAAACCCATGCGTTATGATTAGCCTTCAGGTCAAACAGGATCGGCTTTCTGGATGCAGAATCCAATTCTGAAACTTCTGTAAAGTTGTCATTCACTGGAAAATATAAGCAGAGATCCAGGAGCTCCAGAGATGTTCTTGAGCCTCCATATGTGGCTTAGGGCCTTAAAGAAAATCTTTCAGCTACATCTGGGCTTCACCTTTGTTATGTCCCTGCACACTTTGCAATCTTTAAATAGCAAGGCTACCTAGGAGGTGACTCTTGAATGAAAACTAGATTGACTCAACTGAAATTACCAGATGCCATTGAAATGTATACTGCTTGCTTAGTCTGTCCAACACCTCCATGAGAGCCTTCACAATCTCCTTCTGAGACAGAGAAAAAATGTCTGCAATTTTTTTTGTGGTTATATAAAAAGTTTTGTCACTTTCCAAACTTCTTTGAAGCAAACTGTTAAGTCTGTGTAACAGTTCTGTGGAGCTTTTACCAGGCTTTTAACACGAAAGGGCTCCCATCCTTCACTATTTGGTACTTGTAGTGGAAAAGACTGAGTATTTTTCATTGTATCTTTGAATATATTTACAGTCTGTGTAAAAATATACATAAGGCTATGCTTTTAAATAAATGCTTATTGTTAAAGATTCCAAAAAGACCATGAACAAATACAAGTAAACAGACACCAGTTACTCAAAGTCACTGCATTAACATTTACTCCCTAGTTTCAACCAGTAAATGGAAGAAAAAACTGGAACAAGACTAGATTTAGTCATTTAATTGTCCCTCAGGGCATATTGGTTGATTTTTATAGGGGATAAACAATAAAATTGCTGCATCATTACACAGTAAAGAAAAATCAGGACAAGAGCTGCAACACTGAAATATGTCCTTGGGTGACCATGTTGTCCAGTGCTATTTCTGGGATGACAGTTTTGTCTTTTTTTCTTCATGAATTTGGCTATAGTTTTGCTCAACCCAGCAACGTAATCCCAGAAATGTGCAAGTGTAAAATTGTGGTGGAAGAAGAGACTATTAAACTTTAAAAAACCCTGCATGTTTATCTGAGCGAAATGGGAAATCACAAAAACCTGAAAATCCCATTAAGTCAGAAATTTACTTGACACTAACATTTTGATAACTCTTACAGTTTCAGTGTTTTGTCTGCCCTTTACCTTTAAAATAATAACCTATTGTAAAAATGCACACGTGTATATCACAAATACATGTGATAGACACACATAGCTCACAAGCAGCAACATCTGTCTATAATTTAACAGTCTTATTGGTATTACAAGTAAATTATAAATCATTCTTTTTTACTAAAAATTACTTCTATCAATCACCTATTTGATATACAAAGAATATACAGAAAACCATAGTTTTGCAGAGCAAAGAATGCCTTTAGTATGCTTCTTTTGCTGAAAACAATTTTTTTCTAATGCTGCTTTTAATTGAATGTCATGTCCTAAGAGAGATGAGACACATCATAAAATGAAGATGTCGTATTTGTCTCTGTCAAAAGCAAAACCCCTGCATTTTAACAGTTTCAGGATTTTAATTTTAAAGTGCGCTTGTCAGAAAAAGCTTTTTAAAAGTAAATGAAATCCTTCTGCTGGGTTTCCTGCTTGACAAGAGAATTCAAGCTTTAAATTTAGTACATGTGATATTTCAGTCACAAACAGACTTTTTCAGCTTTGCTTCATTATTGTCTATAAAAGTTTGCTGTTGGAGTCAGACAAAGTCCATTAACATATTTGCTGAAATAATACTTGTTTCCTTCTAACTTTCTGGTTTTACTAGAAGTAAGTTTTATAACACACTTTATAATAAATGTTCTCAATTTTAGACACAGTGTTTGAATACATCTGAAAAAAGAAAAGAAAAAGGGAGCTATTGAACCATTAAATCAAGTCTGTCCAAGACTTGGAAATGAGTAATTTTAATGCCATAATCACAGACAGGAAGGGCATAACCATTCTCAAAAACTGTAGTAGGTGGGAGGGGCCTTAGAAGATTGTATGATCTGTTCTTCAGGTAGAAGCACATTGACCTAAAATTTTAAAATTATCTTATTTTCTCGAAAGTATTCTAAGTAGGGATGTAGTGTATCTTGAAGAACTCCAGCTATTAGTAATAATTTACTCTAAGTATCACTCTTCATAATACTATTTCTCATATTTCATATATTAATTTTATGTTTAGGTGACACCAAATGCCATAAAGGCACAATAAATTAGAGGGAGGTCTTGGAACTCTTTATACAAACACAAACCTTGACACCCTTTTACCCAACACAGCATTGACCCTGGCTGACATATTGATCACTTGAAGGGAGCTGAAATCCAGATGGTTTCTCTGGATATAATTAGGAAGGAATGAACCCCCAAGACACAAGAGACCGTAATCAGCATTTATCACAGCCTGAAAGGGAGGCTGAGCAGAAAGCCAGGAGAGCTGTCTCTGGAGCTCAATGATATAACCTTAAAATGTCATGACATTAAATTCAGATCTGGCAAAAAGCTTTTGATAACATGTGAGTCTGAGCTTAAGAAATCAAAGGACTAAACCCACTGTGCTTGGTTGCCTGAGTTGCTCTCGTGTGACTGTGACATTTTCCTCACTGCAATTATTAATCACAATGAGGGGAAAGCACAAGAAACAGGAAGATATCAGTAATTTTCACGTAGATCCAATATCTGCCATCCAGTCATTTGGCATAGAGCTCAATAGGTAACCTGTCAAATTTGGGATGCAGTTTATGAGACAGTCAGCTTTATGCTTCCCAGAGGTGCTAAAATCATCCTCTTCTGGAGGAGGAATGCTATTTCCAAAGCCAGAGCACACCAGCAGGCAGCCTCCTGCCAGATGGTTGTGAGCACAAGAGGGACCAAGGCATGGATGACTTGGCATCAGGAGCTCTGTTGTCCTTTTTGCTGCTGGGTAGTCCAGGTTTCGGCCAAGCCTTCTGTCAAAGCTGTTCTCAGGTGCTGCCAGAGCTGCCCCACACTGCACAGACCTGAGAAAACTCCCTTTTCTGCCATTCTCAAACACCACTGGGCCACCTGCAGTCACAATGGACTCTGTAACCTGAAGACAGAGAGGTTTTGTTATGTCCCACTTAGCCATGTTGTTATTGAGCATTCTGTGTACAATTCAGAATATGCAAATATTATTTAGAAGAGCCAGTTGCAAAGTCTAATTTTTCTGAATGCCTAATTTCAGCATTCTTGCCAGAAGTATTTCCCATCTTCTTGTGGGCTAGAGCTGTCAAATGGCAAAAAACCCCCAACTGTTGGAGGTAGAAAAGGTTATATCATATAATTAGGACTGTTAATTCTGGCCTGTGAATAGAATGTATAGAAAAAAAACCCGAAAAAACCAAACCATAACAAAGTGAATTCTATTAATCTTTGCATTTGAGTTGCTAATTATAGTTAGACAATGTTTCCTCTTCACACACGTCTTGAGTGAGCTGTAGTGAATTTCTGTCAAGTCATCATACACACAAAACTGCCTGGCCAAAGAATCATTCTGCAAATGGGCAAGATGCAAATAAAAGTTTCTTTGCATTCTTTAATAGTAGCCTGATTTTTTTTTCCCTCCATATGCATCACTTTAACAATTTGATTTTCAAAAATTAAGTGCAAGAACTGGTAATTCTGAAACCCAATTCTCACATCTGTGTTTGGGTTCCCATGATGAGCATCATAACAAAAGATCATCATCAGGAAAAATCATGGTAGATGTGCCCATTTCTCATGGTGTCGTGGGTTTTGTAAAGAACATGTTATTCTATTCCATCTGGGTGGAGCAGCATTGCTTATCTTTGCCCAAATGGGTCAGTGTTGCTTATCAGATGGTGCAGTGTTGCTTATCTCTGTTCATTGTTCCACTACCCCCATGGGGATATCTCCTGCTAATGGACCATTAAGAGCTCACCAATGACATGACACATTACATCGTACTATTGTAAGATGCTCCACACATGGAGGAGGAGCGAAACCATCTTAACCTAGATAAAAAGGAGCCACAGTGGCACTAGGTATTCCAGTTTTCCATCGGATCCCTGAAGTTAGACCAGACCCATCTCACCATTACTGGACCCTTTTTCTTCAACAGGACCATCTCTACTCCAACAGAACCACATCTGCCACTCCAGAAGGGCTTACTTTGGACTGCTTCCAACACCCTGACCAACAGGGCGTCAGGTTGTATTTCTGACCCTGTCAGGGTTTTCTAGGCTTTCTTGCTTGTTTGTTTGCTTGTTTATTCTTCTGTACTACAGCATTTGTATTTTTATACCCCTAGTAAAGAACTGCTATACCTATTCCCAAAATCTTTGCCTGACAGCCTTTCAATTGCAAATTCATAATAATTTGGAAAAGGGGGAAGGGGCTTACATTTCAAGGGAGACTCCAACCCTCCCTGGCAGATACCTGTCTATCTAAACCAAGACACATGGTCAGGCATTTCAAGGTTTTCTTTCTACAGCATGAGCTACCAGCTCAAAATTCTGTACCCTTTCTAGAGGTTCCGTTGAACACAGCAGTAAGCTCGAAAGTGCTGCCATGTGCTGAAGTTTCCAAGTGAAAATACAAAAGGAGCTTCTTATTCTCATTCCAGTCCTTTACAGCAGACTGGATGGCCTGGGCAAGCAAAGGATTTAAGCTCCTGACCTCATACAAGGCTGAGAAATTCCCCTGTGGTTGAAATAGTACAGTCAGAAACCTTTTCTTTGAATTTTGTTTCTACAAGCCTTGGCAAAGGTGATCTGCTGGGGCAGAACCTAGGGTTATCTAGGTCATGACTACAGATCCTGGAATTCTGGGGTCCCAAAAGATACAGCAAACTTTGGGGAGGCTGATAATTAAATTATTAGGGTGATGCCTTCAGTTCTAGCTTTCATGTTTTTCAGATTCTGTGCTGCCTAGGGGTATAGCTCTGAGCCTCAAATTAAGTGTTAGTGAGCTCTCTTCACAGGGTAGGTAGGCAAAACAGATCCTCTTCCAGGTGGAGACCAAGGACAGTGGGTACAAGTTTCAGGCCCAAAAAAGCATAAACAACGGAGGGCTGAGGGGAGAGAACAAGGAGGATCGAACTTCATAACCTGAAGCTATAATTGGACAAATAACCCCAATATGCAAATGGACAAAAACTTATAAAAGTGTGAAACCTCGTGACCATTTTGTGATCATCTCGGGTCCACCTTGGGTGTAGCCTTGGCCAGGCTCTTGTCCTGCCCAAGGTGGATCCTTTAAGGCCTTTTAATAAATGCCCCCTTTATTCTCTTAGCTCTGTCTAGTCTCTGTTCCAGGTCAGCCTTCTCAAGGCATCAGGGGACCATAATGAAAATAAGCTCTCAAGTCTCAAAGCTGAGATCCAGCAAGAAAACAAATAAAACCTTACAGGCAGTCTTAGCACTCCTCATAAAATGCAGAAATGTTTCTACCTCCATTTTGTGTGAGAAAGAAGAAGTTCAGATGCTTAGGTACTAGCACTGTTTGCATCTATGCCTAAAAATGTACAACATGCCAAATACCTGCAGCTTTCTGAAGATGAAATATTGATTCCACTCTAATAAATAAAAGAAATGCAATAGATCTTTGGTGGCACAATAGGCTAATTTATTAGATTAACTTTTTCTTTGGAACCGCAACCTCCAAAATTGTCTCATGTGATAGTTGAAAACAGATTTGAATTGATCAATCTGTGAAATTTCTACAGCTAATCCGGTTAACAAGTCAACATAATGTTATACAGGACTCAAACACTGAACAGCTCACTTGGGAAATTGGGCTCATTCCATTACAGGAGTATCTCAAGCACAATCTGTACATTGGAACAAATTGTGATTTATACATTTATATATACACATACAAACACAAATACCCCTTCTGATTAACTTTGGGCAAGTGCTTGCAGATTGTCCCCACAAGGTCACTTCTAGGATGTCCTCAGGATGTCACACACTGCTCATCCTTCTTCCATTCACTCTTGTGCAAATCCTTTCCTAATCACAGCCATCAATGGGGAGTGGAATTAATGTATATTTATATGGCAATGCATGCATGGGCAACCTAACTAAAAAGAAATATTGATGTGGTATTTCTAGCATTGTTTCTTAATGTAAAATTCGAACAAATACATCTTACTTTATTTACTTTAAAAACTCTATTTCATAATTCTGCATAAACCTGGAATCTGGTTTTGTTTCTGCAGTCACACTATTAAACTATAAGCAGCAAATATCCCAAAACTTTTTGTGCAAAGCAAGCTCAGCATCTGATTTAAAAAAACCAAAAAACTCTTTTATGTAAAAGTATCAAAGATTTTCTTAAAATCAATCACTTTGTACTCTTCCCTCCACCTGTAAGGCCAAAGCAATATTATACCAACAGAAGTCTGAAAACAGATTGCCAATATTAATTAAGGTGGTATTGAAAGAACATCCAATATGAGCTTTTCCTTCTATTTTATTGAAATCAGTGTCTTGAAACAATTTTGAAATTAGTCAGGAAAGTGCACATAGAACTCCCTTCCAATGCTGTTTTGGAAAAAAACCCAAACCTCAGCCAACCAACAGAAAAAAAAAAATCAAAAAACCTCAAAACCAGATGCTTTTCTTTTTACTAACTCAGATCCCGGATATGACGTCATATCTGCATCCAAAAAATCATGTGGATTTAGTGAAAAATATTGCTAATTATGAATAGAAATGGCTTAGTTTTAAAATGCAACAGATCAAGCAAAACAATTATTTCAAAACACAGGTCTCAAATAACATATAAAAGCCTTAAGCTTTCAGACCTACACTGTAGTCTGGAGTCTTCTCTATATCTACCTTGTCAAGAAAAAAATTCTGATACCCATCTTTCTGGAAAAAAACCCCAGCAATCCCAACCCCCCCAAAAAACTACTTAAACTTTTCTCTTCTTTTAAGGAAAAGATTTTTAAAAAACCCCAACAAAGCCAAAAACAAAATACAGGAAAAAGTTTTTAATCATGTCTTTTCTTATCTCATGCCTCTAATGCACAGCATTTCCTTTGTTAACATATGTTACTACACCTCAGTGGCAGAAATTTAAATACAACAATATTGAGGTTGGCAGTAAGCTGTGTCTATGTAAACTAATTAAAACAAAGAAAAGCCAAATTTTGATGTTAACATGCATTGGATTCTACTGAGAAGATACTACAATCTGAAAATGTGGATAGCTATTTGCTAACCCCAGTATGTGCTTTCAAAGAAGCACAGCTAAGAATATAATGAGTTATTGATTTCATATGGACACAGGTTCCAAAATTGGATTGCAAAACCCCATTAGCTTCTCTACCTGAGCTGGCCAACTACAAACAGTAATTGCTCTACTTACAGTCCTGCATGTACCAATTTCTAAGAGTAAAGCAATGGTACAGTTAATTATACAGTGATATTTCAAAACCCACCTACAACTGCAAAGCAACATGTTATGTTGTACTCAGATTTCATGAAAAAGTCTTCACAAAGAGGCAAAAATTTAACGGTATAGGTCATATTTGAAAAGGTGTACTGTTATTCTTGAAGAATTCATTCCTTCTACGATGTAGTAAACTATTACATTAGAAAGTTACAATAAACCCTTGAATAATTTTTTTTTTTTTTTTTTTTTTTTGTAAATTTGAAGTTTGCATTAAGAAGAATAACATCCAATTTCACAGAATATGCTGAGTTAGAAGGGACCCACAAAGATCATAGAGTCCAGCTGCTGGCCCTGCACAGGACTCCACAAGAGTCACACCATGTGCCTGAGAGCATTGTCCATACAACTCTCCTCCCTCAGAGCATCACCCAGGGCAGAAATAAAGTTCTCTTTATTTCTACAGTGTTTAAATCTTTATGTATGTTTGCTATGAAATGAGCAAAAAAGATGCAATGTAAAACCCAAACATGGAGGGAAAATAGGCAAGCAAGCAGAAATCCCAGGCAATGACAGGGAAAATGAGGCGTTCTGAAAGATAAATTTATGGAACACTGTGGGAATTTGTGGTGATAATGAACGGGGGAAACGGAGTGCAGTGCTTTTATGTCTTGCAATTGCTCACTCTCTCTGGGATTTCTCCTTGAAGTGTCATAGAACAGGGATCCATAGGCCATCTTCTCTTGAGGAATGCACAGGGATACAAATAAGGCAGTTCCAGTGTCATTTTAGTTTTAACACATGCAGAACCACAAATATATCAGTTATTCTGAGATTACATGAGGTGGAGAAGAGCAGGAAATGCAGGTGCACCAGCTTAAAAAAAAATTAATGGCCATAATTGCCTTGAAGATGTGCTTTTGCATGGAGGATGATTCCAAAATCATCCTTTAGACAGTTTTGCTAGGCAGCTGGTTCTGGAATCCTTCACAGAAATAATGGTGGGACCACTCTGGGGAGTTCTGTATCTGTGCTGGATGGCTCAGAAATGATGCAGTATTTAAAGAAGGTTTTTAGTCACATGTGCTGAAAAACTTAGACATGAAATGATAGCTCAGGACTCTGTAACTGAAAGGATCTGGAATGACTCTGTCTTATTTCTCACGTGTTAAAGAGAAAAGAAAGTGAAGCACCAGTGTGCCCATCACAGACAATCCCAATAAAAAGTCTTGACAGATTAGACACTTTGCATGTTCAGTTGTGAATTTGATACAGGCTATAATGCAAACCTCTTTGAGACAGCACCTTTCACAGCACACACTTCAGAGTGCCAAGCACACATTGAAAATGTCTAATGACATCGCTGTCAAGAAGCAGCGTTTAATTTCAAAGTATCACTGAATTTTAAATACAAAATACAATCACATGACATATTCTCATTTATCTCCATCAGTGCTTATATGTTACCGGATATAAAACCACTCAGCTGAAAGAGATGTGAAATAATTTCTTCAACTTTATTATTCACGGACAAATGGAAGACTGTCAAAACACAGAAGGCAGCCTTCTGATAGTTAAAGCTTTCAACTTTGATCATGTGGATATGCTCTTCAGTAGCCATTCCTACAACTTATAGCAGAGAATTTACACACTTAGCTAGGACATTCTGGAAATCTTCTGAAGCCACTTCCTTTTGTAGTGTTGATTTTGATGCTTGCAATTATTCACCATGCTGGGATAATAATGTAAACTGTCTGCTGAAGGATTCTGCTCGTGCCGTTCAACTACGAAGAGACAGAGGAGTTGCCATCTGCAGATTTAACATTGCAAGTAGAAAAAGCTGTAAGTTTTATTCTGTATGTTAAAAATGTCTAACTGTTAACTGCAACCAACCGTCTCCTAAATATTTTTAGGATTTTTTTTGGGTAAGGACCACGTTAATGTATTCTACATGCAATTGCAGTGTTCTTGAAGGGTGCACAGTCATATGTAAGATGAGATACAATAAGCAACTCGATTTCCAGTAATTACTTTAACACACTCTAAACTACTTCAGCTCTGAGAAGCAGAGTTGTCAGAGAGGCAAAATGCTTTAAAGAGCACACAGATGTGTTTTCTTGCACTTTTCCCCACTTGTTATTCTGTGCAATCATTTTAAACTATTTCAAAGCCTGCCTGAAAATTCTTGATTTATGGTATCAACATTTTCAGTATTGCTTCCCTCCTGGGGTCTCCCTTGATATTTTGTTATTATAATGTTAACTTTTCAGGACTGATATTGCTTCACTTTCTGCAGGAGCACACAGACTTCTGGGGCTTAAATATAAACTTTCTGAAATCAATTTCTGCAGGTCAGGCACCATCAGCACTTGAGATGCATTTCTTAATCTTGTGACACATGCAATGTTTTGGTAGAATAGGTCTGTTCCTACAACTAGCTCCCAATCTGGTCATGGGTTGAGACACTGTTTTCACCCTTTTTCATTGCAGCTTCCATAGTAAAGAACCATGACATGGGTTCCTGTAGAGCTCCTCAAACCAGATGGAGAAGGTTCACACAGCAAAAACTCCAGCCTGGCCTCTTGGGGAATTTTGTCAAGGAATTGCAGTTATTGTGCAGTAGGTATCTTTTCCTTTACATAATCTCCTATTCTCTTTTTGCACGTCTTCTCCATATAAAATGAACATTTTGGTCTGGAGCAACCTTCAGGGCACTGGCTGTGCTGTGAATGTTTCTGAACCTTCAGCAGACCATGTGAAAATCAGGTTTTCTTCCTTCCCTGATCAGTTTTTTCACCAGGAAATAAGGGTGGTTGGCATGGGCTGCACAGAGGTCTGTTGCTGAAGCTGTATCACGAGATCACTGTGTTTACACGAGGGATTCAAAATAACTTAAATATTTCGCTGTAGGTGGAATGAGTTTTTTTAAAAAAACCCAGTCTAGAAAGTCATAGTAAGCAGGGGTAGCACATACCTAATTCACACATCTTAAAAAACCACCCCTAGGAACAAATCACAGCTTCAAAATTCAAAATAAGTGGAACTGTTATACTTGAGACTGAGGACGTTCTAAACAAGAACAAAGAATGACGATGGAAATGGAGGAGGCAGAGCAGCTGAATGACTGTTCCTGAAATGTTATACCCAAAAAAGAAGTGCCACAGGAAAATCCATGCCACTCATCTACCTCAATGACCAAATTAACTGCACTGAAGTTACAAGAATGTTGATACAATGGAGCAGTAAATAGAGAAGGAGATAACTTGTAAAAAACCCTTGTCTTTCTTTCCTGATATGATTCTTGTTTGAGGGGTAAAAGAATTGCCTCTAGTAAGGCTGCAGATGGTGTTATTTTTAATTTAGGCTTAGTAGAAATATTCAGAGGTCCTAAACTCTATTTAAAAGTACACAACGTTCCTATGAAATTCAAATTGGAGGGACTTTGGCTATTTCATCTTTGCTGGCTTTTCAGAAAAACTATGTCAGAAGGATCTGAACAACAGAAATGCCAGAAGATCCTAGTTTTCACGTGCAGGGCTTCCTCCAGTATTATTTTTGACAGAAGTTGACTTTCTCTGTAATAACAAATCTTAATTTCCCCTTCAATATTATTTCAATATCATGGAAAATTTTAAAGGAAAACTTAGGAGAATCTCAATTGATAAAATCATGTCTTGTTTGAAAGAAACCGATTTGATATTTCTATTTCTACTGATAATTTTTTTTTTTAGTAGCAGGTGGGGTTTTTTTTCCTAAAGAACTCCTTTGACTCTTTCAATTTTTATTTTTACTTGTAGGATGTTGTTCCATTTGTCAAGCTCTGTCTGAAATCTGGAAGCAGCTGTCTTCTATTTCTGAAAAAGGGGTCTTGTCCTAGTAATGTGAGTTTTTCTAGTTAAGTTCCCATTAACAGATGACCTGGTCAACCAGATCAGAAGTGAGAATAATATCCACTGGTTAAAGTTTTTTTCATCTGATGTTCAGATAATAGCTTTGCAAGTAGGCAGACTACTATGAAATGCTGTTCAATAGAAATACCCAAGTTTTCTTGTGTTTATTCATCTGAATTATGTTTCTTCTAGATCAATTCCTCATGGCTGACGAGGGAGGAAAACACATGGTCAGCAAAACAGAGCTTAGCACTGATTCCATAAACGAGAACAAATGCTGATGCTCACGAGTAAGTCCTGAGATGGAGCAGAATGTGGCTGATTGTGGCACCACAGGGGCACAGTGACCAATTATGGTCTGGATATGGCCAATTATGAACTGGAGCAGGCTCTATAAATAACAGCACTCTGGTAAGTCAAGCAGTGGAATTATCGTGGCTGAAAACACTCTCCCCACATTTTCCAAGAAGAGCAGTCAGAGGGAAGAGAGCTCTGAGATACCAAAGGATGTCCTGGTGGCTTTTAGCTGCTAATGGGTCCTTGGTGAGCTGCCCTTCACATCAGTCAGGCCATTGAACATTTACAGACCTTGAATAGAAAAGGCAGCAAAGGAGATGGCTGGAACATCAGTGCTGCTTTGCTTTTGACATCCCTGATTCACTTGGTTGTCTAAAGGTTTTAATTATATTTTTTTAAAGTGAAGGACAGTTTTTTACTGCTTATGAAAATTCTTAAGTAATCAAATACAGAAGTTTTTCCAAGAGGCACAGTCTTATGTTCTACCCTAGCAAGTCCAGTTTAGCTGCCAAGTGTTTGGTCTTTCCTGGAATATTTGTTTTCTTTTTAATTTACATAAGATTCCTTTAAACTCTCTCTACTCTTTGAAAATAATTTATGTAAATCTCAGACAATTTTGTCTGTATTAATATAACCACTTGCTCAATGGCATAAATAATTGGAACCATGAGTAATCCAAAAGCTGAGAATTTAGGACAACTCAAACAATACCAGAAATTCCTGTGTTTTACAGATAATTGCTTTAAAATAACACCATTAACATATGTCACACTAAGTAGCAGGAGGGACTAAGATGATGAGGAGCAGCGCTGGGTTTTATGCCTTTGGTAGTAGCACTGGGGTATCCAGAGGGAGGTTTTCCCCTCAGGAGATGCTTTGGTAACAAAATCTTCAGCTCAGGTTCTGTGGATATTCACACCATAAAAATATAAGTGGGCTAAGAAAAAAACAACCTCTTGTTTTTTACAACAAAGCCATTACATGGTCTCCAAATCAAACCACTCTTTTTGGGGTTGTGATTTGTGTGTGCACCTTGGTGTAGGAGAGAGAAGACAGTAAACAGCCAACATCCATTTCAAATGTATTTGCTTTTCATTACCTGAGTCTGAAGTATTCTTGTTAATGACTTTAAAATGAGGATTAGCACAACCAAACATTATTTATTGCATGAATTAACTTCAAAGAGCTCACCTCAACATGACATTTAAGAAATATAAAGAATTTGAACAAGTACAACAAAAAAAAAACCTTTAAAATTGCTTTCCTTAATGCATAGTTTATACAAGGGTTAACATCTAAGGTCATCTGATTTCAGGACATTAAAACATTCCAAAAGACAAGTCTGATTTTGATTGAGCAGAGTAAAAATATTCTGCAGTCAGATCATTTAAAGTGCCCCAACTAAATTTTTTTGGACTTGCCACCTACAAAAAATCTGTTATTAGGGAAAACACTTTGTACCTGCTAAGCATTAATGCATGAATTAATAAAAATGGCTCTGGCTAATGCCAAGCAAAGACAAAAAATTTTTTTTTTCAAAAGCTGATGCATCATCTATTACTTTTATTGATACATTCCATAAATGCCAGGTTTCAGACTTTATTCAATTAAAAACTCTGTTTACTCAAATACTTTTCCTATTTCAGTAACTAAAATCAGGCAGACAGAGTGTGACGGTTTTTGCCTTTTCCTCTTGTCTGTTCAAGTGGAAGAGAAGGTCCAGCAGCCTTTCCCAGTCCTAGATTTTCCCTAGATACAAGTGAAAGATCTCACCCATCTGCTTTCAGCACAACCCAAACCCACAGAAAGAAATCTCTTCCTAACACAAGGACTAATTAAAAACCTATCAGAATGATCTCAACTATAGCACACATTTCCAGTAAAGGGGAAAGCAACCTCTCTTGAAAAGTTAACAACGTCTTTTTCATCATCAAACCTACACGATACAAATATTATTTTCATGCTACTAAAGGATGGTCCTAAGGAGAATGAACAGCTGAAATGTGATGGGATTTTGTTAACTCATCTCAACATACTTTATTCCATCATTCAGCCCATATTCATTCTGGATTTAATGCAACCACTCTCCTTTTGCAAGGGAACACTGTATTAATTATAATTTTTGTTTTGTTTACAGCAAAAATCTCTAGCCATAAAACAAAATCTATGTGTTTGACACTAGGCAAATATCAAAATAAAGCTCAGGTTTCCCCAGATTAAAATTCTAGGCTCCTACACAACAAGATGACACGACTGCAAAAATTTATCAGAGTAAGTCTTCCATGCTGTTATCAGCAGGTACTCTGGCATTTGTATGATGGTCTTTGTTGATTTATAAAGGGAAATAAGATAAAAATTTGTAAAGTGTACAGTAGAAGATCAAGCAATCTTTAATTCTTTTCCCAGGAATCTTGCTTCCTCTGACTTTGATTTTCCAGACTAGAAAGTATTCTTTCATCCCAGGAGTAGCAGAAACCATTATTTAGGCATGTGGATGTTGCAGGCTGTCACACCTGCTGTCACAACAGCTCAGTAACAGCACTTGGGCTGTTGGGAGACAGATGCAGGTCTCTATTTGGCCACTTCCTGCCTTCTAAACCCTTCCCTCCACTGGACAGATGCATGAAAAATGTAACCACAAACATCCCTGTGCTGGCCACATCAGTGGACAAGAAAAGGACTGTGAATCCATCTCTTTGGACTCCTGTAGGGCCTTTGACTCAGTCCCCCACAACATCCTTTTCCATAAACTGCAGAGATACGGATTTGATGGGTGGGCTGTTGGGTGGACGAGGTATTTCTTGGACAGTCACATCCAGAGGGCAGTGGCTTGACTGAGGTGGATATGAAATAAGCATTAGCATGAAGTATGTAGTTAAAGAATGAGAGTCAAATAAAATTTCTTTCAAAGTTTAAAATTGGCTTATCTGTCTTCTAAACATTCCCATCATGGCAATCATTAATTCTCTAACTGACAGATATACACACATATTCAGTAACAACAAATGTTCCCAGAACTTTGTGGAGCAATGTAATGAAACAAGGTCGTGATTTCTTCGGTTAATTTTTATAAAGCGGAGTGTGGAACTGGCAAACATAAAGTACAGTTTCAAATATGTGTGAAATTCAAACCAGATTCAACCAGAAAGAAGCATCTCCCTCTAAAAAGTAATGAAAAAAACATTGAAATGAATGTGTAGGAGAATAATGTTGTATATTTATCTATGCAAGAGGTTAAACTTCAGCTACCAAGTTGTTACTGAGGTTCCCAAAACAGCCAAAAGACTGTGATAAAATCAACACTAAATATTTCCTTCTGTTTATCACTACATAATTTTCTGGAATGCATTCTATATAATTTGAGCAGTACTAGCTATTTCACGCAATCTTTATAGCAGGAAGGAGAAAAAATGGAAGAATTAATTTGCCTCCTAAAATTCAGTGCAGAGGAAGACAGTAGGAAGATAGTTCAGAGATAGTCTTACTTTTTCTGAGGTTAAATAAACAAGAAGAAACAAAAAATATTGAAAGAAAAAAAATGAAGATTTTCAACTCCTTTAGTGATTTAGACATAAGAACAAAAAAATTTGAATAATATTTAGGTTCTGTAATTCTTTAAATTCTTGAATTCCGGTGCAAGAGTCAACACAGTAATAAGATGGCATTTTATCACATAGATGTATTGAAATATTGTTACTGTAATTGGTTAATTTCAATTTATTTTTCATTTCCTTACATGAAATTGGAAAATAAATCAAAATTGAGTAGCTTATGAGGCAGCTGTCTTTCACATAACCATTTTGGCAGCAGTCTTAATTCCATTTCTCCTAAATTATGGCCTGCAGAAAACTAGTGAAAGAATCAAGAAAAAAAATAGCAATCACTTTCAAAAAGAATTTGTCAACCATTTCCAAACCTTCATTATCAAAGACTAAAAGTATGAATACTGATGCCCTCAATGGTGGCAAAAAAATCAGTTTTATTTTGTCTACCAATGCAGTTTTTGCTTAATATTGAACAAGCTTAAAGCTGCTACACCCAGAGGGTGATCACCTTAACACCTTCTGGCAGCAAATTCCAAAAAACCTTTTTTTTGAACTTCTGCCAGATCTTGCAGGTAGGCAAACAGCATCTGAGAACAAAATCAACAACGGGGTAAGCAAATAGAGTTCAATTACCCAAAGAGAATGTTCACACCTGTGTGAAAGGAGATTAAAATGGCAAAATAAAGTAGCATGATTTCCAGATTCTGGACTGGAGTCTGACTGGCAAGAATACAGTTAAGTGGCAATGGGTAGATGTACTTTTGCAGAAATCTTCCTTATCTTTCATGGCAGAATGAGGGAAGACTGGATACTAAGGACTAATTAATTATTTTGAATTAACTATTCTGCTGTTTGGCCAAAACAAATAGTAGATATTTTATTGCAGACATTTTGGAACACATCCCTTTGCCCTTAAGCAAGGCTGTACCTAAAAACCCTGTACTACAGTAAGCATTCTCAAGGCAAAGGAACAAGGCTGTAGCCTTTTTTCCCCCATTCAGACTCCCAACATTTATTCTTTTCTACCCATTTGGTTTTGTAAAAGCTTTGTGTCTCCACTGGTAGAAAATACATTTTCCCCATTCTAACAACAGTAATTGCAGCAATTTCTAAGTTATACCTCTGATTTTCTGACTTTCAAATCAAGTATCTTGTGTATACAACAAGAAGTTTAGCATCCAGCAACAATACAGTTGTGTGAATTATGTAATTATCACTTAATCCATGCAAGTTTAGTGTCATACTAATTTCAATATGTATTGATGCTAACGACAAAGAGAGCTTCAAAGTTGAGTTGTCTTCAAAGACATATAAGATCTGATGAAACATCATGGAATGTGGTGTTCATATTCTTAACAGGTATTATTTTTAGTGCTTCTTTTAGGACTGTCACTACTCTTGAGCTTCTGGTGAGATGCCTTAACTCTCTAATCTGGCTGCAAATTAACCTGCAAGGAGATAAATACACACATAAAGTATTTTAATTAATTTTCAGCTAAATTAGTGAGATGGTGTAACACGCTTGTCACGAAATCACTGGGACGAGTGTGATGGAGAGGGTAGGAGCAGTAGAAGTATAGGTGACCTTGCCCCTGATAAGTAACAGCTGTGTTAATTACCTAATACAGCCTCACCCCTAAGGAGTAACAGATATATCCAATAAAGGTGTGATAAAAGGGACTGGGTTAGGTGGTGAGGGGAAATTCATGAAGGAGGAGGAACCTTGAGGAAGAAGGAAGGAGAGGATCATGAAGAAGAAGGATCCTGGGGAGAGAGAGTCACTGTTGTGAGGTGAGTCATAGGGTCTGCAGTTAGAGCCTGTTGTTGGAACCTGCAGTCACAGTCTAGCCAGGTAAAAGCTGCAGTCAGAGCCTGCAAACTGATACCTGCAATCAGAGTTCAGCAGGAAATAACCAGCAGTCAGAGGCTGCAAGGGAAACCTGCAATAGAAGCTTGCTGCAGCCAGAGTGAGTGAATGGTTGGAGTCAGGATGGCTGAGCTGTAAAGAGGAATAAACCAGGACACTTTTCCTGCTGTGATAAGCAAGGAGTCTGTGTCTTGGCTCATTTCTACAAGAGGGCTGCTGCAACAGTCCTACAGCCTGTTGTGTTCAGGGTATAGAAATTTGTGAGACCATAAACCCCCCTGTGCTCCAGTTGGTTTTCAGAGATCAGTGAGCTGTGATTTCTAATCACAGCCAATTCAGCACTATAACCGGGCTTGGTAAGGATCTGCATGATCCAGATTCACAAACAGAACAGATTACTGAAGGAACAGAAATGCATTCTCAGAATTGCTGGTGATAAATGCACTAACTACAGAGGTTGCCACAGGGAGTATAGTAACAGAGATCTACCAACAGTATAAATATAAAAATGAATATTTCCACCTCTGCCATGATGCAGTTGGAAGGGGAAAGTTCACCTGAAAGTGTCCCTTCAGGAGAGGAGGAAGAACACAGTCTGTCAGCTGATTCTAAGCTGAGGTGTTTTCCTCTCTGTCCTTTTTGCCCTAAATTTCCCCTTTTACACTATAAATTTTGACTCTTGCCAGTGGGGTGGAACAATCACATCTGACAGCTGGAGTTTTGGGGACTTTGGTCACACATGTGTCCCATGTCCTCTTTTTTCTTCACTTGCATTCTTAGGGGTGTGAAACTTAATATAGAAATGGAGCTTAATGAGGGTCTTGATTACTTTCTGTCAGAATTGATACTTGACACAGAAGGTAGAATGAACACTTTGGTCCTCTTCCACATGCTGAGGTGGCAGTAAAGGATATCTGACCTCCACCAGAGAGCCTTTGTGCACATCATCGTCTCCTTATCGGACCAGATTTACAACATGGCTCATTACACACAGTGAAGGGGCTGGTACAGATGTGCAGGTGCTCTTCTGTGCCTCACATTCCAGACATTCTGCAGTCCTCAGCCTTTGCTCAAGCCCTTGCAAGATAAGGGAGGGGCTCAGTTCAAGTTTCCCTCAACCAGTCTCCTCAATTCTTCACCAACTTAAAGTCGACTGTAGAATTCTGACCGTTTACCACACCAGGACATGAAGAAGAAGGTTATGCAGCCACTGTCCCCTGCAGCCAGCAATCCATCCATCCTCCTCGCACACTGACTTTGGGCAGTTTCATTAGAGCCCCCTGACTCATGGCAGTGGAAGTGATTAACTTCCACTCAGAGCAGCAGAAATGTGTCAGCTGACATTTCAAAAAGCTTTTGAAACAGCTCCAACAGCAGCCAGACTTTTGTGCATCCCAGTGGGATGCAAGGTATGCCCACAGTCTGACGGAGGAGAGAGGAAGGATGAGCTCTCTCACAGTTGGTAGGTAACTTTTGCTCAATGGTGCATGAGTTACAGACCATGGGCTGCGAGTTATGAATTAAAGAACTTGTCACTTAGAGAGGGGACAAACTAAGTGGTGAATTCATGTGCAAAGGGGATGGAGCCTTTCTTTGTTGTGTTTTTCTTTCCCAGCAAGCTGATGAGAAAAGTTTAATTTACAGAGTATCTTGTCCTGCAGATTTGAGACCTCCAAACAGATCGTGACAGATGAGCCTTTAGTCTTCTCTGCGGGAAGAGGAGACTTCATTTTGCTGTGTAACAGAGGATCTGCTGGGGAACAATCTCTATGCCACATCCATGAAGCAGTGAAGTTAATGCAGCCTGAGCAGTGTCACTGTCATTAATGTGAAAGCACTCCTGCACGCCATACCAGGCTGCACTTCTGACAGGAAAAGAACCACCTGGAAAAAAGCAAAGCCAGAGAACATGACACTCAGATGGCACAGGTTTGGCATGTGAAGATTCAGCAAGATTTGAAGGTATAGAGGAGCAGCCATGCAGCAAACCCAAGGGGTGTTTGGGCTGGGAGAACCTCAGAGGCTGCAGGAAAACACTGTTGGCTATCATTTTTTCCTGAAAATCAGTGTACATTGTTATTGCCAAAACCTCTGCAACAACCAGTCACAAAGGCTTCTTCAAGAAATCTCTTCCCCACTGGAGAAGAGAGGCACTGGAGCATGAGTTTTAGAATGATTTGGCCTCAGAAGCCAGGCCAATGCTTGCACAGCCTTTGTTGTGCAGGGATGTACTTTGGTACTTCATCACCACTTTAATTAGGTAAAACACAGTTTTTCTTTGGAGGGGTACTGGTTTTGCTTCAAAAATATATAGGATTTTAGAAATTACTTCATTTTGTAATGGTGAGGAAAACTTTGCTCCATCAGTTCCTTAGTAGCCGGCTCATAACTCATGAAAATCCACAGATATTTAACTGTGTTATTCTTGGGATTGCTGACAGTGAGACATTCATGACTTACAGATATTCCTTCACGTGAGCGCAATACAAAAAATTCAGTGAAAATCTGTAGGATTCAAGTGGATCTAACAGCTTTGCTGCTGCTTGTGTTCTAGTTTTTTTGGTTATATGCACTGAATGCACTATTTAAAGTTTTAAAGACTTTTATTTAAATATATTTGAACTTATGAGTCATACCAGAAAACTGTCACTCCTCTTGACATTCCCCAGCCAGTCCAGAGTGCCCTCAGATTAGATTTGCAATGTTCCTGGGTCAAAATTCTTTTAGAGACATTACTTCATGTCCCCTAATGCAATACATTACGTTAGGAAACTGTGCATGTGTTCATTTGGAGTTTGTTGGCTTTACTTGCTTAGGAGCATGTGATCCTTCAATCAGTTTTGCAGAAATGTGATTTACCTCAGCACAAATTTCCCACACAGAGGGAAATTACCCTGCATAAATCTACAAAACATTGTGTCAATACAGTCACATGTAACAAAAAGAGGTGAAACATTGGAAACTCATTTCAAAGCCACATGGAGTGTTCCTGGTTATAGGTACTAACCAGACTAATTTATCTATTGAAGCCAACAGACTTTATCAGAACTGCTTCTCAAATTGCATCTGGATTCATAATAGCACTTACCATAGAACATTTTGTTCTTGGGTTAAAGTTGGACATTCTCCAGAATAGTAGGATAATATTGAAAGTCTCAGTTCTCAGGAATCATCCTTTGTACATGTTTCATAAACCCAAAAACTTTAATAAGCATAAAAATCTGCAGATCTAAAATACTGCTTTGCCCCCCTAGCATTTCAGTTTTCTGTGTTCTTGTAAGTGCTTAATGTTAATTACAAGTAGCTTCAATACAAGCTTTGCATGTAAATCTCCTGTGGGTAAGTGGGAAAACAGATGAGTTTCCTGCAAGGATTTAATTATTTGTTATGTCTCTTGAGATTCCATTTTCTTAGTATGGCACTTGCAACTGATTCACCAAGCCAGATTTATTTATATTAATGTGTTTGAAGAAATCATATTTTATTTGAGTGTAAGAATGTCAGATTAACAAATAAAGGCTTAGTCACCATTTGCATCTTCAGGGAAAGCCACGTATGGTCAAATCAAGTACAGACAAGTTAGTCCTGAGCAAAACTTTATTTTCCTTTTCAGATTTCTGACAGTCTGGCAGTTCTGATAAAATAGCCCTACGTTTATTGAAGTACATTATGTCCTTTTAATTATGAAAAAAATATGATTATTAATAAGAAATGAGTTGAAGGTTATAAACTGAATACACTGGGGACTCAAGAAAACTTGTCAACAGATTGACTTCAAGATACTGAAGTACCAAATAGTTTTACCTTTAAAAAATCTACTTTGGTGGCTTATCACTTAGGTGAGGGGGTAGTAACATCTGATTATTTCAACTAAGTTTTTGCTTTTTTAATGGCATCTTGAACTTCTTGTGGCTTGAAGTGTCTTCCCACAAGGGAGAGACATACTACAGATATTTTTGAAATAAGTTAATGAACTCATTTACCATTGGCTTTGCTCAGCATTGCTATGGAACAATTTTCACCAAAAATTAACATTTACCTCTCAACTGCAAGGTTTCAGTGCTGCAATGACCACCCTCCAGTCAGATTTTGGTGCCTCATGAATCTAGGAGATAACAATCATTTGATGCCTTTGATGCCGTGTCCTACTTCATTACAGCACCAAATGTGCATGTTTTGATTATGCTCATTTTTAAATTTTGGCCTGCACATACCAAGGTATTTACAATACAGGTAGAGACTAACAAATCATGCATTTTTCAAGCAGACATGCATTATATTAGTTTCTCCGTATTTTTCTTGCTGGCAATTTCAAAAATGAAGCATTTTGATTGACCATTGGCTGCATTTCTTATAATGATTCCTTACAGTATTTGGTCAGTTAAGTCCTTAATAAATTACTGATTATTTTTTAGACTTTGACTAGTCAGTTTTGATCCTTGTGCCTAAACAATAGGCAGTTTTCAGTGATGTTTCTAGTCAAGAAAAATTAATGGTGTCTTCAGTCTTCTTTTGTTTTCCTTCCTATTTAACTCTCCCATCTTGCTGTGCTCTAAAAGTTAATGAAATGAGTGAGTCAGAGTCATACCCTCTGTATTTCCCAATGATGTCACAGCTCAGGCTTTAACAGAATGAGCTTGGGGTGTAGCTGGAAGAAATCTGTCCAGATCTGTAATAGCTGCTTCTTAGCAGAGATGTGAGGTATCGCTGTTAGAGGTACTAATTACTTCTGCATGGCTACTGCCACTAGAGCTGCTTCTCTATCAAGAAAATGTTTTACCTATATAGAATTATTAGTGCATATGCCCCCTCGAGGCATGATTGAAGTATTTTTGGATCTGGCTGGTGTGGGAAAAGAGTTCATTAACTTCTCACTTGGAGCTTGACACTTCCACAGATGAGCTAACTCTGCCCTGATCAGTTCTGGGGCACAGTTGGTTGTTGGGTTGGTTTGAACCATCTGTTCTGTACTAAACAGAGAGAAGAACATGCAGGTGATGTCTGAAAGGGTGTTGATTGTGGCAATATTAGCTCCTGTTTGAGTGGCAAGAAGTGGTGAGGAAAGAGCAGCACTGTTGGTCTCTCAGGATGTGAATGGATCAAGGAGATGTTTGAAGGGTCAGCATTGTTTTCAGCTGTGTCAACAGCCAATTCTCAAAGCACTTCCCTGCAGAAACTGCTTCAGGCTGTTAGAAACTTAGTTTATGACGGAATACTACAGGAGGAGAATGTGCCACTTCTCAAAACAGGATGTTCTCATGGTGTCAAAAAAAGCAATGCTACCAACCCTTCAGACACAGGCTAAACTTCCACATTAATGCCAGATCAGGATTCAGCAAAACTAAACTTCCACATTAATGCTACATCAGGATTTAGCAAACCTCTTCAGCACAGGGTGAAATTTAAGGTATGGTCGTGCTTGCATATCTTGCACTTCATCTTTAATCCAGTGAGCACAGGGACCCGGTGCCACTGTGGATATACCCAGATCTAAAGAAGAGTCTGTGGGTTTGGAAGATATCCCAGCCACTGGGAGAAGACAAGTCCCCTCTCCTTCCATTTCCTAATTTCAAGTGCCCTAATTGTGGATCCTAGAGAAATAGGATAAAGAAATTGAGCTCAAGGGATCCGCTAAGTTTGCAGCCTCGTAAAATTATATTCAGCTCTTGTTTTCTTAACTCTCACAGGAATGAGAAAACCTGGCTTGTTGACTTAGAACACTGAATTTCAAATCCCAGACAAAAGACACTCTAGCCAATGATTAAGCCTTTTGCAATTTGAATGTGGAGCAAGCCAAGCTCTTCACCTCTATTTTCTCTATATCACATATTTTCTTTTTACATAATATACAGTCCCAACTAACACTTCAAGCAGTATTTATTCTGTGTACCTTTTTTGCATTACTGAGAATGTAATATGCAACACAATTTCAGTGGTCCATTCCAAATTTAAGCTTTTGCCTTCAATAGCTCCTAAGATTTAGAATGGAATGCAAATAAACTTTTTTTTTTCCCCCTAGAGAGAAGCTTTGGGACATCAGCCCCTTTTTTAGTGGGAAGTGAGAATATTTAATTTTGTGAGACATGGGCTGGAAGCTCATAAGATGTGAAATGAAGATGATGGAGCTGGAAATCCTGTCAAACCACTTCCTCCTATTGCACATCTGCCTTTTGTCCACCACGAAGGCCAAATCAGAGGAAGGAGGGAGCACCTCCTCCTTGACACTTTTAACCAGATGTCAGCAGAGAGCAGCATTTACAAGTGGTGGGTACAGAACAGCCTGGGATTTGCAGTGAGATAGAATATATTCAGCCAGATCCTACCCCTACTTTTGTAGATGCTGATTTGCAGTAATCTATTTTGATCTATTTTTATTTAATTTTATATATATTTATAGTTCACAATGAAGTTTATAATACTTGATAGTTTTACCAGGTTATCTGTTATCGTGGCTGGGTGGGCTTTGATGATTCTGTGATTTTGAAGCATGTTAAGGAAATGGAAAAGGGGGATCTAAACACAGAAACTAGGCAAATCTGATATCTCAGTGATACTTGCAAATCAGGATTGAAAACCTCTGTTCTTTCTTGGTTTTCAGTGCATTTTTCCTCTGTATTAATATTTTGGTAGTTAAAAATTACAAGGGTCTTGCTGAATTGCATTTTTTAGATTGACTATTTTTATCTGGATTTAAGATTTTAAAAAATCCTGAAAATGTCTTTTCAGACTCCTTTATACTTTCCATAGATAGTGTATATAAAATATAAGGGTTTAAACACTCAGAAATTCTTGGTTTTTTCTTATTGACCTTCTTACAAAAATGTGTACTCTTTTATCTAAATTGTGCTTATTGCAGTAAGTGCACTTGCCTTTGTAGTTTCCCAGTATTAATTTTTTCAAAGCAGATAAATGCTTAATTTGCCACTTAGTGCACAATTAACTGTTTTTAATTTGTCAACTGCTTTTAATTTGCAATGCTGCAGAAGCAAATATCCAAACACCACCTGATTTCTAATGAGGCATGCTGATCTCAAGGATGCAGCTCCCACTGAGGGCATAGTGGGGAGACATTGCTGCAGATTTAATTCAGTAATTGCTTTTTTAGTGTTAGGAGGAAGGATATCCTCCTAGTAGTATTTCCATTATACTAAAAGTCTGACTGAGAGTTTACTGTAGTAACCATATACTGTGCAAATAAAGTTAAACACAAAAGCATGTATGTTCTTGAATCCTTTCTAAATCCAGGTGCCCAGAAGTCCAAAATCAGATCTTAAAAAATTGTGGCCAGAATTCTGCTTATTCTGGAGGCCAGGTTAGCTCATGCACTCATAAATTAAAGAAAGTGCTGCTGCATGTGCAGCAGATTCTGGGCAGATCTCTGAGCCTGGGCAGCTGTGGCTGTTGGAAATGCAGCACCACTGAGAGGTTAGAGGCTGTGTATGAGTGCTCCAAGCCCCAAAATATTGTAGTAGTATATAGGAGCCTTTGGAGACTCTCTTCAACTTTAAAGTAGTTTTTGCATAACTTTCTTTTTTTGCCAATGAGGCTTTGAGGAAATTGGGATGTTCTGTAAGACTGAAAATTTCATGTTAGCCCTAAGTGTAGGCAGGCACCCTTTGGTTGGATGACTTTTGTGTACATAGAATAATCCTAGCTTTACAGTATTTTTATCTGGGGCATTTTAATTTTTTTAGGCTGGCTTCTGCCTGGGAAAGTGTTATATGAGTACATTTTGATTATATATTTAATGCCTGTACAATCGTGGGAGTGAAAGTGTTCTTCCTAGGAACCTTGTGAGGAAAACTTCAAAGGCTGCCGTTCATTGTGAGGCCTTTTCCTGCAGGAAGAATTTGATACCCGGGAACAAAATGGGAATTTAGAAGAAAAGTGGTTTTGCTTAAAATCCAGCTACAGACCTGCCATCGTTGGTGCTTTCTTACAGGACACCTCAAGTCCTGAATTTTTTTAGATTGAATTAAACCCACACATAGGGTATTTTAATCTAAATTCTTATTTAAACGTTTGAAGTTTCTACTTAATGAATTTTGAACTAATTGATCCCTTGCACCTAAACTTATATGAAAGCTGTAGGTGTGAACTTCTCAGCTTGTGAAAAATGAGGGTTTGTGTAATGGAATCTCAATTTTTATCTGTTCTGAGCCATGAGAATGGTCTGCATCCTATATACCATAAAGAATTTGACCAGTAAGGATCTGCACCCTGGCTTGCATCACAATACTTGCTGCTAATAGTCTTGTTTAATTAACAGGTGACTTGAGAGGAAGCTGAGAGGAGGAATCCAAGCATGGAAATTGAAGATGGAAGTGTTTCTGGGGAGTGATTAGGGATATTAAAGCACAGTTTAGGAACTGACAGTTTTCATTAGTTTCAGTACAACTTACTTTGTACTTGTGTGTTTTGCTCTCTCACCTCTTTTCAGACAGCAAAGTTCTTTTTAGCACAGAACTGTACCATCCACTTTTACAGTCTCGTTCTCCAATCCTTTTTTTAGATTTTTCTGACAAGTTTCTCTAAGAACTCTGACTGTGAGACTGTGAAGAAAGGGTTTATGGAACTGTTAGCTCCTACTCCCAAAACCAACCTACATCTTTGAAGATAAAGTCTCCATTCATAGACTCAAATAGAAGATAATTGTTAAATATCACAGTTCTTTCCAGACAGATCTGCAGTTGTCTGATATTTTGGAATAATTTTTGATATTGGATTACATGTTATTACACAGAAAATATAATTTGTAATGAATGAGGACTATTACTGAGGAAGATTCTACTGATCTACTGGGTTAAGAAAGATGACAGCAGACCAGTTGTGCAGTGCTACGTCTGAGGTTGAGAATAGATTAGTTTAAAAAATAAAGCAAAAAAAGCTGTTCAGTCTTGACCCAGGAAAGGGTAAACATGCAAATATCAAGATTCATTCTAGTGCAAAAAAAAATGGAATTTATAGGATCATGTCAACATTTGGCCAATTTATTCTTCCTTCAAGAATTCCAGATCTGAATTTCTCAATGTGACAGTCTCACGATGGAGATGAGGACTTGCTTGTCTATTCTGGGCCATGTTGTTTCTTGCATCTATGAACTCCTGTGGGACAAATTTGTCCCAGATATGTGCAAGGAAGTGACTGTGGTCTCTGCCAGATAATCAGTAATTTTATTGATATCTAGATAATAATTGTACACTGTTATCTAGGCAGTAGGTAGACACTGCTCTGTTATCAGCTCCTCTCTCTCCCATCTTCCTGGAAAGTGGCTGCTGTTCCTGTTCTTTCTGATTAGTCCTTGAACAAAAACATGGAGCGTTCAGGGACAGCTTTGGGGCTGAAGGTCTCTGAAAGAGCCATACTGAGAATGCTGAGGGAGCTGTGACATCTGGCTCAGACTGCTGGCATGTCAGGAAAATGGCTTTTTTTTTTGGTCAAAGACTTGAAATCACCCTTCAAAAGAACAGGCTGCTAAATGTGCATGTACCAGGAGGAAGAAGTTATGGCAAATAAGTACCAGGAGAAGAAAGAAGGTAAGAAAGGGAGTGACTTTTTTGCTATGTATTTTTTACGTAACCAGTGCTCCCCCTGTCCTTCCGTTTGTGCAATGGAATTCTGGCCTGGAAGAGAAATTTCATGAATTGTGTACTGATCTTTCCTGCTCCTGTAGGAAGTGTATTACAGCCTGTGTCTGCTGCAAGAGCAAAAAGAGGGTGGCAGTGATACAGAGACTTGTGAACAAAACTCTAAAACATGCTGCATCGGAACTCACAAGCCAGCAGATCAGACTGTTCCCTGATCAAAATATTTGTCCTTATGGAAGTTTGGCAGTACTGTTCTGCACTCTTTTTCATTTTAACTAAGTGCCATTATCATTCCTTTATTAAAGCTTTAGTCAAATTTCAGTATGCCAGTGTGAAATTCATATAAATTAATTTCTTTCTCAGACTGCAGGTATCAGCAGCACAGAAAATGCCCTCAGAATTGGGCAGCCTTGTCAACCTTGTGGTCAGCTCATGGCAGACCATTTCCTGCTGAGAACTGGAATGCTGCCTAAACATTACACAGAGATTAGCAACAATTAGCAGATAAATATGGTACCTCTTACTAAAAGAAAAAAAAAAATTAAGAAGAAAGAAAAGGGTGAAAACAGCACCTTGTAGACTGTGATTTTCAAATAAGCATCACTTAGTGATGTTAAAAATTTATATTAAAATCTTCCATTTTATGAGAGCTGAGTTTTGCCCTAAAAGGCAGAAAATCCCAATTCTTTCAAAGTAAACTCTGATGGCTGTTGATGGCCTTGCCTTGTGCTGGATTCATTTTGTCTTCTGAGTTTTGTTTAAGAGGTACCCACAACTGCTGATCTGCATCAGCTCTGCAGACCTGAAACTGAATTTCTACTGATCTGCAGGGCTAATCTAGAACACACAAAGGGAACTCTTAGGATATACTTCAAACAGGATTAATAAAAGAAGAAAGATGAGTTTTATTTTCTTTAAAAGCATGGATTTCACATACTTTGCTAGACAAGCTACTAGTGTTGGACTCCACTAAAATGTTCTGTGCTGCAATTTTCGAAAAATACAGAAGAAAGAAGCACATATTGGCAACAAATCTGCAGTCAGGTGCCTAGTCTATCTCTTGGGATTTTTGTTTCAGAAAATGAATGTGTTCCATGTAATATGCTGAAATTCTTCATGGCAAAGTATTTTGCCAACAGGGGAAATGTTGTTGGTCCAGAGCCGACTGTGGCTTTCTTTATTACTGAAACATGTTTAAAACAGCAAGTAAAAGCAGACAGCCTTCATTCCAGAGAACTTCAAGAGGTTCTGAAAGAGCGAAACTAGGAAAAATATTCAGGAGAAGAAGAAAATTTAGTAAGTTTTATCCCAGGATTTTTTTTTTTTTGAGGAGCCAGTATAGTAATCCTTCCATGGATGGTTAGGGAGCTATTTGCCTCTATCTCTCAGCAACTCCAGGAAATCAATAGCTGTCAGAAAATGCCCTTTGCCATCTGTCATTACAGGTTATTCATAAACCTGATGCAATGCTGAGGAAGAGTCTGGGCAATGAGATGACTAAATGCCTGGTGCCTTGAATAGAAATATTAAATAATAATTAAAACTGCCAGCCATTAATGCATAAACACAAACATGCTCATAGAAATTTTCTTCTCATTTTCATTTCCAGATCGCTGAAAAAATATTGAGCTGACAAAGATACATACCACTGATTGATTATTCATGCCCATCAATGTCCTCATTTTTCGGGGCTGGAAGACTCAAGCTGAAGGCAGTATCATGAATAATTCTTATATCCATAGAGCAAACTGTGTATTTGCAATCCAGTAAAAGGTTGCTGCTGTTGGCATAGATCATCCACAGGAAAAGGGAAGGATCCAAAGGGAAGGTTCCAAGGGTATCTTGCTTTTATTATCCACACATTTCCCTCAGCTGTGGTTCCTCTCCCCCACAGTACTCAGTGGAGCTGATGGACAGGAAAGTTCACCTTAAGAGTAACTAGGAGGTACCAGTGACTTTTCTCATGCAAGGTGGGTGATGATAAATAAACCCCACACAGGTTGCCTCAGACAGAAACACTCCTGCATGCATGGGGTAGCACCAATGGCCTGTTCCCCTCTCTGGATGAGCAGGAGGAAGGTCCATTAGTGGAAAATATAAACATGCATGAACATCATGGCCCCAGCAGATCACCCTTGGATCCTTTCAGCCCAAATTTCCCCCCACACAGAAAAACAGACCTACAAACTGGTGTCAGTCAGCCCCACACCCCAGGGTCTCACTAGGAGCTGCCTTGGACCTCCTGGGCCCTGCAGTAGCCACCTTGTGATGNGTGATCACAGCTGGCACAAGCACCCAGAGAGGAGCTATGGACCCCCATCCCATCCCATCCTGACACAAAGACAATGGGCCCCTGCCTCAGCTGCTGGCACTGAAACACACACACACAAACACAGGACAGAGTGCCCTCCCTCAGGACAATAGTCAGAA